>VZRO01000192.1:83188-136486 GCA_013397915.1 Daphoenositta chrysoptera | reverse complement strand
TGAAAATGTCCACTTCATATGAACAAGCTGATTAGGAAATTGTTAGCAACTTCACCTGATCTTCCACCCAAACTCAGTTAAAGGAAAAGGAAGCCTGATGTACGAGGAAGGACTGAGAGAACTGGGTTCGTACAGCCTTGAGAAAAGAAGGTTTAGGGGAGGTCTTAACACCATTCAAGTATTTAAAGGGTGCCCACAAAGAAAATGGAGGCTCCCTTTTTACAACAAGTCAGATGTGAAAAGGCAAGGGGTAATGGGTCCAAGTTGCTCTCAGGGACATTTCAACTGGACAAGAGGAAAAATTTTCATTATGAGAACAATTAACCATTAGAATAGTCTTCCCAGGAAAGGGATGGTTTCCTTGGTATTGGACAATTTTAAGATGCAGCTGGACGGGGTGCTGGGCGGTCTTGTCTAGAAGATGCTTTTGCTGAGAAAGACTGAACCAAATGATCCCTCAGTAGCCTTCCAAACTGACATTCTATGATTGTATGATTCTGGTGTTAGTCATGCCCTATCGCTATCCCAATCCCACTCACCACCTTGTTTCTTAATTTGCTGTAATCTCCAATTTTAAATACATTTCTTTTCCATATCTTGAATTAGGAGCTGCTTATTGCAGGTCTACAGTTAGGGAACTCAGTATTGTCTGAGTAAGTATGCAGGGGAAAAACATGGAAGGGATATTTGTTAATTTTATCTGTCTACATTACTATATTTATATACTTTTTATTAAATCATAATTTTGAGAAAAGTAGTTTTTAGTTTTCCCTGTAAGTCAAGAAGTATGAATTTTCACAAGGACATTTGAAGTGAAGCAAATTATACAAAAACAGTAATAGTAGCTATTATTGGATGATTTTAATCATTAGTATAATACTGGAACGGTCCAAAAAACAAACCCTCCAGCCCTGATACAAACAATGATACAAGATATGTAGCAAATGAGCATAACACGTCTCTATTTTGTGTTAGATCAGTTAGTGTACAGAATTGATGTTTTAACTCACATTTGTACTTCTGCTGATAAGTGAATATCTTAGACTGAGCATTTTGCCTGTGACAGCTGCCTTCAAGGACAAGCACAAAGGCTTGTCGTAGGTCTCGACATGCTGATGTAATGCTGCAAAAAACATCAGGAAATTGTGAAGAAATAAATAACTGGAGCCCCATCATTATGATAGTTAATGGCTTTAGGGATGGCACTAAAGCAGACAATATGGTCAGAATGAAGTCTCCATCTGTGTTGCTGCTGTCAAGGGAAATAGTTTTACATCATTTCTTATCTCTCTTTTGGTCCCTGTGACAAGTAGTCTGTGAGGTGTTCAGACCCTGCACTGAACTAACTAATGAAAGATGATAGGATGGGAATTGATAAGTGAATTTACCTTGACTGTAAACCCTGCAACGTCAGATGGCAACTCCCACTCTTATCCTTTTTCTCATCTTTCTTTTAGTATGGTGGCCCTGAAAACCTTCACACACAATTCTGAAATGTCATTTTCACAGTGATTCAGAAGTGATCAGAAAGGCAACCAAAATGACATAGAGAGCATGGCTAAATTAATGGGCTGTCAAAAAAGTATTCTCACTTGGAAGGATTTCAGGCTTCTCTGAGATCTGATGTTAACCCAGAAAAAATCTTGACAAAACTGAATTCTATTAATTTTCAATAGAAAAGTTGGAGTTTCTTTATTAAAAGTTTTGCAATATATTTTTGCTCATAACTAGACCGTTTGTGTTTATTCTCTATTCTGGGGACAGGCAGACCCTAGCACAGTTCTGATGCCTGGTCCCAGAGAGAGGTCAAGAGGGTTACTCATGTGAGTGAAGTAATATACAAGCTTAAATGTGAGCACAGTGGGAGACACAGTTTAATGATCTGGTTCACTCTGAGTAAGAAATTTAAATGCTCATTTGAAATAGTCCAAGCTGTCTGAAAAAAACCCCCACAGCTAATTAAACAAACATCCCTTGACAAGCAGCCCTTGCCTCTCAACCTCACAATGCTGTGTTGAAAGGTTGCTGATGTATCTGAAAATCTCTGCATAAAAGGTATTTTGGAGGTAAGGTCTTATAATAGTTTTAGGTGGCAATTAAATAATAGAGAAGTAAAACTCACCAAGCAAGGACACAAAACAACTTTTTAAAATTAAGTACGTATTTTTAAAACTACGGTTATATTTTAAAAAATTTTCAGGCTGTCTAACTTGGTGCATTTTGTTTCAATCTCACTTTTCTCGTTTGGGAATATAATTAATGATTATTCCTTTTTACAAGACCACCCTCATGATTGTATAAAGGTAATAGGGCACAATCCTGCTTTTGAACTGACTTGATAGTGTCAAGAAGTATGGCTTAATCCTTCCTCTTCTGGAATCTGTGTTTTGACTTCCTACATTACTAACTTGTGTCACTTAATTTTCTCAATTTTCATGGTGTCTAGAGTTGTGTCCTACATGCTCTGCAATATTCAAGCTCAGAGCCAACATCATTGAATTATAGCAAAGAGCTCATATCCCTCTAAATCCTTAAGCCTGGTTGGGTGGGTAACTCTGAGTGGGTGCTTAACACTGAAAATTGGGCACAATATCCAAGTCATGAATTGTACCTTATTGTGTATTAACTCCAGTCACCAGAAGGAGAACCAAGCTTGAATGCACATGGGTTGTGGATGGGGTGAGTTCCTGCCTGGGGTGACTCTGAAGAGAACAGAGAAAACTATCTGAGACTTTACAGATGCACAGCCTTTCATAAAACAAAGTGACAAGAGTCCTATCAAATGTGATCAAACAAGTATCACTTTCTAGAGGTTCATAAATACAGACATAAAGTTGTTCCCATTGATCTAGGTCACCTAATTGAACCTAATTTTAAAAAGTGGCTTGTTTGCCTTTTCTTTAATAGAGAAAGTTGTGTATGAGGAGGGCCAAACGTTGATGAAATGTCTAAGGTTCTCTTACTTGTTTGATGTTGGTGTGAAGGAGAGGAATTGAGAACAGAACAAAGAGACCTGTAAACCTGAACACTTAAATAGCCTCATTTGTCATTTATACTGTGAATCAGGGCATATTACCTAAGGTTTTTGAGGTAAAGGACCAGAGTTACATCTTTGTGATACTTTTTAATTTTTTTTTTCTTTTCAATAGTGAAAGGGAAAATAAGGAGAAGTAAATGTTGCCTTTAAATGATTTCCTGAAAAAAATAAAAGACACTTTCTTGGGGAAAAAAAGCATTACTTTGGAAAATGTTCAGCTAGAATCTTTCAGATTCACAGGGATTTTTCCCATTTTTGGGGGTGGGGAGAGCAAGGGGTGCATATATTCTGAATTTATGGACTGGAGTTTGTGAGAAGTTACTAGTTCTCAGTAAATGAAAATCAGCTGCTCCCTTGGCTCCACAAATAGAGTAAGGGAGTAGGAGTTTATAGTCTCCCAAACCTTGTATTTTTGGGAAATGAGTCAGTCCTCCTACAAATGTCAAAACAATTAGGTATGAGAGGTTTACAGTGAATTTTCTGGATAATAAGGGCCACATATTTGATATAAGCATGGAATAATTTGTTTGCACACTTTAACATGGTTTGACTGACCACAACAGTACCCAGAAATGATTAAGAAGTATAGGTAGGGGTTAGTTCTAGCTCTGAAATGAAGGAGGCTGTAAAGTAGTTCCTCAGTTGAGTTTGTTCCATGTTCTATGCAAAGAAAGTAATGCTTAAGTCAGACATGACAAATTTAAAGCAATCGCTTTGTGTTGTTTCTAGTTTACCTCTTGCAATACGATTAGATGTGTGCTTCATCTCAGTTTGAAATGTACCCTTTCCACAGTGGCAGTTCTGGAAGGTGGCAAATAATGAATCATGCAAACATGGAAGTTTACAGCCAAATTGGGGTAATGACCACAAAGCTGCCAACTTCTGCTAGAAAAAACAGAGTCTTTCCTTGTGATTCCGAGCTGCTGAAATAAGCCTTTTGCACCTGCTTGTGTTGTTTTCCTGTCTTTGTGCTTTCTGATTCCGTAATGATTTTTGATGTAAGTCATGGGAAGTTTTGTTTCCCCAGTTTCATTGTGACTTGGATCCGCACCCCCGAGCTGGGCGATGGAGCTCTGCACGGGTGCGATGCAGGGCTGCTGGGAAGGTGGAATGAGACCCATTGGTGTGTTCCAAGCTCCAGCCCTACCACCCACAGGTACTCACACTGTGTGCTGAGCCTGCTGCAGGAAGATGCATAAACCACGTGCAGCTTCTGTCTGAGCTTTCCTTGTCTGAGACTGCAGGCACAGGCTCAGTACAGAGGGTGGGATGAGAACAGCTCTGTGGTCACCTTCATCATACACACTGCTGCCAGTACTGGTAAGAGGGACAAAATTATTCTGAGGCCTCCACAAACTTGTTTGTATAGGGTGAGTAGTGTTTAAAGGTCACTTGCTTTCCACATGTCCAGAAATTTCAGCCAAGACTTCCACGACCTGAATCTCCCGATTACAAATAATTATATGCTTCAGTTTAATAGTTCTTTTTGAAGGCTTTGTATGTTCTTTGCTTTGTCTTGCAATACATATATTTTGTTTGGAATGCTATACCTAGTTGTAATTTTTCATAACTAGTTTTGGAAATTAGGTTTTATGCCGTGTGTTCCACCCTTCTCCCTTTTCTTACTTTTAAATCTAACAATATCTCTTCATCAGCATTCACTTAAAACCTCCTTTAATGTTTACAGAAGTAGTTTTCTAAGGTGTCTCTTAGAAAGGCATGTCTTACATATCATTAACTTTTGTAGAACCAGGTTTTAAATGATATGTGATATTTATTTTAATAAAAAAGAAGAAATTGTCCCATTCTTAACCTTTAGAGGAGTAGAAATTCAGTGATTTTCCTGTTATAAAACAACACCACAAAGTTATCTGGATGTTTTTTAATTTTGAATACACACTTATAAATAGTCAATGTGTAACCTAGATAAAGAGTCCTGTAGGGCATATTTCAGTTAATTGAAAAAGGTAACCTACTCCCACTGTGAAGAATTTCCGCTAAATTCTATTGTTCCAGCTATTTAAAAAATACCAGGCCAGCCAATGACAAACTCAAAGCGTGCATGCCTTAATCACAGAACAGTCACAGAGTCAATTAGGTTGGAGAAGACCTCTGAGATCATTGAGTCCAACCTTTGACCGATTACCACCATGCCAACTAGACCATGGCACAAGTGTCACATCCACTCTTTGCTAAAACACCTCCAGGGATGATGACTCCACCACCTCCCTGGGCAGCCCATTCCAATGTTCAACAACGCTTTCCGTGAAGAAATTCCTCCTGATGTCCAACCTACACCCTCCTGGTGCAGCTTGAAGCCATTTGTTCTTGTTTTGTCACCAGCTGCCTGGGAGAAGGGGCCGGCCTGCACCTGACTACAACTTCCTCTCAGGCAGCTGTAGAGAGTGATAAGGTCATCCCTCCTTTTCTCCAGGCTGAAAAAACCCAGCTCCCTTAGCTGCTCCCCACAGGACTTGTGCTCCAGACCCTTGCCCAGCTTTGCTGCCCTTCTCTAGCACCTCAGTGTCCTTTAATTGAGAGGATGTTAAGCATAGCCTAAATGCATTTTTAAAATTACTCTGTTGGTTGGAATACCTTGTGTGGTTTTGGAAAATAAAAACAGCAATATTTTTAGATACACAAGAAAGGGAAAAAAATTTTCATAGTGATTTTGGAAATGATTACCATAGAAGATAAAGGTGATATTGAAAACTTCACTGGGAGAAACAAAACAAAACAGAAACCAAAGGACTATATATTAAAAGACAAAACAATTGATTTTCCATAAAGTTGGGTTTTGCTTGAGATTAAAAAACATCTCTGAAGGAGACCAGAAAAAGAAGGGATCTGAATGCACTTAATGCATTATATTTTTTCTGACAGAAAAGGGAATGGTTCTGGTTTAGGTTTGTCAGACTAAATATAGAGATATAATTTTATTTCCTGCTACTTAATGTTACTCTAGTGCTTTCTTAAAAAGGTATTTTCTTTTGCTGAATATGCAATTAGAAACACAGTGGCCATATATTTGGCATTTGTAAGAAAAAAATAAACAACTGGTGAGATACTGTTTTCTATATCCTTTTAGGTATCTGTGAAAGAGATTAAATATGACCTTTAATTTCTAAAGCCTTTGGGCACTGAAATATAGCATAATTAATTTTAATTATTTAATTCAATACAGAATTAAAACAGCTTTAATTTAATGGTTAGCAGATATTACAATTCACATGGGTTTATATCTTCTGACTGAACTCTGATTTTTGTTTTTTTCAGTGATGTGCTGAAATTTGATCTGGTTCCCCACATCTATTATTTAAATTTGATACACAAAAAGAAAATGCCCTACCAAAAACATACCTCACATATATCTTGGCTTTCTCATGCCTGTAATTTATTCATTTGGTAAACCAACTTCTCTCAAGGTCATGGATTTAAAAACAACCCACCAAATAAAAGCCCCCAACAACAACAAGAACACCCACAATAAAACTAGAAAGAACCAAACAATAGCTGACTGAGGTTTGTTTTTGCTGGGTTACACAGTAAGTCTCGTGTAGGCTTTATTTGTTTTAAATTTCGTGCCTAACAATTTCTTAGCCAAACAACCTTGACAGTGTCCCCTTAACGTATTCATAGCAACACGCGGAGACATCACAGTGAATTTATTTACATCTCTAAGTATTTCAGAGGCCTACAGCTTCTTCACAACAATCTGTGCTGAACTTCAGAATGAGCTTTACTGTCCATTTGGATTGATTGATTGATGGGCCTGCGAGCCCAGTTACTCTTCTGACAAGCTGCGCTCGCAGGAGCTTAGTCTGAGTAAATAAACAGGGCAGTGAAGTGAGAAGTATGTGGCTTTGTAGTACGCTCTGTGCAAGCAGACTATTGTTTCACCTCAAGACTACCTAGAATATATCAGATTGGCACCTGTTGGGGCTGAACATCACTTAACCTTGCACATTGGAAAAAGAGAACAGTTGCTGATTGCTTTGAAATGAGGTTGTGTTAACCAAGCTATTAAATGATAGTTAATACAAGACTGAGAAATAATTTGAATTCATGAACTCACCAGGCATTATTTAGATGTAAGTTTTTTCATTAGCATTTATATTTGCTGAGCATCTCTTTTGCTTTTTGTGTGTACTACAGACAGGTTCCATTTCTTTTTGTGTCACCAATCATTGGTATCATGATTAATTCTAATCTTGGACTCATAATGACTCTTTCCATCTTCACGTCCGCTATGAGCAGTCTGGAATCTTTGACTAGGTTGATCTGTGAGCTCCTTTTAGCAGTGCCATAAAAATGTAAAAGTCCTGCTGTGTTTAATTAAAACAGAAGCATGAGTATCTCTTATGTACAACTAATGGCATTTTCTTTTAAATTGGGAGGGAGATATAACAAAGCTGGTCCAGATCTTCAGCTGATAATTTACATTTATTAAGGGTCTGGCATAGTGAGTCTGACTATGGAATTATGATTGCATTTATTTTTTAGTTAATGCACACAGTTTGAATTAGGTACTTCAGACATTGCACTGTGTTTCAGTAATGAACATCATCATTGATAACTACAAATTACAGCTCCAAATAAAAGATAGGCACATTCATATCCGTCTTCAGGCTTTATTAAATTTTTCTGACATTTAGGAAGCACAGTTTGCTTTCCTACTGTTATGCATTAGAGTTTTAGGAGAACTCAAATGGGATATATTTGCACTGTGCATAATCATGGTTTGGGGAGCAATATATTCGGGAAATCAATTTAGAAGTAATTCTTCTGAATGGCATACTTCAAATGAGGGTGTGCCTGCACTGTGCATGTCAAAGATCCAGCTTTGCTTTTTCTTCTTGTCATTTCCAGAATTACTTTTCTACTCTTTTCCTAAAGCATGCAGCATGCAAAATTTTCCTTGGCATTTGTCTTTTCTTCTCAGAGTTTGTTCCATTTCAGTGAGCTGTCCTCATAGCACCATGAAGCACTTTGGGAGATAAAATACTGTAGAGATATAAATTAGTAGGGGAATCTCTAAACACTTGGCCCATTACCTAAGGTGTGCAGAGGGACTCTAATTCTGGCTAAGGCAAACAGTGGAGGACTCCTGTGGCATAGTAGATGCAGTTTGAAGTTTATTATTGCTGATAAATGAGAATAACAGAAGTTAAAATTTAATTTGATGAACTCAAGCAATTTCTTGGGCCCAAAACGCTTTTAGAGCAAAAACACCTAGAAAAAGTTCAGATATTACTTTAGATTGTTTCAAGACTCCCACCTGGTCACAAGGTCAAGAAATTACAAGATCAGTCTATACGTTCTGTTCTTCTTGAACCAGACAATCTGTATTAGTAAAGAGATTGTCATGCAGGACTTGTGAATTAAACCATTTATATACACAAAAGAGAACTTGATTCTTGAAAAGTCACCTGGTTTATTGCCTCTACCTCAGAATAAGGTCATTAGTGTGTCAGATGCTGACAGGTGCTTGTCCTATATTTTATTTGAAATGCGTGATAATGGAGGCTCTATATCTTTCTCACATCAGCCCTTCCATTGGTTCACTGTCCTTGTCTGTAGAAAGCTTTCCTGGAAATATCCTTATATCTTCTTTTCTGAAGTTCAAGTCCATTTTGCACTACATTCTGTCCCTCATAAATATCTAGAGCAATCCATTCCCTTTGCTTTTTTACACTATGCCCTCTCAGCCTAGTAATATTCTTCCTTTCATGCTTTGCTTTTCTGGACTAAAAGCCAGCTCTTTCAGCTCTTCCTTGTGCATTCACATTCTCCAGGCCTTTCAGTACTTTCTTTGCACTTCTTGAGGCCACACTCTGTTCATGTGCATCCCTCTTGTAGAGTTTGTCCAAAGCAAGGCACAGTGCTTAAATTTTGCACTGCTTCTGCTGTATGATGCAAGAAGACATTTCAAGTTTCTTGTAGCTGCCAGTGATGGTATTTGTCTCATACTATGGTCTGACAGTGTTGATTTAGGTTCAACTTGTACCCTACCGTGCTGCTGCCTCAGTGTTTGTCATTCTCAACTGATAATTTTTGCCCAATGGTATCATTGAATGGTCCTATTTGAACTGAATTCTGGTTTTTCTCAAACCATTTATCTATTTTCTCAGCAAAGCAAATCCTGTCCTCCAGCATGTGTGTTGTGGCTTAATGTGGCACTATGTGCAAACTCAGTATTCCACTATTGTGTTATTTAAAGGGAAAATGAGGAAAAAAAACCTCTTTGAATTTGGCAGCGATAGGCTGAACAGGTGAGGCTGACTTTTGAACGCCAGCAGTGGCTCAGACTGCCAGTCTATTTTAACAACTGAGTAAATCAGCTGCTGCTGAGCTTGGGGAGAAGGGAAGCAGCCAAGTGTGCAAGCCCAGTCTGCTGTTGCAGCTTTGATCTGATGGTATAGAAAATAAAATGTACAAAAAAACGCAAGGAAATATTTATGACTTTTCATTAGAATCAAAGTGATTACCAATTTAATCCTATTAGGGTGATAATAATGAAAATAGATAATATTTTGCACTCATTTGGACATGAAATTAATTAACCCCCTGAAAAGTGTGCAGTGGAAGAGGATTTGTAGAGAGATGGCTGAACTGTAAGGATATGCCATAAATTACAACTGAAGTAAATTTTACCTACTGAAAAGAATGATTGGGGTACTCATTTTTTACGGCAATGGTCTTAGTTATTACTGCAGTTCACTTGTTAATTAAAACACCTTTGAGAAAATTTTATATTATCACAGTTTATAATGTCTCTTTTTTTTTTCTGGTTTCTTAGGTATTTCTCTGCATTCTTGTTAGTAAAGGAATCTGCTGATATTTTTTTTGTTCATTGTAGGGACCATGAATCCTGAAACTTGTCAAACAATAAAAATCCCTTCCAGAAGACCATTGAAGAAGTTGTGGCTAATATACAAATCAACAAATATTATTAATAGCTTATTATGGAATAAATAGTAATTTTGAAAAGCTGCTCCTACTCATTAGAATTAAAAAGATATTTTGCTTTTCTCATGAAGCATACACAAAGTTTTCTATTGGGTTTTGCCATCTGCCCTCAGCAAGTGGCATCACTTAGTTGTTTTGGCCAACCTGACCCATTTTTCTCCTGCTCTCTCCCAGAACTCCTTCTCCTTTCCGTCCTTTCCCCACAGCAGTGCTGGCTGCCTGACACACTAGCATATCCATGCAGCCTAGGCTGTGCTGATCTTTTCCCCTTGTAAGAATAGGGAGCACTGGTTCAGACTGGTGGTCTGTTCAACCCAGAAAGTGATCTCCTGCAGTGTCCATAAGCAGGCACGATAGAAAAGTAAAAGGCAGTCATGTACACTTTTCTGATTCTTTCCAAATCTCTAGCTGTGTTCGGCTGAGAAATTTCCTGGCCTTTTCATTGCTCAATTAGTAGTCTTCTCGAGATCCTTCTTATTATTACTTCTGCTGTGTTCCCCTGACCCCTACGAATTGCACCCGCCCTGTTCTGTCATAGAGATCTACTGCCTGATACATGGAACCACCTCCTCCTGTTTGTTTTGAGTCTGTTCCTCCTGCCTTATTGGACAGCCTGTATTTTATCCAAAATTTTATAGATTTCTATATCCCCAAACCATCATCTCCTTTCCTGACAGGATGTTCATCATTCATGCCTTGTATGGAGGCTGTTCATTACATCTGACAAGAGCTGTAAAACTTGAGTAAAGCATATCACCTGGATCAGTCTTGTCCACATGGTCATAAATCTGTTCAAAGAACCCTCATGAGGTTTTTAAGGTGGGATTCCTGTTTTGGGAATCCATATTAGGTCTTGCCAAGTTTACTGCATTTATCCAAATGTCATCAGATCTGTAACAGAAACCAAACACTCAAACAAAGTTATATGGCAGCTGAATCTCTATACTATAAACAGCCTCTACTTATTGGCCTTAGACACTTGCCAGGATTAGAGTACAGCAGTTCTTGATGTTCCTCCTCCACCCAGCCCCAAACCCCTATTTAAAGGCTGAAGATACATTTGACATCTTTCAGCCTCGATGTATCTAAAGAGTTGGCCCCACAAGTTCTCTGAGGAAGATTCTCTAGTAGAGGTACTTTGTTCAGGAGGTACTAGAAGAAAGGGTGGATGCTCCACTGAAGGACAGTCAATGACCTATAAATTATTTACCTCTTTCTTAGAGTCCTATGCAAAGTATTTATCTGACATTTCCCTTGAGTACATGAAGATCACCGAAGTAACCCCAAACAATTGCATTTTCTGTCCTCATGTTTGGCCTTTCACTGGGGATTCTCAGTAACACAAGGCCATTATTGCTTTTTTTAGGCCTGGAATTTAAATCCATGCAGATTTTGGGTCTTTCCTGAGATGGTTAGCTTGCTGATGAGGTTTACCTCCATACTGTCGTAAACGTGTTGATCTATTCTGACAGCAGCACTGTTTACTATTTCTTCACTGCATATTTTGTCATGGCATCATAGTACTCCAGTGACTGTTTTCCTGTCACCAGGTTTTTGATATGCTTAGTAAATCAGTGTCTTTATTTAGAGATAGACATTCCCAGTTTATTTTTAGCCTTCTAGCATTTGTGTAGATGTGTTTACCTCTGTGTTGATTCTTTGCCTGGTTCTCCTTAAGTGTCACTCCATTTGCATTTGACTTCCTCTTTATTTTCAACTTGCAACCTAGAGATGAAGATTTTTTGCATATTCTTTCTTCCAAGTGTCTCCCCAAATCATATGCTCTTATACAGACAGCAGCCTTTCCTTATTCCTCACTTTTCACTCAGACCCTTCCTGGTTTCAAGTGAAAGCTTTTCTGTTTCTTTACTGTTTTGTATCTGTATCTTCCCTTTGGAGTCCTTTTCCCCCTCTTTTTTGTCCCTACTGTGCAGATAACAGGTAAGAGGTAAAAGAAGCCTGAATACTGTAGAAATCAAGTCACACAAATAAAAGGGAATGCAATATTAACTGCAAAATTTATTTAAATTGAACATAATAAAGGTGAAAAATGAGCAGAAGTAATACTATGGATGTCACGATTTCTGCTAATTCCAGAAAATTTATCTCAATCAGATAAAACCCTTAAAAAATAAAGGTAGGGTAAAAGAGAAAAGCAAACCACAAAGTTTCTGCTTGTGAAACTGTAGATATCTCAGCATGTCTTAAGGCACGTACACCTTAATTCAACAAGGTTCTTAAGCTCCTGCTTAATTTAGAAGGCTTAGATGATTTCAAGAGTATTCTGTTATACACTTAAGTTTAATGCATATTTAAGTATTTAGGTGAAGCAGGATCCTCCTGGAACAAGACACCTAGAGAAATGAACTTGAAAAATTATGAAACAATATGGGC
The DNA here is from genome assembly GCA_013397915.1 of Daphoenositta chrysoptera. Taxonomy (NCBI): domain Eukaryota; kingdom Metazoa; phylum Chordata; class Aves; order Passeriformes; genus Daphoenositta; species Daphoenositta chrysoptera. The sequence goes on along the minus strand of VZRO01000192.1, from coordinate 124,086 downwards.
AAGAAGCTTCTAGAGATATCCAACTTGACTGAACATAAAGCATGAAGGGAACAACCCGTAGAATATAAATTACTAGAAAGAAACCATTAAGGCAAAGAAAAGGTATTTTAGGTCACGAATTAGTTGCTGGAAAAGATGTAAACTGTTAATTAGATTATATAGTAACTAATTACGCCCAGAAAAGAAGTAGATACGCAGAAAGAATTTACAGGGATTGGAAGCCAGTATAGTGGTAAGTAACTCGCATATCTAATTTAAAAAATTAATAAACAAGGACTTTATAACATATATAGGATGTGAAATATATATTGAGTGTATTCTTAATGGTACTTTCCCACAAGGTGCATAAAATTTTTATTGTATAATATATTACATGCCTTCTCCCTGTAGAAACTTGGTTTTTCTTACATATTTTGTTCTCTGAGGTCAAGCAGATACTGCCATTATTTTAATTATTGTCAGATCTCTCCAATAATTAAGAAAATTAAGATCACAAATGACTTCAATGAATCTAATTAAATCAATAGTTTTGACTACATGAGGATTAAAGTAGAAGTTACTCTGAATAAAAATCAGAGATAATTTAAATTATCACAACTAGAGAAGTTGTCTTGCACAGATAAATAAATAAATAAATAGGATCAGTGTCATGCCCCTTATATAACAAACGATTCTTACATAATGGAAAACTCACATTAAGGGGTACTAACTTTGCCTTTTTACTAAGCTTTTTTTAATCTACAGGTAAATGAGACCGTAACTTCATGGTTCTCTTTCCTCACAAGAGAAGGTTTTCTGGTAAAACTGCTGGAAAAACATTTATCAAACCAGTCTGAGCTTTGCATAAGTCACATAAATGCTTGTGCAGGAGAAGAGCAAAATACACGTTTTCTAAAAGTATTGGAGCCTCACTAGGCAAGGAGATTCTTGGAGCTGCCCTTGGTCTGCAGGAGGCTCTTGTCACTTAATCTTCTTTCCACCAAGAAAGCTTTCCCTTAAAAACACTGAAAATTGTGTAAGCTGTTTGTTTCTGCACATCATTGGAGGCTGCAGCTTTGTCTTGAGAGATAAGACAGGACTTACCACAAATGTCTGTCTCTCCCTGAAGAGCAAATCCTTGTAGATAGAAAATAAACTGCCCTTCATCATAAGGCTGTGCTCTGATGGGGATTACAGGCAAAATCCAGACCAAAAAAATCCTCTGTCATGTTTCTGAGTAGAGAATTATTAAAGTACCTTGTGCAGGTTGGTTTTGTGCTTGTTTTGGCTCACACATGTACTAGTGGTCTTAGTGGAAATGAACTCCCTGTCACTCCAACGATAAAATTAGTAAGCTAGGAAACTGATTTCACTGCAGAGTCTGGTGACATAAAATCACCACAGTGTTTTATATGCCACCAGAACCCTGATGAGGTTAAATTATAGGCTCATAGCTCAGTGTTTCCTTGTTTTCTTTTTTTTTTTTTTATCTGGTGTTATATATAGATCCAAGTCCAATACCCTGTGCAGCGCAGTCTTCAGGTCCTTCACTGCTCCAACTGTAGTTCCTATTTCTGCTCCCTTTGCATCCGCTCCATGCTCGCATCCCTTTCAGCTTTTGGCTGTACAGGGCAGCTCCGTTCATGCATCCTTCAGCTGCAAAGGGGCAAGGAGTGAGGCATGGGACACGATCTGTTCAGTGCCATTTGAATCTAGTCCCTCATGGACCCATAGACTTTCTAGGGAACATAATAGTCTTCTACTGAAGTGGAGATTGGAGCAGAAGGACTCTGGAGTTCAAATTGAAGCTCTGAAGGTGTGTGCTGCAGCAGCATTAAGAATTTCTGCTACCCCACTCTACCAGGTCCTCATTTCCATGGTCCAGCCTAAGGTCTGGCTCCCTTCTTCACCCCCACATTCTCCTTGTCTCACTAGACTGTCTTTCTCTTTTTGGTAAAACAAGTTTGCATATGCATCTCTGTCCCAGCATTCCTCTTCTCTGTACTCCTTTTGGTTCTATACGTACCAGCTACTTCCTCTCTTAATACCAAAATCAATCAAAAGGGGGACAGACTTGGGCAGGGATTTGGTGTAACAGTTTCAGCTTAACTAACCAAGGTTAGAGGAACATCTAAGGCCAAGAAACAGATACGTCTCTTTCAACTGTAGTTGAAGAGAAAGACCAAGAAGTATGGCTCTGTTACTGTGAGAAATTTGGAAGCGGGGAGAGATAGTTGAGAGAAGTATTTTCAATTTATAGAAGGAAAATTGGAAAAATAGGAATATTGCAAAGAATACTATGTCAGTGAGAAAAAGGACTGATGGGAATAAATAATTGATATTATATGGGAGAATAAAGAAGCAGGCTTTCAAATAAATGAGTCTGCATGTACTGAACCTGGCTAGAGCACTCTTTTTCCTCAGAAAGAAATTACTGAAAAGATTGTATGGGAGTACTTGACTCCTGGGTGAGGAAATTCAGAAACTAAAACACCTTTTAGAGGACCTGAAAGAGAGGCTGAGAAGTTACAAAAAGTTATTCTGGCTCTGACCATGTTTTCCAGTTTACACAACATCAGTTTACACAGCACTGGCTACCCCCGGACTTAGAGGAGGGTGACCAAGCTTCTATCAACCCTCTAGCAGAAGATGGGGGTAAAAGAGGACTTAAAACAGCACCAGAAAAATTTTTTACAGTGATAATACTTGACACGGTGCCCTTGCAGTAGCAGGGAATAGTACCTGATGATCCAAAATGTCCCTCCTGGTTGCAGTTTTCTAAGTTCACTTCTAGAGCCTTAATAATACTTTAAGAAAATGGTGCATACCAGCAAAGGGTACTGAGAAAGCTTATAATACAGTCTAGTCTTCAAAAAATAGTTGGCTGTGTTTCAACAGATGGAACTGAGACCATTTTATCTTGTTGCTGTGTAATGCTGACTTTGTGGATGCAGAAAAGGCTTTCATTGTTTTCAGGAAACACAATGCACCTGAAGAACCGAATTCCTACTTGGGCTTTTAGAACATTTTCATAAATGGGTAAGGTTTGAAGTGTAAATTACTTGCGTCCTGTTCTTTCTTGAGAAAACCTTTTTGAAATTACAGAAAAAGGGAAATACAACCTCTATAGATTGAGAAGAATGCATCGTAATGGAAATAAAGAGTAACTGATATTCCAGGTTGAAAAGCAGCCTTTCACATAATGCTCATGAAGCAAAATCATTCATAACCTCAACAGAAATACTCTAAGAAAATAACAAGCTATTAAGTCGTTAATACAAAGGCATTCATTTTACTGAAAAATATGGGTTTTTTCTGTCCTACTAAGTCACTGTTAAAACAAAGAATCAATATATTTTTATAAACAAAGGTTGCTCTTCTGATATCACTTACAACTGATTATCGTGTGCATTAAAGCTTTTCCTAGGATTCCATGTACTTTGCTGGATTTTAACTCAGGTCTTTACCCAAATGTAAGTCAGGAATACCTTCCTAAAAATCACTGGTATGATGCTACTGTGAAGCAAATAATAAGCTTGGTTTATAATGGAAGCTAGACCTTTCTGCTCTAACTTTTCTAACTCTTCTACTAAACAGACAGTGTAGCTGGTGGGCTAACCCTTACATGGGGAAAGTATACCGGGTTAGATTATTGCACCTTTTGGAAATTACACCTAGATTCCCAGTGGCTTCAAAAAACATTTCACAGCCATATGAGCAAGAACAGTTGCCCCTGGCTAGAGTTATCATGTACCTGAAAACTCTCCTAAAATTTAAGCAGAGCTTCCAGAGAAGTTCTGCATTTTCAGAGCTGGCTTCCCCATGTAATGGTTGGTCTGGCCACTTCTTTTTCATGGTGGCTGCAGTGCTGGTAGCAAGGGCACATGTGTACCTTATATTTGGCATACTGCATATGGTTGTACATAGGTACAGTGCTTCTTGGTCCATGCCTATAGACAGAAACATTATAAACATTCCAAAAGCAATGGATACATTTCTGTAATTTCTAGAATTAATAAAAAAGTAAAATAATTACTCATTTACAAAAGGAATGTGGAACAGGACACTATGACGAGAAATATTCTATGTACGTTATTATTTTCCATTCCTGTTATTGTCTAATTCTGACTTTCTGCAGGAGTTTTTATCCCTTTCAAATAAATGCCTGCAGAAGCAGAGGGGTTTAAATGTTCCTGAATTACCCTGAAGATGCTTCCTGTAATTACGTAGGGTCTGGCTTGCCAGTGCAGAGTGTTTTGACAGCATATTTCTGCCCAGCTGCCTTCCTTCTCTGTATCTGCCACTACAGAGATTGCACATTCTCTTTGCTCAGTATTTGCACCATGCACTTCAGAGTTTTAACCCAGAACTGGGAATCATTTCCTCTCTCACTGTATATCACACTAGTAAATGAGTAACACTTTTCTCCAAAGAATATTAGAGAACAAACCTTCTTAATATTGCCTTCTATAAGAGTTACAAGACTGAAATAAAGGAGATAAGAAGTCTTTGCTCACTTTATTTCAGTATAAATGAATTTCAGAAAAAAATAATTCATAGGCTTATATTATTATGAAAATTTATCTGAAAAATTATCTTTAAAAGATAATATGAGTGGGTAGTTATTTGGAGGCTCCATTTATTCCTGTGCTGACGTGAGATTTTTCAGGAAGATAATATTTTTGGTGTTTGAGGAGGGCACTGAAAACTTTTCATTTCAGTGATGGTGGCCTTTGTTTCTTTGGGACTTGTTTGAGAGTTTTGCAAAGGTGGAATTTAACACTTTATTGTAATAGGCTTCTCTTGTATAAACCAAATTGTTCCTGAGGCTTTGTAGACATGCAGTTTTACAAAGACAGTACAAATGTATTGATGGCATGGAAAAGAATTTACTGACAAAATACATATACATAGAATTCAAAGAAGAGAAAAAAAAAATCTGCTTTGTAGTCACTCTAACAGAAACACGCCTTGTCCCTGAATGTTAGTTTGTGATGTTTCTACACTAGCAGGAATCTTAGGTGAGGACTGTTAATGTCCTAAACCATCCTAACTGTCTGAGAAGACAAAGTGCCAGCTCAGGTATTACTCCATGTTTAGATCCTCTGTTGAACTGCAGTGACTTTGCACTGAGAAAATGATATAATTCTAAATCTGGCATGGCTGCATAAAGGCAGATTAACACTGAGGGGGATCTTCAGGCCACAAACCCAAGTCAGATCTCTCTCCACCGTTCCTCTATGCAGTCTTCATATAATAGAGGAAAAATAGTGTAAAACCAGTGTTGCTGTCACCCTCCTGGCTACTGACAGCTTATTAATTTAGAGTATTCCGTGCCTTCTGTGGTATAGGTCTTGGACTGGTGGTCACAACTGAATTCGAAAGAGTAATGGTGAAGGTGAGTCAGATAAATTGCAGAAAGCCTGCTCTAAACCAATCCAGTCCAATGTGTTTTATACTTTTGCTTTCTGTTGATGTCTCCTCTATTAGACTTTAATCTATTTCAGATTCATATTCATGTTTTCATCACTGAAAACCAAAATGCCATAAAGAAAATGCTATGAGATTCCACTGACCCCATCCTATCCCTTATTGCTTTCTTTCAAGTGAATGACCCTTTACATTTCAGCAGAGGACTTGTAAAGAATAGAGACCTTTTCTAAGGCAAAGAGGCATTTTTAAAACATGGAAAGTAAGTGAGCTGCCTGCTAGCACAGACAATATGACTGCACTGCGCTGCCACACGTTTTTTGAAAACCAAATGGGTAACAAGCCAGCATGGTTTAAAACAGTTTCTGACAGAGCAACTTTTACATACTCAGAGTTGTGCTTGTTAAGAAAAATTGCATCCAGATTGAACAGAATGAGCATCTTTATCTGATGTGAACAGATAGAAGAAAGATGATTGAAAAAAAATGAAGAATTTCTCCTGCAGAAAATGGCTTCTTGATCTGTGAAAACAACAGGCTCCTAGTGAAATGCAGTCAAGGCTTACAAGCACATTGCCATGGTACACCAAGTTTGAAATCTCAGTTGACATTTGAAATGGTATTTAGAGTTATGACAAATCTGATTTATTTGAGTCTCTCTCCAAAGCTGCCATAAAAGAAGTGCTGATTTAGTGACTTATTAATCACAGCTCCTTCAGACAGCTTCTTTTTCTAGTTATGGAAATTGCTATCAGATCTATATATTCTTTTCTGTATAGGTTAATATTTTTGTAAAGATGCTGTTGATTTGACTGGACTCTTAGTTTTCCAGTCAAGTTTTCACCAGAATGTATGTTTCCTTGGAAAAATACCCTGTCAAACAACATTTTAGATGGAAAGTGCCTTGCAAAATGCTGATTTAAGATGAACTTACTTCATCTCTGCAATGAAAATTTGACCCTTGTGGTTTTATAATTCAAGTAAAATGTAATTGAAATGTATTATTAATTATTGTTGCCCAAACAACATTTATAAAATTTCTTGTCAAAAGTAAAACAAAACCATGAATTAAAACAATCATACTTTCAGTAATGAGGCCCTTCTTAGCAAACAGTTGCATTCGAGGCAGTATTTTAATACAAAATTTGATTGCAGTTGTGATCTTAGGGTTTGATCCAAAGTTTGAATCACTAAGGATTATACTTGAGTAAAGATGTCAATGAGAATATTTTTCCACAGATGCTTTCATTGATTTCAGTTAAATGAAACACACTTCTTTTTCCTGTTTTTTTCACCTTACAGTTTCTTACACTGACAAGATGCTTTAAAGTGGGGAAATCTGGTGTACTGATTAAATCCTGTGCAAGTCCTCTCTAATACAAGTAACACTTAGTAAAGGCTTTATCTGGATAAGCTGTGAGAGGGACAATGCCAGTGAAGTCAAAATTTTTTCCTTCTCCATTGATGTTTTGCATGTTGTCTCTGCAATGTAGTGTGTGTGTTGTTTCAGTACTGTACATTAAGTAGACCCCTGACACCAGCCACAGAAGGGGAGCAGAGATAGTTTGGTTGGTTGGTCAGTCTCTGTGTCTATCTAGTCATCCTAATCTCTTCTGATCCCCTTCATCCCTGCTGAGGCAAGAATGCAAAGACTAATATGGATGTGCTTAGAATACTCCTGCTGTATCTTCCAAATGCTACCAACCCTGTTCTCTTCCATCAAATCTGCTAACAGCAAAACCTCTATATATTTTCAGTTGAGAGAAAGAAATGTTAAAAAAAAAGTTTAAAAATGTTAAAAAAATGTTAAAAATGTTAAAATGCAAAAAAAAAAATCTGAAGACTTCCTCCTTTTGCCATTGTATATGTTAATTCTGTCAATAATTCTGCATGTTGGTTCAATCTATAAGGTATTACTGTGTGTCTTAGAAATGCAGGAAACAGAGATTAGTGATTGCTGCAAATTGATATGTTTAGCATGTCCTTCACAGCACTTGACCTGACCTAGATCTGATCCTCATTTATAAGGCATAACAAAAATCTACTTAACAGATGCTCAAAGGATGCATTTTCATAGATTCTGAGTCTCATTGGTGTTAATTTGCTTACGTTGCTGAAAACAGGGGGGAATATATCTGAAATGAACCATGTGCAACCAAAAAGAAATAAAAGGAATGAAAGAATGTGTTCATTTTGAGTTAATGAATCAATGAACTGGTAGGCCTGCTAACTATAATCCTCAATGGAAAACTACCACTGCATTCACTGAGTAGCTCACCTGTGCAGTACCTCAGTTCATGAGATAGCAAAGTAATTTTAAAAGTCAAGAAAGTAAGGGAAAATTTAAAAAGCCACAAAGTCTTATTTTTTCTTATTTCCATTGACATTCGAAGTGTGCAACTTTCCCATTGTTCGGATCAGCAAGGCTTGTGGGCATGAAGCACTGGGTTTGGTAAGAGAAATGCATGGTTTAAATCTTGGAATAAGGTCTGTGCACTTTTGCAATGGAAAAGATATATCATCATCACCCAGAATCTCTATCATGAACTAACAAAACCTTTAGAAACAGTGGTTGATCTCAGCCTTGCTGGGTTTGTTCTATAACTAAGAAAATCATAATTGAATGTGTATTTTAGTTTTGTAGCCCTTCATGCTGAATATAGCAATGGAAAATCTGAAATAAGGGGATTCCTTCAGGCATTCTTCAGCACAATAATGACCTCCCATAGGCTGATTGTGTGGATTTTCCTTCACATGGAAAATGCTGTGGGTTCTGGTATAAGCTTTAAGATTTTTGCCGCAGTAGTTCAGAGATGGAATAGCTACAGCAGGGCCAGACCATCCACTGGTGTAAATTGTCATTGCTTCAGTGAGGCCCACAGGGCTACGCCACATTGTGTCTGCTGAAGATCTGATCCATAAAGTGTTGTGGGAGTTGCTTTTTCACTGTTCTATAAATTACCAGAATACTGTTGTAAGAAGAAAAGTGTTTGGTAAGACAACACAACATTTTGCTTTGGATGAAGTGTGGAGAAAACAAAAATAAAATAAGACACAAACAAACACGTGGCAATATATAATAGGTGTCAGATTCTAGGGATAAAGCATCTTTTTTTAAATGTTCAGAGCAGACATATTGGGGGGGAAAGAAGGATTGATATAAAGAGCAGCAGATGGACAGCATGTACTACGTGGGTCTCCAGCAGCTATCAAGTGAAATCAATCTGACTTTTGTTAAGTTCATGGCTGTTCACCACTGAATAGAGGGGAGAGAGGTACAAAGATGATGGCCACCATATGTCTTAATCCAGAACAGAGACATTTCCTTATGTCCAGCTTCCAGAATCAGCTGACCCGTGAACTCCCTGACTTGGTAGCTGCTTTCACCAGACTGCAGCATGGAGGCAGTCCAATAGACAGCTGTCCCACAAGCCTGAAAGCCTCAATTTTATGAGTCTGTTAGATGAAGTTACCTGCAGATTCAGACATTAATGCACAGACTAGAACTTCCAGATTTTTGGAATTTTTTAGCAAGATCCTGGAAGACATGAGAATCCAGTCAGACACACCTTTGAAACCTGTCACCACATAGGGAGACAGGAAATCTATTTGAATTTGTTATCAGTGCATCCACCCTTCCGAGGCAAAGCTGGAGCTACAGATTCCTTTGAAGTGCGGCACTCAGTTTTAGCAACTGCAGAAATTGCAGAGTACGTGATGTCCTCTCCCATCCTGTTTATTTTCCTACTCACATGGCAATGTCAGGGGTGCTCAATCTTATCATAGTAAGAGTTACAGGACCAAAACTGAACATACGTCAGGACCAAAACTGAACATACATCTCACCGAAGGATAGCATCAATCCCCCTGGTATGTAAGAAATGTTGAATGCATGAAGGAAGGTACTGGGGATGAGAAGAAGGGGAAAGGATTCTTAAAATGGCAGATTTCTTCTTCAGCATATGTATACTGGTTTAGCATAGCTTGGTTTTTTTCTCCTAATCCTTATCTCACAGACGACAATGAGTAAATAATGGATGTGAACTAAACCACTACAATATGTCAAGATCATAATAGTTCCTACTCTCTTTTCTTAGCTTAAACCCAGCTGAAAGCCATTGGTTTTTCAATGCTACATTGCAATATGCAGCCATCCAGGTTCTCATATCAGCATACCTGACTCTGCAGTAACAAGAACATGATTTGATCATTTATAGCTATGTAGAACAACTGTGCATCAATGTAATACTTTCACCTTTGCGTGGTCGTTCCATCTTCTCTATTCCATCAATTCTGGGTTAATACTAATTTTTTCCTACTGTATATAGTACTTCCATTGAATTTACTTGATACTGTGGTACACAATGGACCCTTTCTAGAGTTTGTATTTTATTCTGTGATTTCTAAACATTGCCCTTCCAGCATTCCTTTCAGCAGTGAGTTTGTGCAGGACCAAATCCTCCAGGGCCAAGGAGGAGCACTCAGATATTTTTTCTCCTGTTTAACCTTTTAGTGAATGCCAGTGTGTCCTGATCTCTGCAGAGATATTGAATTATGGACTGCTGGAACATGAGAGTATTTTTTTTTCACACACACACACAGAAGTGTGAGGAATCACTTTAGTCAAGGCAATGAACCTATTCCTGATTTATGTTGCTATAAAGAACAGATTCCCTTTTATCAGAATGACAACTACTATGAAGGAAGGAAGCTTTAGAATCAGCATGAAGGGAACCAAGAAACAGCAGATTTTAAGAGATTCTTCCCTGTATGGTTGATAGTGTATAAACAGTGGTCTAGTGGTACACATGGAAGCTGACTAAACAGAAGGGAGGATTTAAGGCAATACTGCCATATGTGAAATGCTTGGATTGTTTCAACATTTAGCACCGGGGGAAAAAAAGTATTCCTGAAATGTTGATTTAGTACCAGACAAGACAAACTTGGCTCTACTGTTAGTCATTCAACTATTCTTCATAATCCTGAAACTGTTATCTGAAGGGCTTATAATACATTGAGATCATCATTTTGGCACTCTTAAAACAAACTTAAAAGAAGAAAGAAATTATACTAGAGGAAATTATCCAAGAAAATTGGCTGTCACAGACCAAGGAGGATTTGTTATTCAGAGGCTTAGATCCCAGTCATGCATCTGAGTCCTTTTAGTTGCTCTAGTGACACCAAACAAGTAGAAAACTGGCCCAAATGGCCAGTTCAGAACAGTTCCTGGAAGCACAGCTGCCTCGATGTGATCTTCATCCAAGCACAATGGGTAGATGGGTGGCAAAGCTTTTAATTTTGCTTTCTTTAGAAAAGCTGTGCTCAAGTCAGCGGTTGCTAGAAAAGCAGCCTTGCATACCTGAAATGAAATGCGAGTTCCATGCATCACTAAGTATGGTTTAACAGACTGGATGAGAGCTCTGATTGTCAGCTTACACTTGCACTAGTAATACTTATTGTTTATTTGTGTTTGACAGATTAGACCTAGAGCACTGACTATTCCAAAATAAACTCTACCTTCTTGTGTTCTGACCAACTGTTTCATCTATAATATGGAGCAGTTACATCAAGGGGGATTTAGGTTCAGAATAAATTTCATGTAAACTCAGAAAGGATATAAGAATTAAACATTGTAATGACCACAGTTCTATTGATGGGTGCAAAAAGTAATCCAGCCTACCTTTACCTTTTGTATTGGCATAAAGGAGCCTCTATAACTAGGTCTGTCTCTAAAAATGAGGAGAGGATTAAACAGTGCCTAGTTTATCTATAACATCTATGATGGTTTTAAATATGTGACTTGTCAACCAAAAGCCAATTTTTTCTTCTACTTTTGTCCTGAAAAAGCTGTAATAGTAAAGGGACTGACCCTAAACTGTCTATGTTGGCAGTGTCCTACTTTGGAGTCCCAGGCAAATGTGAGCTCTCGGGAGTAGCTGTACCATTAAACATGCTGGGAACAACAAGTACAGGTCATGTCCTATTTCCACTTCAATATTACATGTTGTAGCACAGCAAAAGAACAAGGGAGACAAAGCATTTCTTTCACTGTGTGCAGAACTTCTGCGGTATGTACACACGGATTGTGTTTGGTTTGACAGCAAGATCTAGGACACCAGCTCAACCTTCAAACCACTGCCAGGTAATTCCAATTTCTCACGTTTTCTTTTTTTCTGCAGCTCCATAGTATAACACAGTGAAGTCTGATCTCCTACCACTCCCTGCAGTAGGCAGTTCACAACAAGTCTCAGAAATGTCAAATGTAATGAAAAATAAGGGAAACATACAGAAGAAAGTTGTTCCGGTTTATTCCACACAATGTGCACCATTCTTTTACTCATCAGTGACTGCAGTGTAAAGGTTCTCATTCTATTTTCTCTGGTACTCTTGTAGCAGCAATAACCTACAGTCCTTTAAAATAACATCTTTTGCAGAGAAAACAGGACTTGCCACAACCCAATACCTAAAGCAAACACAGCTTCCTACTTTTACAGATTTCTGCTGTAAATTTCAAATTTGTTTTGCAGGTAAACCAAATGTCTAAAAGCTTAAATATCTGATTTGCATCTTCTATCACTTAGCAGTATTTATTTGTTTGCTCAAGATGATTGCTTACTTTGTGGATCTCCATGAAATATTAAAGAGTTTTTCATATCAATGTATTCTTATTCTTCTACAGTGAAACCCATGTCCCTTAAAAATTGATAGTAATAAAACCAATAACACCATTGACTCATTAAGGTTCTCATTTATTCTGTATTTGAAAGATACTTAATCTCATCCAGCTTCATAGACAAAAATATATATCTGTATTTTAGATAATACCTTTGAGAGTCAAAATAATTGTTTGTTTCACAATCAAAAGCCAGCTTGAGGAACGCAGAACCAAACCAATATTTTCTTTTAAAGGCTACAATTCATGTAACTGTAATTTTGCCCCATAAGCTCTCACCAAATTTTTGTGTAATGTCAGAGATCCATGAGTATGATTTGGGCTATCAATATTAGATTTTGGGTGCTATAGGACAAAAGTAGAATGCAATTCCGTGTACCCTCTTGTGTATTCTGCTTTAGATGTGGAAGAGAGGTTGTAGGTTAAATATTTCTAGATGTTTAGGGAGGTGCCTCTTCCTTACCTATCTTCAAAATGTGTTTCCTTTATTACAAAAAGCCCAGCTTTCAAAGCAGCAGGGAGAGACAGAAAGGTACAGAGGACTTGGGATTTGAAAATGTATTATTATATGCAAGAAAACAACCAGCTTGTGATTTTTCAGTTTCTGTTTCAGATCAAGATGCTGGTTCTGTGTGTTGCTGGAAGATGAGATTCATTGTTATCTCTTGCAGATACTATTCATTTCTGGCCTGGCTGTCTTGTGAAATAATGGGATTCGAACTTGTCACTATTCCAATGCTGATTATTGCCCATTTTTGGTCCCAGTCCAGGGTGATTTTACAGGAAAAGTCCTCATTTATGATGAGGAGAGGAAACATTTTGGCAATTTTTATTTTTAAAACTGTAGTCATTGGCAGCACTCTAAAGTTTGGAATATTGTGAGTGTTACAGTCGTATTAGGATTGATGAATTACAGAGCAGAACGAAAGTGAGATATTTGAAGCTGTGTGGTGACTACAGCTCATTGAACAAATCTCTGTGTGCCTGTTTCTGAATAGCACACTAATGACAACTGACATGGAAAGCATTTAACAGTATCCTTCTATGTATAGGGACTTCATTAGAGAGGCGATCATTCCCTAAAGCACTGGTATGTGTGCAGGTCTTTCGCAAATATTTTTGGATCCCTTGAATTCGAAGGGAGAAAAATTGCTCCAGGCAGCCTGCTTCTTCTGGTGTGGTTTTAGAATAGCCTCGTGCTTTCCCGCACAGCCTTGCTGAGGCTTGGCTTTGGAAGTCAGGTATTGTCTGTGCTGATCAGAAGCACAGCTCCTGGTTCTGTGCACTGCTTGTAACTTGGAAGTGCACCTTTATGAGAGGACAGAGAGGTATTTTTGAAGCATATATAATTTAGTTCTATTTTTTTTTCAGCATGGAAAAAACATTGATGACTAAGTGTCAACAGAGAATGAAAAATGCGACTTGTGAAGATAAAAGGGATGGAAAAATTGATTCTGTAAGTATCTTAATAGGAGTTTCATTCAGTGGCAGGTGCCACTTAGCTAAAAAGTAAACTACATATAGTAAGTTATTACTTTTTTCCTTCTCTTTGTATCCCCGACTAAAATAAAATAAAAACAGCATGCAAATGTCCATTGGAGTGAGCAGATGCAGTGCTAAGGAAATAGAGGTCTTAGCTTTCCATCCAATGCTATCCTGTTTTCGTATGCCTACGACATACGCTGTGTGAGATGTCAGAGATCATTATGTCATCTGCTGCATAAATTGCACATCCAAGGAGGGTGGAGGAAAAGCAGTCATGTCACTGGAAAATGCTAATCTGATAATAGTTTATGCAGCGTTATTAGTGTCCTCCCCAGAGGACCCAAGAACTGCTAGCCAGCTTTGTATGTTTATGAGTTATTCTAGGAATTAAATACAGCTGGTTGTGGGATAGGGTTTACAAAGAGCTGAAGTTCAGAACAACAAACAAAAGAAAAGGTAGAATTTCCTTTTGCATCTGAAAGGGGAATTTTGGGAAGTAGAATGCAATTACCGTAATGGAATGGCTAAGCACAAAGAGCTATGTGCTTTCAATATTAGTGGGTTTTATTTTAACCTAAAGCCGAAAAAGGAGGTGGGGGGAGAAGGTGCAGCCTGGCAAAAGAAGCACTTTGTGTGTCTGTACAGCATGCCACCCTTACTGTTCTGAAGGCAACTATTTTTAAAGCACATCATTTTGTAGAAGGTGAGGTGCAGAAACATTACAATCATAATCATATAGTACATTTGTTCACTGTACATCAGCTTAAACTGGTCAAACATAAAGGAATTCCCTCATAAAGCTGTCAAAGGGAAGAAAAACACTAAATGAACCATTCCTTCATATTATGTTTTACAAAATAGTGCCAACTGGAAAACTGTAAGCACAAAAAAGACTGAGAATATTGAAACATAGGAATATCAGATACAGATGATCAGGTTTGGTGGCAATATAATGCAGGATTAGAACAGGATTGTTTTGCTGCAGAGGAGATGGCCAGTCAGACTAATGGCATGTAACTTGCTTGCCTGCTTGGATGCTTTAAAGTGGAGGATTGATTTGCTTTTGGTGTTGTGATAGGAATATTTAGAGATTATTGCTGACAGAAAAGGACTTAATCTTCCCCAAAGCAACAGGATTAGCAACTCGAGTGGAAGCAACAGTGAATAACTTACAAGAGTTGCATGTAGAATCAATCTAGAGAACACAAAGCCACCTGAAAGCAATCAGGCACAGGAAAGGTACTTTTGAAATAAAGGATCTTATTTTGTGCTTGTTTGTAAACTTGAAGTTGTCCAGAATTATAACAACCGTAGCCTGAATAAACAAGGACACTTACCAAATGCCATCCAAAATCCAGGATGTGAGTCCCCNAAAAAGGAAAATAAAGCAGATCTTCCATAAATAATATATATATATACACATATACATATACACGCACACACACACACACATGTATCTATATGAAGTATATATTTCCTGTTATTCTGAACAAGCTGCTGTGCTCTAGACATGGTTCTTGTATAGGCCTCTCCCTAGCACCAGCTAAAAGGATCCTTGAGCCTCTCTAATTACTAGGAAACTTCAAAAAAAAGCTGCAGGTAGCCTGAGTCAAGGGCAGCTGACCAAGCTTTCTGTGTCCAGGATGAGGTCTAGTCAAATTCCTGAGAGCGGGAGTAGTTCTCTGTGCTTCCTGAATAAAGATCAACAGTTGGGGGTATTGAGTCACCAGTGCAATTTCCTGAATAAGCTTTGCTTTTATTGCCTTTAGTTCAATCAGACAAAAATATCTATGGTGCCTATGATTAATCTCACCCTAGTGTAGGGTCAAAATTAAGTGCAGCAAGTTGTAAACTGTCGGCATATGAGACTGGAGGGAGACAGGAAGGCATTTACCTCTCTAAAGGTCTGAAAGGGCTACTTGAAATGTAATGGTTTGCCCTCTGAAATGTTGTCACCACCTGGATATTTCTGGAGAGCAATGGAAAATCTGTTGAAGGTTATCTTTCAACACTGTTGTAGAGAGAATTGGCAACGTTCCCAGAAGAGGCAGTGGTACTGTTGAACATCTGTCCACTCTGGAGAAGGTATTTCCAAGATTGGAGACAGTGGGACTTAAAGAACTTCGTGTTTATGAAACTGTGTATTTGATTGTCACAGTAGATGGAGAATATAACCTGCAGGAAGGGTCATAGCAATTGAATGGAACTCAGCTCCCTGTTACCTTATTGAACAATGAGTATACTGAAGTTTTATATTGTGGTTTCACAAAAGAATAGGCCTTTTTATCAGTCTTTGAAGAGTACACTGCGGAGTTTTGAAGAAAGAGATAAGGCAGGGTTTTCTAAGAGTCTTTAACAGTGGCTTAAGGTTTTTAAAATCTCTGATTGCATCAGCCTAAGCAAAGAAATTCATCCTGTCACAGAGACTGTCGGTGTATGGCATGGGGAAGTTTTATCATATAGCCAGAGGAATTTTGGAAAGGAATCAAATGGATGAATCTTCAGACTAAAAATTTCTGGGAATGAGATTTCTTCCATCTGATGGAACAAAGCAAAAAGTATTCCATGGAGCATTGGATGAGAACTTTTGACTTTTATAATAGGTAAAAAATTCAGTTGTATCATTGAGTGTTGTTTTTAAACATGTGTTTATGAAATATGCAAAGTTTAGTGTCAGTGTTTCAGTGCAGGTGCATTCAGTTTTTTGCCAGTACAAGGATAATTAAAACAAACAAACAAAAAGCATACTGTGACATTTCCAGGAGAAAATGTCTCTTATGAAACGCTTTCACCTGTTACTACTAACACCCTCTCAAGTAGGGATGGACTCAATATGATTCTGGATGTAACAGAGGAGACTGTATACAGAGAAGTATACATGGAGTGCACATCTCTGTGTGAGGACTAGACAAAAATCTTTGCTGAGCAGCATAAGACATATCTCACACTGATAATTTCTGCACAAAATCTTTGGCTTAGAGGCATGACTCAACAGGGAGAAGGACTTGGGAATGGTAGAAGTACACTGGAACAAAATTGGCACCCTTCATGTTTCCCTAGCATGCCAATAGACTTTTGAGCCTCATGAACCCAGTTCAGAAGCTTGTGGGTTGCTAGGAAGAAGTTAACAGCATTGATTTTAAACCTTCTAGAAAAAAAGGGAAAATGCTAGAAGACCTTAAAGTGTTCTGAAATCAGAACTATAGTTACTACCTGGAAGATAGTTGGGCCTGAAGACTCTTCCAGAATTATCAATTTCCATCCATTCACTTATGGTGATCTTGCCTTGAACTGACTCCATGTAAAGTAAAATCCATTTCTTCTTGGCCAGTCAACTCATAAGATTGCTCCAAACAGTTCAATCAAAGGAACAATGAGACACCTAAGTCCAGAGTTGGCTTGGGTGGAACTGAAAGTCTGAGGGAGTAAAGCCAAAGAAGGATGGGAGGAAAGTCATAAAATAACATATTTTAAAAATGTCAACTGTGAAACTAGGGAGAGGCATGCTTTTCCTTTACTGCTGCTGCAGAGAAGCTCTGCTCATTTATGGACCTAATGCAAGTTATTTAGTTGAAAGCTGATATTAAAATTGAAAATTAAGAGAGAGAGAAGTACAATAGCATGGAGTTAAAGAAGTTACTTACAATATTGCCTACATGGTCACCACCTGTTTCTCTCCATGGGAGGACTTTCCCCTGTGCAGTTTATGATAGGATTAAAATAGAACAACACTTTCTTGCATGACCATGAGTACAGTTTGGTTTAGTTGAAATGATTCCTCCATTTGCACAACTGTGGTTCTATTTTGTGTCTACCTGTGCTGTTGATTCTGGCTTGTAGAGATTAAAATTCTTTTCATTACATGGAATCAGACTCTCTTCCATACTTATCCCATGGAAAAAAAACCTTAGTCCTACCTGCTTGTTTAGATTAAGTTTATCTTCAGATTTGAGGTTGAGAGAACTTGGCAGGGATTTTAGCTAATGTCATTGTTATTTTTTGACTGTAGTATGAGGACCAGTCTTGTCCTAGGATCATTTTGAAGTTTAACATAAAAAGTTTCCTGCTATTTCAAGAATCTTAAGTGTTATTTGTGAGGCCTATGGTCTTGATTTGTGTTATTTATGTAAGTTTCCTATGGAGTGGTGAGTACACATTTCTACAGAGCAGGATAAAAAGCAGTTGTTCTTTCAGGCCTGCCTGAATGAAACACTTATTGCCCAGACCTTTGTCATTGTGGAGTACTAGACTTGATGACTGATTCACTTCAGCATCTGTTTCTTATATGTAAGACATGAGACTAATTTTGTAAATTTCATGGAGCGAGGTGCTGCTCAGTGCAAACAGAACAGTTTTACTGAGTAGTATTATCCTGCCTCAGTACTTTCAGATGCACTGGGTAAATTGATACCTGGATGTAAAGGTACCACTATTTTTTATGGATGGTCTGCTAAAATGCCAGCTTCCCACAATAGAAAGTTGTGGGTTTTTTGCTATTCTAAAGAAAAACAGAAAAAAACCTCCCCACATATTTAGAGGTACATGCTTACTTTTCACTCCTTATACTGAAAGGTTTTAAAATCCTCTGTAAGGCATGAAATACCACTTGACTAATCAAAAGTCCTTGGAGAACATTCTTATAGTTTTTGCCACTTTCTAGACTGCGTTAGTTGACTAGTGCCTTCCACCGAGGGTTTTATTTTCTGCTTATTTGTTCAGAATATTATTGAACAATGAAGGTAGTCTAAAATTCATCAGAATATTATTATTGGATTATAAATTATTTTTCCTGTGCTGACAATATGGTACCTATTTGACTGTCCCCTAGCTGAATGGGAACAATGCAGTAAAATGGCCCTCAGTCACTGTACATTTTAAATAAAGTGTACTTACAGCTCATCCCCTTTTTGTTCTGACTGCTTCTCCCTATTGCTGCACTCTTTGCTCTGTGCTTAGTTTGAACATGGACACTTCCCATTAAATATGGCTTAGACTTAGCTGGTTATTGAGAAGACATGAGTGGCTTGTGAATGAGGGGTTCAACTGCATTAAAAAAAAAAAAAATCAATCAATTTTAAGATTTTGATGTGAAGACCATTAGAATCAATGGAAAGTAGTTTCCTGAAATTGAATGGAATTTGAACCAGTATCTGTAATGATTTTCCTATCTAGGGTCCTTCCATTCCAGAAACTTAGTCAAGCACTTTAAAAAAAATGTGATGTCCACGTAGTTACCGTTCCTTCTTGCAACCCCTTGATAAAATTAATCTCCAGTTTTCTAAATGCTTACACTACAAGTAATTATCTAACAGTACCATGACTGATACTCACTCCCTTTTGTGCATCAAGGTACATCTAGCCACTTTCATGTTAACAGCATGGGAGAAAGACATTTGCTGTAAATTCTTGAATGTGGTCAAGAGCCACAAAGCATGTCCATATGCCTTTCTGACTTAAGAATCTGCAAGGAGTCTTCATCACCTCCTTGCAAATTTCAGGACAAAATCAGACAGTTTTGGACAGTTCATGCTGTGATCTGGCATCTTTCCCTGCTGAAATAATTCAGTTGTGAGCATTAGTGGCCCAGTTTAAATTGTTTACTCCCTCAGTGTGCATGCCCACAATGACCACACATATTAATGTAAGCAAAGCCAAGAAGATAAAGGTAATGCATCTCCAATCAGCATTTACATCAATGGATTTTCTGGTGGATTATTGACTAGTTTGCTATGGAACAATGCCTCCAAGAGTGGCTTCTGCCTGGCTCCATTTCTTCCTGGCTAGACATATCCCCTGAAATTATGCGAAGTCCTGGACCATGCTGTGTTCATCCAAAAGAGAATCCACAAACTCAGAGGGAAGAAGATTATTATGATGTGAAAGCTCCACTCCTCATCTGTGCTTGTTGCACGCATTTGGCAAGGATTATCACCAACTGACCTCCCCCATGCTGAGCAGCTGGAGGAGTGATGTCCCCCCATTTTGTAAAGGAAAAGATGAGTCAGTCTGTTCTTACTGCAATTCTTAATGCTGTTTATATTTTCTTCCCTGAAGAGCACATAGTACCCGGTAGGTTCTGGCAAAGCCATAAGCAGGCAAGTATATCCTTAGTTGAAAATAAAAACTCTTAGAGCATTGGTGATTTTCTATCCCTTAGATCTGCAAAAAATTATGAAGGTATGCCACCTGCTGTGGCTGTCTAGGTAATTAAATGCTGTCATCACTTCCATTTCCATAGCAATTGTATATATTGCCATTACTTGTTTGAATTCTGTGTTTGACCAACAGTGAGGAACAAACCAGTGTATGCTCTTATATGTTTGGTCTTTCCCTCTTTCATCCTTTATAAAGATGGCCAATCCGTACAAGTTCTTGGAAAATATAAACAAATAAATGCTAACAAATACCCTAACTGGAATTAGTACTGGCAAAACCATTAACTGTTCTAAGCAGGAGAATGATTTTTCTCTCCAAAGTTCTCACCAAATATAAATGTCCAAATCTAGAAGCCCCAAAGCCGAAGTGAAAACTGAAATTCAAGTGTATAGGAATAGTAGTTTTCTTTGCTGTCTCTTGTGCCTCACAGATTCTGAGGTTCTTTTGAAAATGAAGTTTTGTTATTCTTAGAAAACTAAAGAGCAGTTTTGACCATGTGATACAATTTCACACTTCAGAGCTGGCATTAGAAATGTTGTGATTGAAATACTGAATGCTGAGCTAGGGAATAATGACATATGCCCATTTATTTATTTTTAAATAGATAGGGTTGGAAAGAAATAGTGATATATCTTTAAGAAACCATGAGAAAAGTGCAGATAGATAGCTGGCTGTTCATTTGTTCCATGAGAAAAGTGCAGGTAGATAGCTGGATGATGAAATAGCAAGGTAATAATCAGGAAATGGTTGCAACAATACTGCTTTTCTGTACTTCTTCCCTCTGGCCCCCACCTCCAAGCTGTTAATAAAAAAAATATCAAACTACTGCATTTTCTTCAGAAAACTATGTATTTTGGGCACTAGTGACAAAAACATCCTTATCTAATATTTCTCTTCAACAATAATTTTCTGAATTTGACTCTTCCAAAATACCTGCTGCACACAAAAAAATTATTGTTCTTTTCTGTTGAAGTTGCTTCCCAGAAAATAAAACTTCTTTCTGTTGATGCCTGTTTCCAAATACTATACTTTTAATGGGGGGTGGGGAGGTGGTAATAGAGGGTAATGGCAGAATTTTTATATAAAC
Source organism: Daphoenositta chrysoptera (assembly GCA_013397915.1). Lineage (NCBI taxonomy): Eukaryota > Metazoa > Chordata > Aves > Passeriformes > Daphoenositta > Daphoenositta chrysoptera. The sequence goes on along the minus strand of VZRO01000192.1, from coordinate 103,277 downwards.
CATAATAAATTGGACAGCTCATTTTAGAGAGATCTGTTGCTGCGTTAAGAATGTGTTTCTCAAACCTCCTGTGTGCAACACCATCTGTTTCTAAAGAGTAATATACCTGTCTAGCCTCAAGCTATTTTGCCAATGACTCAGGCAATCAAATGAAGTATCCAACAGCTAGATAAAGATAGCACTGCTGTCTACTTTAACCAGAGGAGCAATTTAAGCTTCCAAATCTCAGGAAAGCATGAATTTTTGCATGGAAGGTATTCAGTAACACTACAGTGTTTTGTTGGTACATATGAGGCTTGAAAAGGCGAGCAGCTTCTGGACTGTGAAGCCACTGGCCAGTGGTCAGGCAATGCCATTAGATGCAGCAGAAAATATTTGTCTTGGAGGTCAAAAATCTTTGTTTTATATAAACATTACTAGTTAATTTAAGGTATCATACATAAGAATCAAAGGATATAAAAATGAGCCTCCTCCAAGAGGCTGTTACAAAATATTACTCTCAAGGTTAAATTTACCCCAGTGGAGGGTTTACAGAGGTCACCTACTTAAGCCCTGACCCTGAAAGCCATGTCTTAGACCTTATGAGGTCTAAAGTTTTGTGGATGAGATTTGCATAAGGAAGATTTCACACATGGCATTATTTAAATCAATGCAAATGTCACTGAATTAAATGCAGTATTCCAAACTGAATGAAAGAACAGAATCCAACCTTGTTTAACTGATTATAGGGTTGCTTGTGTGTTGCTTGCTTGTTTCTTGCTTATTTGTGAAGTAGCCAAGAAAACACATTGTTTGCTGGTCCTGTTTTAAAGGGGGAATTGTAATATGTTCCCATCAGATAGAACTGATATCATTCTTATTTCTGCTGCTTCTACTACAACTGCTCTGTTATCAGTATTTTTGATACTGTTCACAAAATCAAACCTTGCATTGCAACCTATACGAGTGTTTGTCCTAAGCAGTGAACTATCTATGTAACAGCTGGACAGCAGCTGGATACAAAGTGGTGTTGAGAGAAAGACAGTACCAGTTATCTTCAGGAGGTCCTGGGCAGTGTGGTATGAACAGTATCCAAACTCATTCTTACTCATTCTTGTCTTAAATAGACATCATGAAAGGCACTTGTAGAGATAAAAGCAGAAGTTTAAGGGAGGAAAATAAATTCTCTTTGCTTTTGTTTATGAAGAATTTGTTCCATGCATAAAAAGTGCATGAGGAGGCAGGCCAGAAAATATGATATAAAGCACTGTTTGCTGACATAATTGGCATAGTGCATATCCATTTATTTTCAAGTGCAAGGTACTGAGATATTATTGTAGTAAAGGTTGAGACATTACTTAGGGAAAAAAATGCTTTTCCTTCCCCAACTTGATATGAATTATTTTGAACTGCATTATTAGAAGCAGTAGGTCCAGTCAGATACTCTTTGTAAACTGGAGGCTGATAATTTAAAATGCACAATGAAATACACATTTGTGGACTCATTTGCCTTCAGAAGCAATTATCCATCTTAAACAGTCAAGAAGTCAAAACTGTGTTTATGGACCTCTGCTCTGTGTGGAGTGATTGGCATGGTTTATAATGATGTTGAATGACAGAACTGATATTTATTTCATTCTGTACTGACTAAATTGTATTTTCTTTTTATATTCAGATGCTCGTTTCCTTGCTCCTAATGCAGTCTCATAATGCAATAGGGAACATAAAATCAATAGCCCCTGTCTCAAAACAGTGTAGATCTTCTCTCCTGTGCTTTGGTCTCCAGATTGAAGTATCAACAAGTTAACCTACAAGCATGTCATAAAATCTGTGCCCCTTGCACAGTCATCAAATAATTTAGTGACTATGGACAACAATTTAAATCTTGTGTGCCTCTTCTACTGACCTCAGTCAGGGGAGCCTTGAATACTACTGAGTATTTGAGGAGTATTTTGTTCTCCACATGTAGAGGGTGCTTGATAAAGGTAAAGTAGGAAGAATATTCCGTGCAATTAGGGCCTCATCATCTGTACTGCTTCACAGCTTCAAAGATATGATGCCTGAGATGGGGACAAGGTCTCCCTTTGCCCACGGCTTGTCCCCATGACCGTGGTATGTGTAGGTGAAGGAAGTGCGGGCCAAACCTCATGGATTCTCACCAGCCCCTCCACCAACATCAAGCTCTCTCCATCAACTGGCATTTCCCATGTGCACTGATAGAGTAATGGAGTTAATCTGAAGTAAGAAGCAGCCAAGGGACTTGTATTTCTCTTTCTTCTCTACTGGTCAGCTTGTGGGTACCAGATTTGGGATATAAGATCTTAGTGTATTCCATATAAATTAGTACAAGCTTTAAAATTGGCTTTGGTATAAAAATTCCCCCAGAAGTCATGTTCTGCTTGTACATTATTGAGCCTGAAACTGTGACTGTGTGACTGAAATCAACTGAAAAAAATTCAGCACTGACTTTCAGTAGGATTTGAATTTAACATTTTTTGAGTCAAAAAGTAAAAATAAAAAAGAGAAAATCCAATAAGCCCCCAATCAACTGATAGGGTGTTTTTTAAAAGCATCGTTATAAATATAACACATTCTACAAATGCATTTGAGAAGCATTACAGAAGCCTTGGTGATGATAATACACATCTTGGCAGAGGGCAAGAGGAGAATTACAACTTCATGGAGTCAGTTTACCAGAGCTCTGTGATGTCAAACCTTTGATTTAGAGCTTATGATATATAGGGCTTAAGTAAGCTTGTTGGGAACAACTATAGTGGAGAATAAGCGGTTTCATAAATCTATGCACTGTGCAATCTATGTACTGTATTGCAAATCAAAACAATATTGAAGCAAAGTGCATTGATTGTCCCTGAGCCACTACCAGCTTTAATAATAGAATTGCTGCAGATGCATGTTTGAAGTGGCTTTGTTTAAAGCCCCTGTTTTATTTACAGCACAGATGAAAACTACTCTGCAGTAATAAGCTTCCCCTTCTCAAGAGTGTGTATGTGTTTGTTGATGCTGGTTACCCCCTGATTCCTGATTTTGAAAGAGACTTTGTCTTGATTCATTGGGCAATTTATGCACCATTTACATGCAGTTCCCCAAGTGTTATTTGAAGTAATTGAGTACATATTTTTATGATCTATAAAACAGTCCTTTAAATTTGTACACATGAGAAAACTCTTTATGATGAACGAAAGAGTAACCATCCAAGTATGAATAGCATCTAAAAATCAGGGGCAAAATTTTCCCACAGCACTTCAAGTGCTTAAAACTTCATAGTAATTCTTTCTTTATTGCAGTTACTTACTCTGCATACAATACTTCTCATGTGTAACATTCTAAATGTTTTATCAGGAAAAGTAACTACTGTTTTCACTTCCCACCCACTCCTTTTCACCTTGGAGAAAGCAGGACTAGAGGAAGATGGGAATAAAATCATGAGAGAGCAGTGCTTATCCTATTTCTCCAGTCACGAGGCTCGCAAGAAGCCTATGTGAGGGGGCAGTGTGGAGGGGTGCCACTGGTGAGGAGGCTGTTGGGAGAGTCAGAGAAGCACTTCCAGTGTCTGCACATGTTCCCCAAAAGGGAAAACATAACCACACAACTTGGCTAAATATTTTGGGAAGGCATGACCTGATCATATTAAAGGTCTACCTATGACAAGGAAACAAAGTCTAAAAAAAAAGATTAAACCCCACATGCATTACCTTTTTCAGTTCAAATTCTCATCGTTAGAGGTTGCTGTCAATGCATTTCATTAAATAGCAGAGTGGTTCTCTGCATCACAATTTTCTGTACTTGTTTGACTCTTCTGAAGAATTTCCACCACTACATAACTCTCATGGTTTTATTGCCGATCATACTGATAAGCTTTTATGCACTGGTTTTTCTCTTTGCTGACTTTTTTGTTGTTTTAAATTGCTAACCTTGTACTTATTTTGTTAAGAAATACAAGCGTAATATTCTTAGGGAAGCAACTAATTATAAATTTACACCTCTTTACCAGTAAAATTTCATGCAAATAAAATTATATAGATGCATAAAGAAAAATGTGGGTGTGAATCCATATAGGGAAGGAAAGGCAATATGTGTTCCATTATTGATTTTTTTATTGCCTTTTGTTTCCTCAGAAATGCAGCTACTTGATGTTATAACATAAAAAAACTCTTCCTAAAACCTGTATTTTTTTTCCACCTCAGAGCCTCACTTTAATAACCTGGCAATATTTTATGGTACTTATTCACCTGTGATTCTTGACAAAAAACATCATCCCTCCAACATATTTTATTAATGTTGCCTTCTCCAAGAAAACTTGGGAAGCTAATGTTGTATATATAGTCTAGAACTAGTTTAGGACCTGCTGTCTTTTTTTATAAATGGAAGGAAATGGCAGAGCTTTAAAAAGAAGAAATTAACCTGCTTCTAGAAAGAACCTTGTTTTGAAGAAAACCAGCTGGCACCATGAAAGAAAGCCATAGCAGGTTTCTAAATTTCCTGTTATCTATTCATTTGCTTTCTGTGCCAAATGTGGATAACATTATGAATAAAAACATTGAATAAAGTCTGAGTGAAGACCTGCTAGTATGCTTCCTACTCAGATATTCAGGACTAGAAATATAGTGAAGAAACTTAGAAGAGGACTGCGTTAATTAGCAATCTTGTTGTCTTCAGGTGATCAGACATGCATAATCAAGATGATATCATTTGATCAGAATGCATAAGGCCAAATCTTTATCTAATTCATCAATGGACTTATTCTTCACTGATCTATTACACCATTGTCACCTTATAATCTGCATGGAAGAACAGCTCTATGAAATCTTTGTCTCTTAGTAAGCACATATGTTTTACATTTTTGTTTTTATGGTGAGGTTTTAACATATATTGATTTAAAAGAAGTGTTTCAGATGTCCTTATGAAAAGAAAGAAAAATTTTCCACACTGAGAAGACATATTGATGCCTTAGATTTTAACTTTTATATTTTTCAAATCCTGTACTGCTTAGTGTGTAACTAAGCAGTACAGGATTTGAAAAATGTGTTTCTTGTGGCCTGTCAACTACTGTTCTCTCATGTTAGACATGACAAACCTCTTGTAGCAGGTTTGATTCAGTAACCAGGCGGAAACACCAATTTGCATTGTGGTTTAGTTCACTTATTTGTTTTTGTGAGATATGAATTAGGAGAAAATTACAAAGCAGGCTCAGAAACTTTAAAGAGTATAAAGATAGTTTATTATTACTAGGTAGGATTAAAAGAAAAAGAAACACTAAGAAAGTAAAAGGAAAAAAAAACAACATTCCTTTCTTTGCCAGCACCACCCCTCCCCATCCCCTATCACTCTGGGGCATGCAGCCTCCTTGCAGGCTGCCCGGGAGAGCAAGGAGGGTAACAAAGATGGAATCTCTATTCAATATTAAAGTTCTTAAAAAAGGTCTTTCCAAACTCAAGGGAAAAGAAAGAGGTCTCCTCTCTGCTTCCGCGTGGTTTCTAAACGGCCACCGCAATAGTCTGTCCAGTCGGAGACAGTCCATTGCACTGAACACCCAAACATGGGGTGTTCTCAATTCCCCCCCCCCATGTCCTTTACATGGATAAAAGAACAGTTTATGGTATTACAGTTTTTACCACGTTCTGCAAAGGGTCGGTTTAAGCTTCGCGCCCCTCATGGCTCCGCACTCCTCTTTCCTCCACCATCTTCTGTTCCATCTCGCCTGACTTACTCTCTCCTTCTTCCTCTGACTTATAAAGCCATGGTGAACAGCTTACGTTGAAGGCAAAGCCCTTCTCCTTCGATGCTGCCAGTTGCTTAATAGTTTCTTCAGTCTGAGAAAACTGAAAATCCGTTCTTGCCAGGTCCACGCCGGACCCTGTGGAGTGGGGGAGGGGAAGCCTCTCCCGGATTCTTGGGAGCCGCTCAGGCGATCTCGGCCTTGCAGCCCCCATTGCTCTTTGGCTGCCTGCGGCTTTGGGGGGGGGCGGGGGGCCTGCAGCATGCCAGGGACCCCCTGCTTTGGCACTGGGGGAGGGGAGCTCGGCCCAGAGCTTTCCTCCTCCCCCCCTCCTTCCTGCGGCACTCTGGATTCAAAGAGGCAGTTCCCGCGCCTCCAGCAGGTTTTTAAATATGCTAAATCGGGGAAGCGCAATTGGGTTGAGAAACTGTCAATCAACTTCAGCTCCAACCCACGACACCTCTCTAGGTTTCCACATCAAGGTCACTTTGATTGTCCCAGACCCCAAAATGTGTAAACTAAAGCCTTGAGGTGGGGGGCAAACTTGGGGTAATTACATCATGAACTGCAGTTATAATTGGAGAATTAACCCTGCTGTGCAAATGAACTAAACTTATAAAAGTGTGAAGAACCTGTGACCCAGGGTCCATCTTAGGTGTAGCCTTTTGACTGCCTAAGGTGTACCTTGAAGGCCCTTCAAATAAATACCTACCTTTATTCTCTTATTCTTGTCCAGTCTCTGTTTTAGGTGGCCACCCCAGGCATCAACATAAATTAGAATCCTACTGCATACCCAACATTAAATGAAAGGACAATAACTAAAATGAAGTTGAAGCCAAAATAAGCATTTCATGTTTGAAGTGTATGAAATATTATTAACATATTTCAAATTCAATAAATTACTCAAGACCACAAAAATTACTTAAATCCATCATGGAGGGGGATAATGTTTTGGAATCAGTAATTATTTACCTCCCTTACATTAATTAGGCAAGCCACAAATTTTCATTATCATAAGAATATGCAAATTACACAACTAACATGAAATACCAACATGTACTTTTGTGCACTTATCTATGTCCTATGTGCATGGGACAATAACTGCAGCTTTAGAAGGAACAATGTTTCTCCATCCCGTGGCATATTCTGCATCTGTGAATTTTGAAAAAGGCAAACCCCCCAATTATCTGTAGTTGCCTAAAATATAAGAAGGAGAAGATTAACACCCAATATTTGCAAGAATGAAAAGCACCCTAATTATTCCATTATGCCATGCAATGCTGACAGGGCTTGAGTGCATGAAAAAGCATCAGACAAAACCCCCTAATACTCCCAGGGGATTTCTCTCTCATAATGTTACTGTAAATTGTTTGATAATCCTAATCTTTTTCAATTGGCTCTAAGGTCCCTGTGTAAAACTGTCCAGAAAACTGCTCCCAGATAGGAGTTATTAACCTTTCACCATCAAAATGGGTGGAAGCTCAGTAGTTATCTCTTCAGATTCCAGTGCTATTCAATATTTTTCTTAATGATACGAGTGAAGAAATAGAGTATGCGAGTATGCTTCTCACAGGTGCTGCTGACACCATCCTAGGAAACCTGTCAAAATTTTCTAAAGGGTTTACTTCCAAAAGTATCTTTACAAATAGGAGACGTGATCTGAAAACACAATAATGCTATTTCAGTAAATGCATGATATTGCATTTAGATAGAAATAACCAGCTGAACCAGAATGGGATGGAAGAGGTACAAATGTTGTAATAACATTCCTGTAGTTATACCTGATCATAGATTAGATATGAATTGTCAATGTTACCCTGTTATAAACATGATAAATGACATGCAGTGATCAGTATAAAAGAGTTTAACCTGAAAAACTTGTGAATTACTAACTCTGATCAGACCTGATGTAAGTCATGAAGTTCTTCAGACAATAATTTACAGTCTCATTCTTCATGTCTGCATTAGCATGACGAGCTAAGACTAGAAGGGCTTGTTTTATGATATATTCGAGCTTGTCACGGCTCTTGACATACCTTCTCTAGTAGTCACACACATAATTAGATTTTTTTTCTTATTTGCAATGTCATCATGGCATAAAATTGCTTTATTTATTGAACTGCCTCATTTATTTTAGTTTCAAAAGAATATTAAACATGTTTGCTAATCAATAGCAGTAGTTAGTTCAGACAAGGGTGAACCAGGAGAATTATTTTAAAAGACTGATGTGAAGTTATTGAGATGTGCTGGATTGTAAGTCTCCCACTTGCAAGGCAACATGCAGATTCATTCCATGTCCAGAAAAGTTGTCTTGTGCAATTCAGTGGCCACAGATCAAGCTGTAGTGCTCAGACTGATTACCTGAAATAACAACAAGGATTAGTATTCAAGTAGTTTCCAATGAAAAAGTTTGTGAGAGAACAAGGTTGATATGTTCAAGTTCAGTATTGTGATTAAATAGCATCATATTTGATGAATATTTTGTCTAATGAAAACAAGAACAGAGTGAATTGTTTTGATTTACCTCACTTTTACAAATTAGTTTCATTTTAAATACACAATTTAATTTTGGCTTTGTCTCTTTTGTTTGATTTGATGCTGTAAATTTTGTTATCAGGTCTGTTTATTCTTTGGTGTATTCATGTCATTTGACACTTGGCTTAGCTCAGTCAGTTGCAGACATATTTTAACTTTTCAGGGTCTGATTGCTGCTACAGTGCCTATTCACGTAGGGCCTGTGTCTGATCCTGGAAGAGAGTATATTGCATCTTTCGTGGGTGAAACAGATGATAATAGCTCTTGAACTTCTGTCTCCATCTGCTAGCACAGGAGTCTGTGGGTCTGTGCCTCTGTGGTTTTAAGAAATAGCCATGAGGCCTTGGATCTAACTCAGCACCACAAAGCCTTGGTTTGTTCTCCCACATCCAAATAGACTGGAAATCACAGTTTGTATAAGTTGAGCTCCACCCTGCCAAAAAGAAAAATAAATTTTAAAGAGCTCCATCTTATACACTTGTTCTTCTTCAAGTACCAATATCTTTGACTTAAAAAAGATCTAAGAACTGAACTAGTTGTAATATCACAGCAGATGGTTGCTCACAAGAATGTTCTTTGTATGGGACACTCTAGAAAGAGAAAAATAAGCAGGTTTTCTTCTTCCACAAGCTTATTCAGTGAAGGAACTATTGTGGAAATTCTGCAAAATGAACCCTAGTAACAGAAAAATGTTGCTTTTCTATAGGTAAATAATTGGTCTGAAAAGGATCACAAAGCGCAGTTGACTATTTCAGGTTCAGGAAGTAACGATACTTGTGGGGGAACAGGAGCTTAGGGCATCTTCCTTTAGTCCAACAGTACATTCAATTGCTTTTCTCAAGTCCAGATACATGAGTTACTAAGGGACTGTGCTTGATTATTGTTAGATCTGGAGACGATGTAATTACTCATCCCTATTCCTAAGCAGAGATAAAAATCTTGGTCCCTTCACCTTTTCTGGACTTCATTTGGCCACATAAGCTGGGAAGAGATTAGAGTGTGCCCCAACGCATTACAACGCATTACTGTTTATCAGCAACTGTCACCATGCCAGGCCACTCCCTGGTAGGGACAGGTAGTCCACATTCTCCTGGATTTTGGACCCTTTCCACTGCAGAGCTAGAAGCATCACAACAATTTTGTGATCTGCATAGTTACAGAAAGTCATCCCAGAGTGGTTATGCCATAAAGTCCTACAAAACAATCATGGAGAACACGCGCTATAAAATGTTAGCTCATGAGACAAGCAAGCGAGCAGGAAGTTCAGTAGAGTTAATTTTCCCTCTAACACTGCTTTTCATGATTTTATTACCTTAGTTCAAAAATTTTGCTTTGCAGATTTTTCACTTTTTTCAGATCAGGCAAAAGCAGGAGTCATAATAGCCCACAACTATACATGTACTTATTGGATGTACGAAGAAGTACATGTTGACAGGAGGCATTACTCTGTGTAGAAGACTTCAATTTCTACATAGCTTCTCCCTGCTCAACTTCACGTGACTGAGCTTCTCTCCGCCAGCAGATCCGCTGCAGTACCTCTTCCACCAAAATGCAGTAGGCAGTCTTCTGCTATGTGAGGAGCTACAGGCACACTGAGCTGGCATGTAAGAGCTGCTGAGTGACAGCCAGGGACCAGATAATCAATGATGGGCAAGTTATGAGAGCTGGATCAAGAGTAGAAGACTTAAATGCAGCACTGGCGGTGGCAGCAGTACATGGCTCTTTACAGTTGCCTGTTTGAGAAGCAGCACAGCTTCGCTAAATCCTCAGCAAACCTAATTTTATCCTCCTGCATTTTAATGAAGTCATAGAACAGACTCTGCTAGACAAAGAACCAAGATGTCCCTCAGGTAGTAACAGCATGACATTACTGAGACATCCCTGATGCAAATCGTGCAATCTGCTGTCTCCACAATCCCTGAAGCATCCAGAGGCAGACATGCTGACATTCATAAACTTCAGATGTAGGAGTACCAGGCTTTTATCAGAACAGAAATAATTCTGTTGCCCTGAAGCTGAACCCATTATCTGTGCTGGTTCAAGACAGCATCTCTACTTAAAGGCAGCACCAGGTAAAAATACCATGGATGCTGTCAAGACAGAAGCAATAAGTCACCTTCCCTTTTGGACTGAAGGGAGGTTTGTCATCTTGGACTGTGATCTAAGAATTAGCTGCCTTTACTGCTGCAAAGTGAAAGAGATAATAGCTTTTTCTAGAACAGAATCTTGTTTTTACTGATTCCTATCCTTCTGCACCGAAAGGAGGGTGTTTAGCCAGCCCTGCATTAGCTGGTGCTCACCATTTCTCTTGCTTAATGCTTTGTTGTACATTTGGACTTTCTCTTCAGTGAGAGTTGGGCCGTTGCCTCCAAGAGGTGCACATACTGCTCTTCAGAGACTGAGAAGCAGCTTTCACCTATCATAGATTCATAGAATCTGAATTGTTTGGCCTGAAATGAACCTTAAAGGTCATCTCTTCTAACTCCTCTGCCATGAGCAGGGACATCTTCCACTAGACCAGGTTGCTCAGAGCTTCATTCAACCTGGCCTTGAACACTTCCACGGAGGAAGCACCCACAACTTCTCTGGACAACCTGTTCCAGCATCTCACCACCCCTGCAGTAAAGAATTTCTTCCTCATATTTGATCTAAACCTACCCTCTTTCAATTTAAAGCTATTTACTCCTCATCTTGTTAATACATGCCTTTGTAGTAGCTTTCTTGTAGGTTCTCTTTAGGTACTGGAAAGCTGCTATAAGAAGCCTTATCTTCCCCAGGCTGAACAATCTTATCTTTTTCATCCTGTTTTCGTAGAAGAGTAGTTGACTTCTTAAAAAATGCATCTAGTGTGACATTGCTTGTGTCAGGAAGAAGCCAAGGATGTGGGTCAAAGGGATTCTCATTCACAAAGTTCTCTTTATGACATGGAGAGAGTTGGAAGAACTTGAGTGACAAGTAAATACTGTCTATGTTTTGCTTTAAGATTTTACTTCTGATGCTGGGAAGAGTTAAAAGATTGGGATAGTTTGGGTTTTTCTCAGAAGAAAATCCCAACTTTTCTTGTCCAACAAGATACAATTTGAAAATTCTAATTTTCTCTCTGAGTTTACGAAAATACGTCTTGGTTCTAGAAATGAACCGAAGCCTCCCCATTCGTTAAGTCAGAATTACTAACAATGTCCTTAATGATCCCTAGCATCAGGGCAAATTGGCTTTCTGAAGTGTTTCAAAATGTAAAATGCATGTTGTAGATTCCCTAAAGATGTAGATACTCATCTTACTGCTTTCCTGTTGCTAGGCTACTTGCCTGACTAACACTAGTGCTGTCCTTGAGCAGGCACCCAGTTCCCTGGCTCCAAGTAGAGCTTGTGAATCTCCAGGACATGGTAGGAATTTTCCATTTAATTTAAGGATGGCCATGCCTCTGCAGAGTAAGCACACACATTAGACAGGTACTTAAAAAAAAAATCATTGTGGCAATGTGGAAAAAAAATTAATTTTGAAACCAAAATATACTGTTTAGGTTTCTGGAAAATGAGATTCACAAAGACTAAAGGGAAGAAAATCAAACTGAATGTAATTACAGTTAAAGGCATGATAAACTTCATTTTTTGGGGCTAGTTTTATGCACATTTAGTGAGGGCAACTGGCCAGAAAAATTGCAGAGTGGAATTTAGAAGTGACAGCAGCCAGCACAAGGAATGTGACCATCTCTTGGAAGTGGTAATGCCAATTTATTACAGCAAGAATAACTTCTGTGCTTGACCAAACAACTACCCAGTGAGAGGGAAAAATGCTTTTGTCACAGTTAAGGCAATATGTATATTATTTACAGGTGTTTTTCCTGTGCTGGACCTAATAATTCAGATGAAAAAATTGAAGTCAACAACTCAATGTAAACAAATATTAATTACGTCAATGCAGGTGACTCATTTCTGGTTTATGAATGAGATAACACTGGTGCCCTTTATCTTTGTTCATGCACCCTAAAGTAATTTTGTTGATTTTCTGACCATAGCATGAGGTTTGGTGTAGGCCCTGTTGCCAAGAGCTCCATGACTCCTAAAAGGCACTGACTGGCTTTTAGTGAGCCTTGGAAACAGGTTTGTCCTTGCTCTTTTCTGAAACTGGGCCTCCGAGCACCTTAAATCAGTGTGATATACGTGCATAAAATAATCAGCACTGCAAAAACAGGAATGTTGTATTTGCTGGCCTTTTGAAACAACTTTATCTGACTCTGCACTGAGAATTAGTAGCAAAATTGTATGGTTTACAACATATAGCTGCATTTATTGTTTACATGATTAATTAGGAGTAGTCAGGATTTTAAATTAAGTTACTTTCTCAGGCTATCTCAAAAAATATTGCTTGATATGATGCATGTTTACTGCAGTCATCTTGGCCTTGATTAAAACATTGACATCTGAACTAAGATTAGAACATATATTGTGCTACATGCCGCACGCAAAAGTAATTTAAAAATTGTATACTTTCTTTAAACTAATCTTTCCTGGCTTCTAGTTGTATGAAATAGTTTTATAGTTAAAAGAGAATTTGCATAATGCTTTTAAAAGTCTTAATAGCTATAATAATTTTAATCTACTATAGAGTGTTTGTAATGTATAGTGAGCTGAAGCATTTAATTGTGTAAAAAGGAATATTAAGGCACATCTTCTAATCAAGAGAGTAATGGAAATATTAAGTATGATGGGTTCTGTTATTTTTTCCTAATTGCCTCTGGACATCCAATTTTATTACTTCTTTCGAAGCCCAAATGACCATGAAAACTGAGGTTAAATCTTCAGTATCAGAGATATGCTGAAATAAACTCAATGCAGGTGTTTTATCTAATATCCTCCCTGGGATTGTACCAGTTGGCTCTGCTGAGACCTGATCCTTCCCCCAGTCAATCAATTAATGTTTTCCCATTCATGTTCTTTTAGCTAGGTTCAGGGCTTCTGTTATGATTGGTGGGTTTTATTTATTTACTGGAATATGAAAGACAAAAAATATGAGTACTTATCTTCAGTGTGCTATTTAGGCAGCTGTCAATCTCATCAAGAGGTGCAGCAGATATGACATAAAGGACCTGCAGCTGTCCCAGAACAAAACACACATTGCACATAATAACAGCCCCACACAGATTTCGCCCCTCAAGTATCCAGGCCAGATACCACAGCATACAATCAATGCAAATCTCTGAGCAGAGCGTAATATGGCCATTTCTCACAGATTTGATGCAATTCATCGTGTCAAACACACATTTTTTTTTCTTTTTCTGATGATGGTTTCAAATGGGAACGTCGTTTCTTTGGTAACTGTATAGAATTGTATGGTAGCTTTGTCAGGAAAACATAATTTTATTCAATCTTGCCATCTTTGCGAGATGAGTTAAAATTTTGTGGCTGTGCAATGAACCCAGCAAGATGGTAAGGAAGAACAAAATTTCTACCATGCCATATGATAGTGCTGAGTAAGCTTAAGAAGATTCTGCTGTGCTGGCTTTTTTTTTCAGGTGCCTGTCAGAAACTGGAAAAGGTGATCTGTTTCAAGGAATCTTGGGGGCTGGGAATGTGTGGTGGGGGGTGGCCCAGGCTTTGCTCTGGTGAGGTGGTGCCCTACCCACATACCAGCTGGCCCCACAGTGTCTGTCAGTCATGGCACACTGGAGGCACCCCCCTAACCCACCCCTGAGTCACCAAGAGACCAAAGTCCCACCTGGGAGGAAGGCCCAGAATGGGCCAAAAAGGTTTAAGAAGGGTCGCCACGAGGCAAGCACATTGTCCTTGAACCCTACCTTCATCTTGGAGCTTTACATCGCTAGAACCCAGGAGCTGGTAACTATGTCTTTCTATATCTTTCCTGTCCTTCTGTTTTTCTCTCCTTCTTTTAAGTCTCTTCTCACTCAACATCACACTGAATGGTTTAAATGTTTTCTATGTTCAGTGGACTAAGTCTATGCTGGGATAAGTGATGTTATGTAGTATTTACTCTTCTGCCAATGTTCTTTAATTTTCTATAGTTTCCCAGTAAACTTCTGTGTGCTTTTACCTCTTGAGAATATTTGGTTGGGATTACCCAGAGCAAAAGAACCTTGGTTTAGCCCAAGGCTTGAGTTACTGGGGTGTAACAGTACCATAAATTGAAAATTGAATTTCCATTTTATCAGGAATTCTAACATATAAATAAGGTGTTCTAGATTGGAAGAGAAAATTGATAGTTGCCATTTTTCATAAAACAAAAAGTTCTGATATTGTTTGGTGGGGGTTTTTTTCTTCATTTAAGGGTCAAATTATTTTAGTGTGATTATTTTTATTATTTTTCCTTAATATTTTTACCACATTGAGGCATAAAATACATATGTCACATCCAAAAGTTAACAGAAGGAATATTAACTGTATTAAATCTGATTTTGATGCAAAAATAATTTGCATTGAAACGTTTCTTCTCTTTATAGAAGACTGTGAAAACTAACTTCAAGATTTTGACATGAAAGGAACAGGTTTTGATTTTAAACAAACTGTTTATATTTAGTCTTTTGAACAACTTGACATCTTGCTTCTTATTGTCATCATGCTGATTGATTTTATCCATGTTTTAGAACAAATCAATCCACATTGTTCAAATTTCATATTAATCCATTGTACAAATTCAGAATCTACATCTCTGCGACTTTTCCCCCTGGCTCTGTTCATAATGAAAGATCAATATGCACATTTGGATTTATTTATTAAAAATTATATGCTCTTTAATATGAAAGTAATATGATCTATGTTCTGAAGGTAGAATCTGCTATGTTCCACCTGGGAAATAATTTATGTAATTAGGGGATGGTAGTCTTGTCTTTTATCACTGCAGGCAAGGCAGGAAATTTTTTCAGAGACAATAATGGTGTGGTTTATAGCATTTGGTATCAGTAAGTCCCTTAAGGGCTGAACATAAATGCAAATAAATTAGGAGCTCCATTGCATATTTGCGATTTATGGTACAGTGCAGTTTCACATACCAGCAGGAATACCATAAGGAAAGTAATTCTCTATTGGATCCCTGACACCTGCTTTGGGATTGTAGTGGAAAAAAAATTACCCAGAGTTCCTATTTGCTCGAGTAATTTGAAATTTTTACTGTTTATGAATGTCAAGTCTGAGTACCATTCCAAGTTTTTTCCTTCTCCCCCTTTCTTGCCATTCTTATTGCACATTTTTGGAAATAGAGATGATGGATGCCTGAATACACACACATCACAGAACTTCTGTTTAAAATCTTCTTGTTGTAACATTCCTTTATCTCAGTTATCCGATAAAAATTAAACCTTCTTACATACTTAATAGTATACTGTAGCTTATAGATCAGAGTGAACTGTTTTAATAATAACTTTTGTCATCTGTAGTGACTCAAATGCTTGGCTCAGGGGTGTAAAAAGGATATTTCCCCATGCCTTCACAACATAAGCAGTCTTGCATGAGCTTTGCTGTGGCATTGATGCAAGTGAACACATTCAGCGATGTTCCACTGTCCATAAGACATAGGGATATATGTCCATGAACATTCAGTTCCCTGCTTGCATGCAGTTTCCTGCACCCTTCTCTTTGTAGGCAAAATCAGCTGAAGTTGGAAATCTTTTCATCATTTTGTATGCACTGACGTCGTTGTTCAGCAAAGAAAGTCACATTTTGGAACACAGAGAAGCTGGGATACAAGTGAGGATTTCCAACCTCAAACTGAGTGTGTTTGTGTGAAGGAACCTAAAGCAGCAGCAAACCCTGCTGGGAATAGCGTTGTAAAATCAGGTCTTCCAGTGTGGGTGCTTGGAATTTGAGTGTTTTATTGAGGTTATGGTGGAAAAGTTTTGGAGACATCTTTGAGACATCTTCAATAATTTTCAACTGTACAAGACTACTAATGTGTTTATTTATTTATTTTGATGACCGTTTTTCTGCATGCCCATCTGTTTGGGCTCTGGAATGCTTCTACCAAGAAGTTATAACCTGGAAGTGGTTGGCCTGAAACAGGCTGTTCTTTTCTTGGTTTTCCAACGCATCTCCTTTGTGTCGTTTCCCTTGTCTATTTTTTTTTTAAGACAAAGTACGTTCTTGCAGAAACCTCAATGTAAAAACATTCCTGTTTACTGTTACATTTAACTTCCAGATATTCTGAAGGCTTTTAATAAACATACTTCTACCTTGAAAATAGCTGTATCTAGATGGAAAGATGTTTGCAAGTTATAGGACCATTTTAGACTGTTTCTTTGAATGGGTAACTCAGAAGCAACTTATTTTCCTTTCTTCATTCTGCAGCAAGAACAAACGTGCCTTTATGTTTTCTCAAGACATAACATAGTTTGAAGTGTTTGAAAACTGCATGCTGAAAATCCTCCAGGTCTGGCTTTCCATTGAATCCAAACACTGTGCCACTGCCTGGTGCTCCAGATACATGCAAATACATGTGCACCTGTCTGCAGTGGAGCTCTTCACATTGATAGCAATGTTGCTGTTTACTTCAGTGATTGCCCATTGAAATAATGATAGTACATTTATATTTAGATAGTAGCATCTATTTAAAATGATCCTGAAGGACCTGATTATCGTTAAGACTCTCTGTCAGTCATGAGGAATCCCTAGGGATTTCAGTGCATCATGTTTGAATTTTATCACAGGAACAGGGATATCGAGATTTGGGGATTTGGGGAATGATTTTTTGAGTCAAATTGAAATCTTCAGCACTTTAAAAGGAAAAATCTTTGCTAGTTGTTGAATTTAAACATATTTTTGATAACATGAAGCAACTTCCAATCAAGGTGGGTGACAAGATAGGTGAAAAATGGAGTGGACCAGGGAGCTGAAATGGCAGTGGTCAGTGGTGCAAAGTTCACCTGGTAGGCAATAACCAGTGTCATGCCTCAGGATCTCATACTGGGGTCAGGAGTGTATCATATCTTTATTAACAACCTAAAAAACAGGGTGGAGTATCACCGAAGGTTTTCAGGTGATAGCGGATAGTCAGCTGGCTGCACAATGGAAAGTAGGGCTGTTACTCAAAGCAGCCAAACAATAATGAGGAAGCGGGCTGACTGGAGTATGAGGGATCCAAGTGCAACGTCCTATAGATCAGATGAGGAACCCCATTTTCAGACCAAGTGGAGGGCCAAACAGCTGTAAAGCAGCTTGGCAGAAGAAAACCCGGGGCTGCCCTTGTGAAAAGCAAGTTGAAGGGGAATCATTGGCATGCCCTTGCAACAGAGAAGGTCAAAGGCGTTCTGGGCTGTATGAGGAGGGCTGAGGGAGAGAATCCTTCCTCTCTGCTCGACACTGGATCCAGTGTGGGCTCACCAGTTCAAGATAAATAGAGATGAACCAGAGTGTAGAGCCACTGAGATAGTGGGAGTCTGCAGCACAAGGTATATGGGGAGAGGCTGTGAGATGGGGTCCTTCAGCTTGGAGAAGAGGAAGAGGAATTTTATTTCAGTGTACAGCTGCCTAATTGGGTCATGTGGAGGAGCTGGAGCCTGACTTTTCTCAGAGGAAATCAGTGGAAGTATTAGAGGCAATGGGCAATATTTAAGATCATTACTATGAGTTCTCCAAAACAGTCATATACACATGCAATTTAGATCTATAAATATCTTCCAAAAGTTCTATTTTGACAGGATTTGGGACTGTATGTATCCAAGGAAACTACTTCAGACTCATCAAGTAGAGTTGAAACTGCTTTAATATCACATATATTAATATATATGCCAAATGAAAGAGTTTTTAAAGTATTTTACATATGTACATCTAAATTGTATAATTTTATTTAAATACCTTCAGTAAAATTATTCTATATTTAGAAATGACTGTTGGTTTTTTTGTATATTGAATGTTCTTATATTTTAATTTAGAGCTTGCTGATCTAAACCATGAGAATCCTTTTCAATGTCAAGTAATCATTTCTAAATATTTTTTTTCTAGAATGTAAGAGATGAATTTTTTAACAAACCCAATTCTAAGCTCATCTATCTGCATTTGTTCATGTGACAAATGAGGGAAGAAGAAATATAAAATTATGTTTCTAAAGACAATTCAGATTTTTTCCTTTCTAATGCAAATGGGAATCTTTCGTATAAAGTCATGCAGAAGACTTTTAAAGAGAGAGCAAGAGAGGAGAAAAATCTGGGATTACATCTGTTAAGTAACGAATAAAGATTCTTAAAGCTCTTTCCAGAGTGTTGCCCTTTTATTGTTGGGAAAAAAGTATTTACAAGGTCCAAGTAATATATTTTTAATTGAAATAAATACTTTTAAAGACATTAATTGTTGCAATGCATTATGGCCGCTTCCACGGCCAGAATTGGCCACTGCCATCTTCCCCCTTTTTCCCCTGTGTTTGGTTTCTCCCTTAGGAGAGATCTCTCCCCTTCCACGATATTCCTGATTGGTTTGTACCCTTGCCCGCGAGAATTCAAACCCCGCATCCCTGCACCATTGGATGTTTTGTATTCTCCCCTCCCACTCCGTAAGGGATAAAACACCTGCGTAACGGCCCTTTGGGGCTTCTCTGCGTGACCTTGGCGCCCGAATAAACCTTCTACCACGAGAAGCCCCTCCGCCTCCTTCCCGCCTTCCAGCACACCTGCACCACCGGTGGGTCTGGTGAACCCGAACTGGAACTTCGCCGACCCTCCCGCACCCGTGAGCAGCCTCTGCCATCCTCTCCCGTCCGGGCGGGTGCCGGCACTGGCGAACACAGCCAGCCGGACAGCCAGTGTCACTGCAATTAATAGAAATGGTTTTATTAGCAGTAGAGCCAAAAGCCAAAACTGCACCTGATGTTTCGTCTAACTCATAAGTGGTACTACAGAGAACACAGAGTGTGTCCAAGATTAGCTCCCCTCTCCACGGCCTCAAAGGTGACAGTCCATCCTGCCTCAGCAAGGAAAAGGACTGGAAAAAGCAAGGCTGGAATACACAAGGCGTGTTCTTTTTCTACATCCTAACGTGTCATCTTCCATGATGAGCAAGAGAGCAAAGGGTGCCTAAGTTAATAAAGTGGTGTTAAAATCTTACAGTGAATTTCACGTAAGAAGATTGCTGTGGTATTTTGCTTCAAATAATTTACAGAGGAAAAATGTCATATCTTTATACTTGAAAGAGTCATTTCCTTTCAATGCTTTAACTCTTTGGCCTTTTGGTTTAAATTGCAGAAGTCCTTTTTCAGACTTTTTCTCTTTCTTAGTCCTTCTTTTGGAAATGGCAATACAACTATAGAAAATACATGTTTTATTACTGCTCCAGCTTCCAAACTCCAAGGAACAGAGCACATCTGTTTTAGTATAGGACAAAATATATTTTCCTGTATAGGACAAAGTAATGATTTCTTAGAAGCTTATTAATACAGCTGAGTGAAAACAGAAAAATATATCAATAAACAGTTGATAAATGTAAAAGTAAGTGGCTTAGCTGCTCCTTTACCCCTCTTCTAGCTTCTAGCAAGAAGCAGCTTACCTTTACCATTAGTTCTGCAGAAGAAGCAGAAATATGCTTGGTACTCTATGAAAATATATTCTCTAAACTATGCCTCTGAAATCAGAGTATTTTAAATTCACTGATTTGAGTCCTTATATCAAAACCATTTTGGATGGGACATGGGAGGAACTGTTTGGCTCCTTAAAATACATGTAATATTTCTGAAAGAGAACGGCTTAAAAAATTGCAATAAACATCTTTTTGCTTTCCTTGCACCTTGGGCTGTGATAGCTGTAATATTATGAAGCGCATGAACAATAGTGAAAGAAAATAAGATGTAATGTAACTAATATTTGAGTAGTCTATTAAAAAAAATTAAAAAACAAAAAAAAAA
>VZRO01000192.1:21736-83152 GCA_013397915.1 Daphoenositta chrysoptera | reverse complement strand
AAAACAACCAAAAACAAAACAAGAAAAACAAAACACCAGGAAAGCATGTAGGTGCCCAGAAAAGAACACAAACCAAACCAACCCAAAAAATTAGAAAACACAAACCCACTCACACAACATTCATGATCTTTCCTTACTATGTTTAGATAGAGAGTTCCTTTTAAGTAGTTTCCTTTTCATAACAAACCCACAGATTTTTTGACTAATTTCACATCTCTCTTATAAACGCATTAATTAATTAAAAGAACAAAAACTAGTCAGTGATTCTCGCACCACTCAGATGCCACTAAAATTTGTCCCATACGAGTTTTATGAGGAATCAGTGAGGAAGCCATGAACACGCAGTGGCACAAAAAGCACATTTATGTCTTCAGCATTTGTCTGGCAAAGCCAGTTCCAAGAGCAGCAGGGAGGTTCCTAGGATAGGCTGCAATCTTCTGGTGTGGAGGCAGAACCCAGAGGGTTTGCTAATGTCTTTTCATTCCACCAAGATACTGGGCAATCTTTTCCTACTGTGTAGGAAAACTTGTAGGGGAGAAACATCTTGCTAACTGTTGAGGTGCCAAATTGACTCTTCAGGAGTGTGATGTTGTTGTAGCTAAGAAAACCTTCCATTTACTTACAGGGTTGGATGATGGTGTCCCAACTTAAATGATAAATGAACCCCTGAGATCTCATAATTGGTGGGGATGGGGTTTGACCATCGTAGGAGATGCTAAGCCTTCAAGAAACAACTGTAAACCAAAGGAAAGGGTTAATCTAAGTGACACTTTTTGCACAAATATCCAATACTAAATATGTTCCTTAACATCTGTTAAAAACAAACCTTATCACTCATTTTGCAGTAGTCCTCACCACTGGTGGTCAGTGAATGTATTTTTGTCTTTCTCTGTAAGTTCTTCTCAGGCATTTTGTCATGGCTGAACACTAATTTGGTGTTTCTGTACTCCCTTTTGAGAGTGTATGACATGACCCATATATCTAAGTCTTAAGCCTTGTACAGGCTAATTAAATAAAATTTTATTGGTCTTTACAATCCGCAGTAAAGATCTCTCATATACAACCGTCATTATGGCTAAGTATTTAATTGAGTCAGAGCTCTTTAATCATGACCAAAAGTTTTTCTGCTTGAGAGCAGTAGAAATCAGCGCAGTCTTTGAGGCTGGATACCTAAGTAACTGCTGCATGGAATAGGGATCTAAATTTGCTGCAGTTTCCTTGTGTGCTGTTGTCACATTCCATCAAGAGTCATGAATGCTCATAGGAAAATACCAAATGTTTTTTATAATGCACAGGCTATCAGGGTACTGAGAGAGCATTTTGGGAAAGCTAAGCCTGAGAAGAAACACAACTTAAAAGCTGGACCACCTGTTGGGGAAAGCTGCCTAGCATTCAGAGGTCTTTCCAGTGCTTTCACAGTTACCATGCAGTCAACATTTATATTGCTATTAGAAGAATCCCTTTGTAGACTCCTTAAGCTTTTCAGCATAGTGAAACTGTGTTGGGTAGGTGAGGGAGGGGCTTTTTCATTTTGAGAGTGTGTGAATGTGCACGCCTGATGAAATAAATTTGGTATGCCAGTTCTAGGGTGCCTATTCATTAGTGTCCTCCTGCTGTTCACATTTTATTAATGAAGCAAACCATCACCCCCCTACCAGCAGACACTTAATTCCTTCCCAGAATCCATCTGCTTTCCATGGTCCTTTGAAACCAGCTTTTTATGGAGTCAGCTTTAACAAAGTCTTACTGTCATGGGTCAATTAAATACCAAATATTGTTATTTCGCATCTACAGCTCCTTTAAAGTGTCTCTTAGCTGTGATTAATTCTAAGATCATTTCTAGGGAGGGTTGGACAACCAAGTTCCTAGTTTAAAAGAAATTTATTCTGAGAGGAGATCATGGAATAAAGGTAGAATATGAACTCAAAATGGGAAAATTAAGAGTGTGATCGTGGAACTCTCAGTCAGACTCTGCTTAGACATGTAATCACACTGGCTGCTTATTTTGGGGTGCATTATATTCTAAGGATGGGTTTTAACTCTAATACTGAATGTTTCAAACCTAATCAGAGAATGCACATATGCATCTTTTATGATTTGCTACAAACTTAATAAAGAATGACTATACACATATAATTACTCTAGGTGCAATAGATGATATGAGTATTACAATAATATTTTGAGAATATCCATGACTCTTTCAAGTATTGAAATAAATTACATTTCTAGTCAGTTTCTCTTTTAATGCCATTTATAAAAATATATATTTAAAAATCTTTCTGTATCTCCAGTTATAAGTAAAGTTCTTGACAAATTTAAACTTTACTTCTTATGTCTTCAGTTGACCAGTTTAAAAATCACTTTTTATGTCTTCAATATTATGAGTGTATAAAAATATATTCTAAGACTTTATTAAATATTAAAAAGTGTCACTTATATGACCTCCCTTCTTCTAAAGGTCACTTTTGTGCTTCAGGTTGGTGTCGCTACTGAGATAATAATAACACTTCAATGTATAGAGGGGCATCACTGAAGAACCAGTGGCAGAAAGTTTAACAGGATGGATGCGATGGGACCTAAAAACCAGTAGGGTTTGCATTTCATTTGTGCTGAATGCCCAACTTTATCTTCCAGCTCAACATCTGCTGCTGAAGTTTGGGGAATACATAAAAAGATTTGCAGTTCACCTCTAACTTTTTTATATAAATTATTGATTTAACCACTGACATTCAGTTTATCGCTCTCCTGTGTTTGCACTGTCTGGGATTTTTTTAAGTTAAGACAACTCAATCCCTGGCACTTTACATAGTGGGTAATAAATTGTGAACTGTATCTAAACTGAAATGAGGTGACCCATAACTAAAGAGAAAAAAATGTCTGTATTCAGTAACCATGGTATGTGTGTAACTAATGCTTGGATGGAGACTGCTTCATCTTCCTGCTTGATCTGAGACTCGTAGTATTTGAGATCCATTAAACACTTACATAGTGCAGATGTAACTCACAGTTCTTGATAAATGGTGAAAATATTTGAGTGGTGGGGTTGAATTTACAATTAGGTTATTGCCAGTGGATTAGGCAAAATTCTCTTACCTGGATTAGTCTATGTGTTTGTATCTGGACCACACAGTGGTGAAGGTTTTGGGGATTGCTCTGGGGTTTGTTTCCATGGTCACTCCCAATACCTGCCTCACAAACCATAGTGGACATCTGCCAGTCTCAGCAAGGAGCTGCAGTTTGGAAATCCTGAGTATGGAAAACCAAACATGATTTTTCTTTCTGGAGGCAATTCTGTCTGAAAAATGAATGTTTCTCAATTGGATAAAAGGGGGAGATGGTAATTGCCTCTGGTTTTATTGTAAGAAACTCTACATGGCCTATCAATTTTATGCATTAAGATTATGCTATCCCTGCACACATACATACCGATAGGTTTTTTATAAATAATAAACAAAGCACTCCATTATTTTTTTCTTTTTTTTTTTTTTTTAACATCAGGTATCAGTCAGGGTTCTGCTTGTAGTAAAACCAGATTCTGTCTTTGAGCCATTTAGCTGAATGACAGGGACACCTCTTCAAGGGAGTTTTTTTTTTTTTTTTTCCTAGCATATGGCTAGACACTTTTTGTTACCTTGTGTAATTCTGTAAAGATATTGCTAGAATGTTGGAAAGGAGAACGTATTAACTCCATGTCGAGATCCATAAACAGTATTGCAAAGTCACCATATGCAGTTCTGGTCTAGGTAGTTCTTGTGTTTGTCTAAGCTGTTAAGTTTAAAAGTGTTTAAGAACAGAATATGAGCCATGACCCCTAGTACAAATACTTATTCTCTGGTATTAAATTCTATAAATGCATGGGTTTGTAAGTAGCAAATATGTAACCAACATCTTGAGGTAAGATGGAGGATTTATCACTATGGGAAAAAATAATTTAATCCCCATAAACATTTACATACAAATCCCGAATATAGCTAGGGAAATAATGGATAGTCTTAAGCAAAGGAAATACGGGACTTGGGAACAGAGGGAGATGTTTTGATATGTGCCTAGTGTCTAACATAAACACATTCCACTGTACTTTAAGTAGTCCCTGCTTTTCTATGTACTGTGAAGGTCTAGCAAAGTAATACCAGTCTGCACATTATAATAACTAGAATGAAGATTGGACATATTTTGCATCCAATGACCATGCAAGCCAGAAATCTAGATTTTTTTTTCTTCTCCTTCTGTTGTTTTTTTGTTCAACACCTCTCTAAGAATATGCTGCTGCTTAAAACAGCCTAGTCCAGGTAAAACTTCAATGCCCAGCTGCACCATATGTCCATATTTTATTTCAAAACCAAGTATGTTTATTAATCAGCTGCTAACTAATAAAATCTAAAATAGGAAATTTCTAGCCTCCTTTGCACTATGCTGGATTGAAACAAGAAGAAATCTGAACATTTTCCTGGTTTGAAAAAGTTCAGTTTTCAAACAGTGAGTTATATAATTTTAATGTCACATGTTTCAATTTACTAAGGCAAATATTTACATTTAGGAATAGGAGGCAATATGCTGGAATATAAAATACCAAACTCATGTCGTAATCAATACCTGAAGGTGACTGTTGCAACATTAGTCATAACAATGATATTCTCAAAATTGTGTGTTCATTGTACTGCAAGTCGCATATAGCATTATCTCCTTGAAAAATTAATTGAGACCCTCATATTCCTTCAAACATTTTTTATATTAACAGTCTAAATTTTTTGACCAGTTGTATTGATTCAGTTTAGTCATGAAATACATAAACCTTTTAGCATCTAAATACTGGTTCATCCTCCTATTGGGAGTAAATGAATCTAAAATATTTGCAAGTGAAGTAACTGAAGACTGTGGCCTTAGTGTTAGTCTTTGGCTAGTGCTACCTTATTGTCTTTTGAGACATTGCAAATTTTCCCCAGGTTCCCATCTTTCTTTTGAGAAGATGCTTCTGCACACTTATGACAATGAATGTGATATTTGTTCCACAGGTATTTTACGGAGAGCTATCAGGCAGATAGTAATTTGTGTGATGACTTGTGTGTTGCAGCTGAATAGACAGAACATTTATTTCTGTTTGTGCTGCTAAAGTATGAAAATAATCTTAAAAAAACCCCCAAAACCAAACAAATTTTTATTGTTCAAATCACAGTAAGGCTGTTTACTTTTATAACAAAGTGCTCTACAAAAACTGTAACTTCAAATGTAAACATGACTCCCAGTGCCCCCTGCCACGTACACAAACAAGCCACCTAATCATCAACCTGAAATTGCATTTTAACCATAGCAACCGGAACACTTACCCTCTGAAATGCTTCATTAATGGAAATACCAGGAGAATTCTTTGCATCTAGAAGATTAGAGTAATTTAAAAATATTTGATATTTCATTTTCAAGCTTCTAACCTCTAAGACATCATTCACTTTGGCCATTCAGCTTGTTTCTTTTTGGTTTTATTCTATATATTTCTGCATTGATTTTAATTTGCCTTTTTAATCTCTGGGCAGAACCTAAGTCTTAACAATTTTTAAGGGATTCTTTAAAATGTTCTATGCTTTGGGTAATTCGGTTGTTTGTGAAGTTTTTATATCGACAACTACATGAAGTAGAAATCTAAAATAAAATAAAATACAGCCATATAAAAGGCAAATCAGCCAAAATGTTATTTTTGTTTTAGCACTTATTAGTCTTCCTTGCTAAAGAAAAAGACTAACTCTAGATTCTTCTCTTTTGCTTTCCCACATGTACATGTTTAATGTCTTGCTTGAAAATTGGGGCCTCACACTGTCACGAATGGATTTTGTTTTAAATTCAGCTCCTGTCTTTGCCCAGGCCTATGGCAGCAGGCAGGAGGTGTATTGAAGTGACCAGCACCCCAAAAATCCACTCTATCCACAAGTACTTTAATAATAGCTGATTCAGTCTATTATGAAATGAATTATTTATTAATAGACAAGAAAACTAACAGACAAGACTTAAAACAAATTATTACTACACAGGGATAAACAAAAAGAAATACTACTAGTAGATTGACATACAGTGCACGATACCGGTACCTTTCAGTTACAGCTAGCGAAGAAATAGTATAAACCTAGGATTCAATGTATCTTACCATCGAAGGTTGGTGGCACACACATATCAAGATCCTTTCCCTCAATCCCTGAGGAAGTAACCGCGAAGCTGCGTCCAAGCCTCGGGGAGAAGTCTCCAACATTTTCGGGATGTAAGAGGCTTCTGCCTCAATGATAACTCGTGTATCTTTTATAGTTGTAAAACGGTGACTCTTAAAGTCAGAAATATCTCTTATCTCTCCCCCATCAGCTCCCCAGACTAAGATGTTAATTCTTAGCTAGATGTACATCACCTTTGGCGCCAGAGATAAATGCTGATGGGCCTTTCCACCCATAGTTATCTCTTTATCCACCAGCTGTTGTGATGCACAGAGCCGGGGAGCAGGGGGATGTCCTGCCACACACACTCAGGACAATATTCCAAGAGCACAGATTTACTAGTGCAAATATTTTTGGCAGCAGTACCAGTTTTATAATCTCCCACATCCTGTGGTCTGTTCTTACCTCTTGCACCAACAGCATACCATTTAACAACAAGAAAAAGCCATCTGCTGTCTTCTCTTCCTCCAAATCATCAAAGCAGTAAGTAACACAACAGTTCAGCTTAGCTGCTGGAAGGGAAATATTTGACAACATTTGCAGATGATTCAGCTGTGTTCTAAAGAAGACAGTATCATAGAATCACAGAATCATTTAAGTTGGAAAAGTCTTCTAAGATCATTGTCCACCACTGAACCGTGTTCTGAAGTGCCCCATCTACATGACTTTTTAATACCTCCAGGGACTGTGACTCAACTTCTTCCCTGGCAGCCTGTTCCAATGCCTGACCACTGTTTCAGCTCAAGTCTTTCCTTATTCAAAAATGAAAATAAGAAATGTGCATTAGATATTAGAGAAAGGTTAATCAGCTAGTGAGAGAACCAGAAGTCAGGTCAAAGGCTCCATTTGTAGTGCTTCTGACATTGCGAAAGCTTGAAGAGATCATCAAGTTCCTGTTTCCTTGGTTTAGGGGAAATTAGGTTCCTGCTCTGCATTTTTCTCAAGGAAAATATGTTTTCTTTGAGAAAGTTTAAAATTTTGCAGGTCCAAATTTTTTAACCCTTTATTGTTATGTCTTGATATCCATTTTGATAATCATGAAACAGTACAAAATACATTTTTTCCTATGCTTATATATCTGGGTGGGAACAACTATACATATATAGGATAAAAAGAACTCTTGACTGAAAGAAACAAGAATGGAAAATATTTGTTAATGTTTCCTATGAAGCACAGGATTAAGAAATCCCAAATTTCCTTCACCAGCCTTAGTTTGGACTTATGGCACTGAACAGAGTCGTTTCCTTCCTTCGGTTTATCTTTTCAAACTTCAAGAACCTTAAGTGGAGTAGATGATAAATACTTGAAATGTTTTTAGGTGTTCTTTTTATTGAGAAGAGAGGTGAACTGCTATATTTATACTGAACTCTGTGGAGAGGAACTTCTGATATTGAAGGTCATCAGTCCAAAGCTCTATTGAACTGTCCCATCTGGATGAAAAGTGGACAAGGGGAAGCCTGGTTGGTGAGCGCTTGGTGGTGCAGAGCTTGGGCTGCATTCTGTGTGATGTGACCAGCTCACACTCATCTCACTGGTGTGTGCTTTCCTGAACAAGGCATGAACAAAACTATGAAGATGGATTGCCTTGTAGCTTTCTTACGAGAGATGAAATTGATAGCAGCTAAACTGTGAAGAGAATCTAATCAGAGTGGAATGATGTATCAGAGGAAACTATGACAAGAAAGCAAATACATGTGAAGAAAAGAAATGAAAGTTACATTTCAAAGGCTAAAGCAAAGTGAGAAGATGATACTTAGTATTTCTATTAATTTTTCATCACATTCTGAGAAAGAAAGCAGTGTCACAGCTGTTTGGGTTTGGAACTAGGAATCTTGTGATATCTGTCATTCCATGGATGATACATGGATTGGATGGAGGCTCTGTGCTTGGGAATGATGGCAATTCGGCCTATTTTATCTATCTTAAATCACAACTTCTACTTCTCATGATTCTGAAAGCAATCCCACTCCTCACAAAAGAAAATGAAGCAAGAATGGAATTCCACAGGTCTTGCGTTCTGCAGTGCGTAAGGCTATATATACATTGTGCTGGTGTTACACAAACATCTGCACATGACTGGAAAAGCCAGTAGACTGTGGTGTGTACCAAAATAAGTCAAAAGCTTTCCCAACTGAGTGGCAGTGCAAAGGCTTTTTACACAGCTCAGGAAGAAGCTCAAAGCTTTTCTTGAACAAAATCCAATTTAATATTGAAGCTTTCGTTGCATTCTTATACATGGCTTATTCAGGGAGCACTCTCCAAAGCCAAAATAAGTATCTCAGCACACCTTCTTAGAATCTGAAAATTGTATAGAGATGTATAATATTAGAAAGTAAAAGATTAGCCTAGTTTAATGCTGGCCACAGTAAGATACACCTAAACTAAATACACCTTCAAAACATGACCATTTCCCATTGTCAGAGATGTTCTTTCCCTATGTTTTAACATACAGTTTTATCACAAAAAAAAATTAAAGATTTAATATAAAGATATTTGAAAAGAATTATACAAGTATCAATGGTTCCCCTCAATTTGTTAAATTTACTCCTTGTTAGAGGGAATTATGATAAATAAGATGTGTAACGCTTGGTAATTTCTGAGACAGGACATGATTTTAACATCAGCTATGTCTTTTATTCTAAGAAACTTCTCATTAGTTGTAGCAGTAGAGCTTTGAAAGCTTTATGCATTATAAAAAGCAAAAAATATTAGCTGCTGTCCAGACTCATAATAGTGCCTGACGCAACAAAAAAAATAGGTTATAAGGCTGTGAAAACCAGTACCCATCAACTCAACAGGAAAAGCACAGATGCAACAGCTCAAAACACTGATTCATTATCTCCCAAATCTGTAACTAATTTGCACTGCATAAGAATAATTTAAATACGAACCTTGGAGATTATCATAATTTAAATGTGTGAGAAGAATTCCCAGTTTCATGAGGAATCTTTGATCCTGTTAAACAGAAAAATATTATCCTAAGTCTCAGTTTGTCTTCTTACCTGCACTCCCATACAGATATCCAAACTCAACTCTGGAGAAAAGCACGGAGTTTTGCTGGTGTAAATGAGGGGCAAACGTTGCCTGATGCACTTAATCAGAAAAACATTGGCTTTCAGATTCACCCAAGGGTGATGTGTGTTACGTTCCTGGCCAGTGTGACATCGCATACATTTTTGCATGCCAAGTTGCATCAGGCTGCCATGGAGAGCAAACAAGTGAATTAACAAGTCCCCCTGGCATGCTGTGGTACAAAATCTGTGACCCAGATACTCCTAGCTCTGCACGTAGCACAGCTCAGAGCTGGAATGGCGAAAAGACATCTTTATGCTGCTGGAACCTGGTCTGCTTAAGACAGGACCTTGGGGAAAATATCAGGACCTTGCTTGTACTGGAATACAGGAACTAGCAATCACCAGACCACTGGAAATTCCTGGCCAGCTCTTTTTGCAAGGGACCAAGGCCCCTTTCCCAACAGTTTACCTGTGTGAAATGGTGACCTCTGAGAGTAACTGCATTGGCTTTGAGACTGTGGGGACACACACTCTATAAGGCACCATTTCTAAACTCTAGGAAACCATGGAGGGAAAAAGAACATGTGGCATTAACGTTCTCCAGTGGAGTGCCAGGATACAAGGAATGTGTTGGAGAAAAGTGGTTACATTCTCTCTCATAAGCCAGTAATTTTTTGAGACAAGGGCATTTTTCCATCTAATTTCTCATCAATTAGTCTCTAAGCTGTCCCAAGGTAAAGCCTAAGGGCAGGCAGACTCAGCTGTCTTGATGGTGCCAGCAGAAATGCTGTACCTGTACACTATCTTTTCCTTCAGGGAAAAATCTGAGAAACTCAGAGAGGCCAGACTAGCCTCTGGAATGTCCTTGGCAGGAGGGATTGATGCCCTTTGTGTTGTGGGTGTTTGCGCATTTTCATCATTATTAAGGTCCTGATTCAGGAAGGTAGGGAAACCTTTCCATAACTTTCAGCACAAGAGGATTTTGCAGTAAATGACCTCAACTAGAATACTGCTCTGAAGTACTGAAGAGCATCTGGTATTTCTTTTTATTCCCAGATGGAATAATCTCCAATACCCAAAGTAATATTTCTGCATATAGTGTCTGGCAGTTCAGCAGTCAGCTGTAGTTTAACCTTCAGATTTGATGCAGTCTGTGTGACTCTCATAAATATTTAATATACATAGCATAGTCAGAGAGTTTTGGTAAGCAAGGCCATGGGCTCTGCCAACATAGCCAAGGTGTTACCACAGGAAGGGGGAGATGTGAGGCTATGTGTTAATATTCTGAAGTGCACTGGAGTTACACCTTCTGGATTGTGTGGGTGGACAATGAGCTTCAGGATTCTCATTATAAATATAAAATACTCTGATTGTCTAAGCTTTCAAATAGTTGGGAGTACAGGTGATTTCAGTTACAATATAAGGAAAATAAAAGCTGTACCTCACAGGTCATTCTATACCTCTGCATATGGGATTTAAGAAAAAAAAGTCAGCATCTAAAATAAGTTATTCTGAATTGTCCTTGACAATTGTCAAAGACTAATTATTCTGCTAATGTTGTGTGACTTACTCAAAGGCTATTTTTACCATGAAATTTTCCTCACCATGAGAATGCTTCATTCTGCTTCAGTAGTTAGTGATACGTCCTTGAAACACAGGTCCTAGGTTTTGAAATTGTCAAGGGCTTTCAAAAAGGCAGACCAGTTTACTTTGTAACTGAACTGATTCTCTCTCTTTCTATCACATGGCATTCAACAAAAGCTAGTTTTCATAAGCAAATGCAGAAAATAACCACAGTGCCTTGATTTGAATCTGTATGTACTTACAAATATATGAACATCGGCAAAATAATAGTATTGTATGAATTTGAAAATATCTAGGTCCTCTCTACAAGATATCAGAATACAAACATTCATTAGTAGATCCAAATATAATTATGCTAGGTCATGTTGTCCTTTTCTTCTCTTTTTATTTAGTGCCAGTGCTTTGTTCTGAAGGTAGTAGCATGATGTCTCAGAGTCAACAAGCACTCCTTGAATGGTACAATCAGGGAAAGCTCTTCTGTTTCATGCAAAACATGTTGCTTCTTACCACCAGCAGGCGATTTATAATTTACATTTCTACTGCAGACAATTTTTAAGGTACACAGAACGTTCTGGATGACAGTGAATATTCATATATTTAGAATAAGGATTAAAAGTTCTAGGAACATTTTGGGAGAAGTTTCTGAACAATGACCATGTTCTTCTGAGGAAGAACTCTCTCTTGCATTTGCAATACTGCTTACAGTATTGGAGAAGAGCAGATCCATAGTGCACATAACAAAATCTTGTTTGCTGTGCTCTAATGTTGAGCAAGGATTCCTAGACAAGCCTCTTCACCTAATTCTGTTTAACTCCCTGGACATGTTTTTTTTTAATTCTGAAAATCTTATTTATGTTTCTTTGTGTAAGTGGGAGTGGGAGGGGGAGCAGGGAAGGATGTTGGAAGAGTACATAATTTGACCCTATCCAATAATTTTTTAAGAAAGAACTCAAGTGGGAAATATTATTTGATCCAAAAATTCTGAGTCAAAGTAATTTATTTCTTTGGTGCATTCAGGCAATATTTTTCTTCAGGCTTGTTGCTTCATACCCATATTCAGTTACAAATAAAAATTTCTAAAACAATTAAAACTGCAGGATAGAAAGAGTATGGTGGAGAAAGGTGACACTGGTGTTGATTTTATTATTATTGTGCTAATACAAGATCCCTTGATCAAGAGTTTGTCATGTCCCTTTTGAAGCTGTATAATAAATCAGTCTCGTTCTGGAGATGTTTGAAAGGGTAAGCAAGGATACTGTACACAAATTCCTGGGGGATATTTACTGATCTCTTCTCTAAAGTCATCAATCACTCCAGCTGGGCCAAACTGACAATGTCGGGAGGTCGCTTGGTTAATAAGACAGAATTAACCCTTTCCACCATGTCATAGCCTCCAGTCGATAACACCCATATCAGATTCCCAGCTACCAATTCTTATCTTTAGGAAAACATCCTTAAAGACTTGTACATCATCATGAAAGTAGAAATTATAAATGGTGGCTTGAAAGTTTGGAATGAAGAATGACGAATTTCTGTAGCTTGCCATACTTTCTTGTAATTAAACCAGTAATCACAATATTGCAACAATATTTTTATTGTAATATATTTACAATGATACGCCAAGTTGGAAAGGGTGATGTTAAACGTTAGATTAAGACTTAACTTTGCTCACATTAGACCTTTTTTGGAAGCCCGAGGATTGTTTTGTAGGAGGCCGTGTGTGAATCAAGACATTTGAGTGGGGAAGTTGCAATATGAGTATTGACATATAAAACAGTGGATTTATGGGCCTGAAGTTAAGATAAGCAATATTAAACACCTCACATTCTGCAGTTCAGATAAATAGAGCAATTCTTGTGTTATCTGTGGCAGATAAGCAGGTCTCTGAGAAATGTATTGTTGCAATCATCTGTACTTGATAGCTTCCAGCTAGATCTGTCCATTTGGCACTGAACCATGTAATGCAGTCTCTGGATCTAGAGGGCACATGAAACTGAGTCACAGTTCTAAAATCTTTCCCACTTTATCTTAGCGTGGGTCAGCATTTCTTTTAGCACGGCAGTCTGGTCAAAATGTTCATCTGTTAGTGGGATTACCTAGCTCTGTCAGTGTTAATGTCTTTGTTTTTAAAGGCTTGTGGACTGCAGATTAATTTCATGGCTTCTCACACCACCTGATCTTTAAAGGTAACAACTTTCAATTGAACTCTTCCTTCACCAAAACTTATGTAAGAGAATTCTCTCTTTTATTATAAGGGGGCTCCTATGATTCTCACAAAACGGTAGCTTTGATTTTCTTACCAATCATATTCTGTAAGCCAGTCTCTGCTCTACCCTCTCAAAAAGGTACATTTTGTTCCTGCACGTCCTCTTATGCCTGGAAAAAGTGAAAAATCTGTATTTCAAATAGAAGGAGTTCTTTACATCATTCTTCATGTCCTGAGCAGCCTAGAAAGGTATGGCTTAAGGTAAAAAAGCAGAGACCTGTACTTGTGATCAAAGATTTGGGGCGTATCTGTGCTTCCTTTACAAATACCCCAAGTGCTAGATATATAGTTAAAACTAGCCCTAGTAAAAGTGAAAGCCTTATGCTAAAAGCTCAGTTCTAACTTGCTGCTGCCCAACCTGCAATCCTTTTAGGTGGGTGGAAAGACTGTGACTGACTTAATTAGGAAGCTTTAAAAATGAACCATTATTTAATCGCAGCATCCCAGAAGGAAAAAAAAAAGGAAAAAAAAATTAAGGGAATATGTTAAAAATATTCTTTAAGATGATGTAAAAGGTTTATCAGCTAGGTGACATCTGTGAGGAAGACTTACATTTGTTAGCCTGTTAATTTACATTGTTTATTCTTAATTTTCTAATCAACTTCTGTCTTCAAGATTTTCTTACAATAAAAGTCTAGCCATAGATCTCCAAAACAGATCTCCAAAATAAGTTCTGATTTGCTGTTGTGTTCACACTGACTAGCTTCAAGTTTTATTGTATATTTTCCAAAATATAAATTTGATAGAAGAGTGGAAATAGTTATAAACCTTGCTTTATGTAGCATATAAACCACCAGCTTGCTTTCTAGTGGATGGGAACACCTGTGTATGGATAGCCACCAATATCAATAAACTATTTGCTGCAATAGGTATGTGGAAGGCACTGGAATTTCTAAACAGTAATTTGGTTTTCCTTTCCTTAATCCATGTAAGACCAAAGACAGTCCTTCTCTCTGACTCAGGTAGCAGATAAATCTGCAGGCTGTGAGTAGGATTGATGAAATTTCCTATGTGTCTTCTCTCCCAAGAGCTGCTTCCTATTTATTGTAGTGAACCTGGATATGAAGAAGCCATGTGGAGTATGCTGAGGGTGCTGATGAAAGATGATGAAGGTTGGGATGATCAATAATGTTTATGTTTGCATCAAATATGTGAATTTCTTAGTTGGAGCCTAAGCATTGCAGCATTTATGTGGAGATTAATTCATCAAAAAAGAGATTCCTGTAAAGCTCTGGAAGTTCAACACTTAAATGTCTCATTATCACCATGTCTTCATTTCCTCAAATGCAGAATAAGGAGTATCTGAAACCAAAAACTGAAAAGCTCCTTGGACTGTAAATTGCTGTCAGTACTGCCATCTGCCCAGAGGAAACCATTGTAGTTTCACTTATTAATGACATGTTTCAATTCATAATCAGACCTATTTATATGGGAAGGAAAAAGAATAGTTAAAGAAGCACAAACTGTGTCTATTTATATATATATATATAAAAGGATAAAGATGATGTTATATATTTTAATTACCTAAATTGACAACGGTGTGTGGTATCCATTTAATTGATAGAAATTAATTGAAGTAAATGAAACCAGTTTTCTGGAAGAGGCTATTTTTCATCTAAATAAGCATTTTCTACGTAGGATTAAAGAAGGAATACAGTTTGATTCCCAGATAGAATAAAAAATCTTTAGGGATCAAGTTAGTAATCTTTCTACTGCAGAGTTGAGGATGTTCTGCCCTGTTGATAGAGGCTCAAAGAAAATCTCAGGACTGGTGATGCTCATGCAACTTTGTTCTAAGTTTGCTACACATCCTTTTACCATGTTTCTCGTCTCTTTTGAAGTCTCATTCTTGTCTTTTATGTTCAATTTTGCAGCCTTTAGTAGAAAAAGTTCCCCAGACTTGGTGAATAAGGAATACCAATTCAATATAGATGTGAGCATGGGTGTACACTAAAGTTTCAGTCCTGCAATTTTGAATTGTTGTCAAGTCAGTGAGCTGGAATATCCAATGTACAAAACAAAGTGGTAGTTGCAGTAGGAACCTACAGAAAATAATGGGTCAATGTTCCTCAGGAAAACAGGACCTGAATCTGCCCTTCTTGAAATCATTTGAAGTTTTGCAATTATTTTAAAAAAGCATGGTTGAGGTTGTGTGTGAATAACTTGGAAGAGACTTTAAAATACTGTAATGGCATAGTATGGGTAACTGGTAATCTTTCCCCCTTCCTCACAGCATTCTGATTATTTCTGTATCTGGTTTTGATTTTTCGCTTCATTTGTAACATAGCAAGAGCATCACATTTCAGTCAATTACAAGAGTATGTATTTTGTTTCTTTCTAATGGTTCCTCATATCTTTCCAAGGCACAGTAGCTATATGATAGCTCTTAATTGCTCGAGGTCATAGACATACAATACCAAGACAGACAGACAGAACTTCACATTAAAAATCTGAATTGCACACGTCCACATGAAACAGCCTAGAAAAGGCAGATCTTATTTCTAAGATACATCAGAGTTGTCCTCTACCTCCTCTTTGTTCTGTTAAGACTTTTATATGTTGAAAATGCAGAGACGCTGAAAAACAGGAAGAGATAAAATAATTTTGTAGTCACAATTCACCATTTCTTTCAAACTTTCATATTCTGCAGATGTAGAAATGGGTTTAACTCCTGTTTTGCATATGAGGTCATGGTTAATGTTCAGTGACATGACTAAGAGGCTTTGTATTAGTTTCAACACACATTGGATCACATTTGACACAACATTAAAAATGGCTTATATGTGATTGCATGCTAGAATAAAATTATGAAAATTATCATACCTTCTGCCAGAAACACCAGGAAAAACAAAAAAAAAACCAAACTAGCAGACATGGTTTTGTATTGCTCATATGATTTTAAATGCTACAAATTGCAACAACCTTGAAGGTTGTGCTTTTGGAGATAATTAATATGTTCAGGGAAATGCTAAAGTTCAAAAGCAGCATATTTTCAGGGAAAATAATTAGAATGTGTACACCACATATACCACAGTATTGTCTTAGACAACAAGAATATCTCAAAACATTGAATAAGTAACTTTTACAGGAGATTAAACATTCCAATTATTGGAATTTTAGGTTGCGCTCAGTGATGTTCTGTTTACTTTGCATATGTCTTTTGGGGAGCTCAAGGTCTTAAAAGGAGAAGAAAATTTTGTTATTTATTTATTTTGTTATTTACTACTAGGAATATGTATTTGTTCCTTTGGGATTTAAAAACATCAAAGATTTTCTTTTGCAGTGACATATTATAATGATGTCAAGATCTTAAAAAAGACCATGACATTAATGAGGCAGACATTGGGTTCAATGGATGAACTGTTGATAAAACGTCACTCTCACACAGAAAGTAATCTTTCTTAAGATATTAGGAGTCACTAATGCCTCAGGTGTTTGCTCATGTAGACATAACTCTAAAAAAAAATGAAACATTACAGGTTTTTTATTGCTAACTGTGAAACATGAGAAGTGACCAGCTCATTAATTACTGTAATGCACTGGCTGCACTCAAGAATTATGACAGGTTTTTAGACTTAAAAATATTTTCAGTAAATGCACCTTGATATATTAAAAGCTTTTAAAATGAACAATCCTGTAGAAAAAAATATATTACAGACAGCCTGCTCACTTTGATGGACATAGCACTGTGTATAAAGAGCTTTACAAATATTCTTTATCCTGCAATGCCTAAAGGGGCTAAATTTAAGAAGTAGCCTAGTGCTGAAGAAAGTTGGCAAACGAATGAAGTTTGAAGTTGCATCTGTTTGTAGTTTGATCTCTACTAACATTTGCAGAGGCAAGGAATCCCTTTAGAAATAGTGGAGGAGGAAATGGGAATAGGTGATTTAGAAGCAGGTTTGGTCTGAGGTAGATACACATGGAAAGATTAATTTGAGGGAGTGGAGAGGCTTGATAGACGTTCTTTTGGAATTACCAATGTCTTCCTCATTTGCTGCCTGTTGGCACTACTACAGGGAAGGGGCTGCTCTTCCACAGGGAATCTCTTCCATGCCCACCAGACCTTGACCAAATATCACCTCATAACCTCTGAGTTGTTTTCCTGTTGCACTGAGCAAGGATTGCAGGGTTTCATACACCAGCACTGGGCCCAGCACCACCCCACACAGGAGATGAAAATGCAGGTGTCTGTGAGGTAGCTCTCAGTAAAGAAGGATCCCAGCAGCTAAAAAGTATTTGAGCTGACACTGTTAAAAAAAAAGTAAGCCTATCACTGTGTTTTGTCAGTTCTTGACCTAGTTTCAAGTCTAAAACAAATGCTTGTTTTAGGCTGGTAGGCAGAAAGAGGAAGTTATTCCAGTGTTTTAAAACCTAAAAGAAGAACAAATCAAATTAAATTGAAAGAATCATCTGGGATGTGAAGAAAAAAGGCTTCAACTTTATTTAAACTTTATTTGCCTTAGAAGACATGAAAATTCCTGTTCCGCTGCAGACAAGTGGGATGTTCTTCTCCATTCTCATTTATCTCAAGTGCCAGAAAGAATAGGATCACTGAGAGGTAAATAGGTCTATTGGAAGAAAAAGAATATAAATGCTGAAAAATGACATAAAGAAACAGACAATTTAGTCAAAAAGTAATATGCAAGTGTTGCATTTGTACAGTTCCATTCTTGAAAAATTTTGTCATTCATTTGTGAAGTACCACAAATTCTTCAGTCCTCGTTTGTAATTTATGAATTAGCCTGATTTCCTCATTTATGAATTTATTATAATACTGAGTCCTTACTGTACCGTTACAGTACATTTCTAACTTGATATGTTTGTTATGCTACAAAGCTTAGTCTTAATTATTAATTTGTGGGGTAGTAATGCATTTTTAAGAACACTTGCAACATCCCTGTAGTGTATTTTGCTCCAAATCATAGACATGTACGTTTTCCCCACCTTTTACTTTAGCAGGGTTTTAATTCCTTTTAACTGGATCGAGTGATCCTGCATTTTGCCTGGCCAGATTTTCTCTTCCTCCTGTATTGTACTGCACCTCTAGGTGTGCCCACCAAGCGGGGGTAGCTAGGAGATACATTATCTATGCCTTGTAAGTCTTTTATTTCTGTGCAGTGCTGGGTTTTAACTTCGGTGTGATGTTGAGCTGCCAGCCCAGTGTGAATTTAGTCCTACCTGAGACAGACACACGGAGCACAGTGGTCTCCTGATCCGTGAGGGTGTGGAGGCTGCCATCCAGTCTTTGCCAGAAATGGAGCTCAGCTTTGGTTTCAGTCCCACTGGGGGAGAATAAGAGATGACAGTTGCTTTAGAAGAGGCTGTTCTTCACAGTATGATTTGAAGTCGAATATTTATCCTTTAGAGTGCACTGAATAAATAACTTTTTGTTACAACGAATAAAAATAATGGAACGAAAAATGACCTTAACTGAAAGATTGTAACACAGCATATCTACATTTCTCTCTTTAAATTTTATCGGGGGCCTGAGGCTTCAATGTTGCTAAGATTAGTCTGGCAGAAAGTGTTAATTATCTTCAATTCGAAAATTTCAATTAATTGTAATTCCTAAAAGAATTATCAGATTTTGGATTCCTTCTATATAAATTCATTTCCTAATGAGTCAGTGTGGTAATTTTGGGAAGGACACATTGTCATTTTCATGCATATCAAAGTATAGAGACACTAACTGGAGCACTGAAACAAGCTAGTTATAGAGCTATCCACAACCTTCCTCTACTCTGTGTTTAAAGAGAAAGAGATTATAAATTCATGAATCTATGCTTAATGTTATTTCTTACTGGCATTTTTTTGAAGATAATTTTCTAATATACCTGGTAAACAAATGAGGGATTTTCCGGGATTGCCAGATGCTTGCCCCTAACTTCCAATGATACATAGAGCCCTTTTATTCCCATGTAAATTCATGTGTATCTGGATAAAAACTGTTTTCTAGCTGTATATGCATTGTCCATATGGCTAAAAAGCTGTTAAATGTCTGGAAGATTATCCAGAGCAGCAGTGCAGTTAAGCTTTATGTTCAATGAAGTGCCATTATTTTTTTCAGGATAGTAAAAATCAAGGAATATTAAATGGAAACAGATAAAAAGGTGTTATTACAACAGCCCCTTAATTAGCCAGTTTGATTTCCCTTTTGATCTTTTCAATTAGCCAATAAATTCTCTTTTAAGTTATGTTATTGGGCAAGTACATCCCGGAAAATCAGTTATTTGAAAGGATTTTAACAAACTCTCATCCATTTTTACAAATGTAAATGTACTGTAACCCTTAGCCAACTGACTAAGTAGCCATCTGCTGTATAGATGATCACTCTGATTATGTGCAAAGACAGCAGGTCTCTACAGTAGGCTTTTTTTATTTATAAGACTATATACATTGGCTTCCATTCTAATTAGATTTTGCACAGCTTAGTAATGTAGGAGGTACTTTAATAAATGCTCAACAGTATCTACAACTCTGCCAACTTGGCTTAATATAATGAGATGTCCTTTACAGAAGTGTTCCAGAAGGGATTGTAAAGGGATTGTAAAGGGATTGTTTACCACTTGGTCTCACAAGGAGTTAACCAGGATTCTGTAACAGCAGAGGTTTGTAGATGAAAATCACACGCTGAATTTCAACTTATACTGCACTATAAAACTCACGTAAAACAAACCTATGCAGGTACATGGCTTTACATATTAATCATCCTTGCACAGAACTTCTTTTCTCAGATAACACCATCTCAGATTAATTGCAACTGGACCCTAAAATATATTTTTGAGTGTGCAACTTAGAGCTGCAGGACTGATTCAACTCTTTTGTTGCTCTGGAGGTATGTGATTCAAGTCTCCAGAAATCACAACTGCAAGACATAGTTTCAGGGAGAGCAGTTTTGATGAATATACACTGAAATTGTAATGATTTTTCTGTGTCAAAGCCAATAAGCCTAGAATTCTTGTTTCTGTTTAGCTGGCATTCATGCTAGAAATTCTGATTCTTAATGAGAACAATCCATCCATTAACTGAGTAATTACACAGTTTTGAGACCCTCTATCAAAGAGATTAATTGTTAAAGAGACAGTATCCAGAGGCTGAGGACCTCCATGCCAGTTTCATTTGATGGAAAATTTTCCAGAATGTTTGTTATTCCACTGCAAGCCCTACTTATATTTTTTTCTAAATGTCATTGAAAATTTCAGTGAGGGCAACGTTGTGCTTCTGAGTGGGACGAAGAAAATGTAGTTGCACATAAAAATGGGTAACTGACCAGACAGAATGAAATGTCCAAAAGAAAAAGTGTACTGCAGTTTTTAGCTTTTTATGTCCTATTTGTTTTAGTAAGTAAAGGTGAAATTTGCGAGTGTGCTTAAGAAAGGCAATACCACTTCCACAGTGAGATTTTCTTGGGTGAATACTTTATAATAGCTCACCACAAAGATATTATTGACAATAATAAAACCCATTCATATAATTAAACGTGTTATTTTCCCTTTAATTACAGAAAAAAAAAAGGTCAAAGGAAAATATGTGCAAGCCTAGCAATAAGAGGTAGATAATGAACACAATCAAATCTTCAGTCTGAATAATACTTGTCAAGTTGAACATTTCTAGGTATTAGGTAATAGCTTTAATTTGCATTAAAATAGGTTTAAAAACTGCGTTACAGAACAACTACATGATAATGTCATGTAGACTGTCAAACAGGGAATAAAAAGGTTTAAGACATTTACTACTTATTTACAACTAGCTAAATGGCAGCATCTTAAACTTGCCAAGAGGGAAGCAACACCACACACATGTGATACAGCATGATAGAGTGTAATCATAGCTGAGACAAAATGTAAGCCTCTTAAAGTAACAAATACCTGATTGGTTTAACACTGCTGCCAAAAATAAAGACAGTGTGGGCTGCTGGGTAATCTGGATGTGCAAGCAATGAGAAAAGGAAAGAGAAAAATGGCTTAACTATTCAAAATTGTGCCAGATTATTAAATTTTTAAAAATGTTATATTGATTCAAACAATTTGCCCCTTCACTTTTCAATGTCTTGCCTTTCAAAACTATAATTTTGTGATAATCTTCCCAATCAAATTACTTCTATGTGTAATTATGCCTTTTCTACTTTTAGAGTTTGACAGCTTCTCTCCAGAGTGATGTATTATGTTGCAGAGATATGGAGAGGGAGAGGCTGCTGGATGCTTCCGTATGGTGACAGATTTGGTGCAGCACGATGGCAGCGTGGAGGGTGCAGTCCATGGCCTCAGGATCTCGCAGCCCGCTCAAAGGCAAACAGTTCATTTTATTGCTCTATTAGTTTAGTGGGCAGGTTGAGGCTGGGGAAGGAAACAGCTGGGGAAGTAAGAGCAGTCCTTTATGCTCAAACAGATTTCCAGGAGAGAAGTATTTCCCTAGAGATAATTTTCTTTACATTCTTTAGTTTAATTATTTCTGTGAGACACCAACAGACAGTTCCTACTTACAGCAAACATCTCTGTCTTCTCTTGCTTTTTCCCCCTACATCTGTGTTCTCACTTTCTAACTCAGATACCTCTTCAGCTATAAATGCTACCATGCATTGCAATGAAAGTGCAATTGAAAGTAACATCTAATATTTAACTGCTTTCTGGGAATAGGCAGAAAATTAATACGGTAAGTGAGTGAGTATGCTTCAAAGAACAGAAGAGAGAAATAGCATTTTCCAAATCCCAGAAGCTGAGTGCAATTGCTTATATTATTGCAGATGACTGGGAGTGGGGTGGGGTGGCTGGTGGTCTGTGTGTGTTTGTGTGTGATTGCAACAGTGCTATTAAGTGCTTATGATTCATTTTTTCTGTTTACTGATGTACCTCTAAACCTAGCATAATTAACTCCACCTCTGACACAAAACTCAAAAACTCATTGGAAAGATAAACTCAAGTGTGGGCAGCATGCTCTCATCTTTCAGAGACAGGAAATATTATAATAAACAGATTTCATCTGCGAATCTTTAGGGTGACAAAATCAGAGATTTTGTATGATCATTAGAAAATTCTGTGTGTATTCCATAAACAGCAAGAACCATTGTGCTGCAGGCCGGTGTTTTAGAAGTGTTCAAAACAGAACTTTAATTGAAGTTGCTGGGAGTTGCAAGCATTTAGACCTTCTGAAAACTTGCCCTGGGGTTTTATTCTTGGAAAGTAACAGGAGACTCAGAAAACTGAGAGAAAATAAAGTTCCTCATGTAATAGAAACACAGCATTATTTTTTTTTTCCTGAATACAATCTGTTAATAATTTCTGCTGTATCTTGTTATTATCAATGGAAATCTAACACATGAATCAAACATTCAAGCCAGTGTGTTCAGTTACTTTATAAAAACTCTTCACGATAGCTGTCTTTGCAGTGAAGTTATCAATGCACAAGTTGAGAGCTGGCTGAAAACCACTGAAGATTTGGCACTTGATTATCAAACTAGCCTTTGCAAATGACAGCCTGAGACATGAAGGACAGCCTTATCAGGCTCTGAGGAATGACATTCCCCATTGAATGAATTTCCCATTGAAATTATTAATTGAATTGCTGACATTATGCAAATTTTAAAGGAGTGGAAAGCTATGGACTCTCTACAATAAAATACTTTCAGCAAGAAGCCCAGTGACTTTTTCTTGCCCTTTTTGAGGTATTTAAAGCTAGACTTTTGTCCAAAGTCAATTGGTTTGTATTATAAACTGTTGAAGATTCATGGGGCTACAGCATTAGTACAATATAGTGTCAAAAAAATTTTATATACTGGAAATTATGTCAGAAACAACTACTGTAAGCTTGGAGTTTTAGAGTACTATTCTTAGTGAATATTTCCCTTTAGTATAGAAAATGTCCCAAGTGTCAGGTAGTAAG
The DNA here is from genome assembly GCA_013397915.1 of Daphoenositta chrysoptera. Taxonomy (NCBI): domain Eukaryota; kingdom Metazoa; phylum Chordata; class Aves; order Passeriformes; genus Daphoenositta; species Daphoenositta chrysoptera. The sequence goes on along the minus strand of VZRO01000192.1, from coordinate 60,218 downwards.
TGGATATGTCTGAGCAGACCTTAGAATTCCAGCTGTAAAACATGTTTGCGTTTTAAAGCCACACTGGACGAGTACACCAAGGAACACTCAATTTACTAACATGACTGAGATGGGCATGAATGTATAAACTGGTTGAGTTTTCCTGTCTTCATGTTCTTTGATTCTCTGCTTGTGCTTATAAAGCGAAAAAGAAAGAACATGAATATTACAGGACAATTTTTAACAAAATTTAAATTCCTGATGTATGGCAATGTCCAAGGCAAGAATATAACCCTCTATCCATTCTGGTGATTTCAAAGCCATTTTGGAGATCACTGATTATTTCTCTTGATTTATGACATATGTGTTGCTCAATTTTGCTGTTTTGTATAGCAGAAAATACCATACATTGCATAAAAACAAATATAAATTAAAGAAAACCCCAACATTTTCCTCTTTTTAACTTGTGTGTCAGTAATTGATAGGACAACTCTGTGGGCAGATTTTTGTCTGAAGACAAACTTTAATTCACTTAGAATCTAGACATTGTTTCTGAGGCTTCTTAGCTACCAAAAAATGCACTTCTTCTGAAGTGAATGTGCTGTCCTTGATGTACATGTAGTCCTTGGCAAACATCCTGGATAGATTCTGGGAAAATGTGATTGCACTTCACAAAGTCAAATATGCGTATAAAGGGTATTAATAAATACACATTTGGGAGCATTCTGAAAAATAAATTGGTTTAAGCGTATTCTCAATTCTGAGATAATGTTAAAAACATAATTTTGAACCCATTCATGGATTATATAAAAAAGAAAAATGTACCATGGTAATAGAAAATGTGATACTTCTCAGCTATGGCTTTTATGAGTCACTACTGAGAAAACAGATAATGATCTCTATCTCCAAGGTGCAGAGATTTGTCCACAAGAAAGAGAACTCATTTACATATTTATCTGTAAAACAGAAAAATAGCAGTGTCTAACCATGCAGTGATCTGTGAACTTAAATGAAAGATTTGCACATTTAAATAACAAGAATTTTTATTTTTGCTTCCTTATCTCGATTTGACAATGAGTATATCTGAACTGTAACATTTCAATTATAATGATGACACCTCATGGTTTCCTTACTTCGACCTAGAATGTCATTCAACAAAAGACTTGATAGGTCATTCTCCCAGCCATGCAGAACAGAGTTGATTCTCAGTAATACATACTTATACTGATTAAGTAAAATGAATGTGAAAAAGTTGTCACAAAAACAATCTGTGATTGAATCTCTCAGCTCTGCATTTCCTCTTTGGTTTCATGTCCTTTTTTTCTTGTTACAAATAATTTTGCTTGCCAAACACATCAACCATAACCATCTTAGGGCAGCTTAATAATGGAATGGAAGTCTCACTTTCTGTAAAGATAGATCAGTGAAAAGGAAACTAAAATTTGCAGAAATGGGAGGCTTGACCCTCACCTTGGTCTCATTAACATAGAGTTTCATTTAGTGGCATCAATAATCTTTCTACTGTCCTTCCAGTGTTGAGGGAATTAAGTTCCCAAATCAGCAATTCCTTTTGAACAGAATTACCAAGCTTTTCTCATCTATGCAACATTTTATATAGTCTCTTTAGGATCATCTATTAATGGAAAGTGGCTGGCACAGTGATGCATCAGAAGTAATAAGACTAATAGCTGTTACTTCAAATCTTTTTCTTTAAAGCACTTTTACATTTTGGCACAGCAGTCAGGTGATTTTTTTTTTCAAGCGAAGATGTAATAGATTGGTGGAAGTTTTACCTAATATAGCATATATAATCTACAGTTTTCTCTATAAATACAAATTAATATTTAAAAGCTGTAGATTTTCATTTTCCTTTTCGTATAAGTATTTCATTTTGGATAATGTACAGCCTTGCACTACCACTGTTACACAAATAAATGATAAGTCACAAGTAATAAGCTTCAATTATTTAAGCTTTTGCAAAACCCTTACCAAAGTATTTCTAGATGACTCATATTGTATGAAATTGTCTCACTTGTTGCTCATCTGTTACTGATAAGGGAGGCACAAAATAAATCATACCAATATGATTTGGGTAAAATTTTCTAACGCACCTAAATGGTAGAAGATCTAATTTTGGGGGTTTTGAGTGATGCAGCTATGCAGTCAGACATTGACTAGAATGTAAATGCAGATTCCAGTGGGATTTAGAACTTTATCTTCTTAAAAGCAACTAGGATCTAGGAAAATTCTAGGATCATTTCTCTGCAATTTTTAAACATCTAAATATTTTCATAAGTCTTGGATTGTAGAAGTCAAAGTGTAAAGAAACATAAAGATCTGCAGTATTGAAGAGCATAGTGTTTGATTCAAGTGGAATTGAGGGACCAAGATTTATGATTAAAATATTTCAGGTATCTAAAACCCTAAAAATGTTAGGGCCAGGATTTCCCCAAGTTCCAAATGTTCCGAATGCACAGATGATCCCAATCTTATACTGAGAAGATAAGATCTTATCTTTTTCTTAAACAGTCTTATTTTTTTATCTGCATGATATCAAGGAACCTAAAATATAAATCCATTAATTCCCTTGGGTTTTAGTTCAGGCTGCATTTCCTCTGGTTGTTTACAGTCTCCTTTCATAGTAAAGCTATCACAGATCCTGATTACAAGAGTATGTTTTGTTTATTTATAAGCTTTCAAAAGGTGCTCATCGTTATTTTTCTCATCTCATTTTGGCATTAATGAGTGCTGCTTTAATATACTCTGGAAAGGGAGTAGAAAAATATTCTCCTAGTTCTGAAGATGAAATGAGGTACTAAGAGGTGGAAGGATTTGTTCTAGTCACACAGCCAGGCACCACATCAACAGATTATGAGCCAGATGTTTCCATGGCCCTCACCAGAGCACCTGACCACCTTCAGTGCACTTGCCCTTCAAGACAGCCCTGTAAGATGAGGAATTACCACAATAGTCAAAGTAAAAATGAAGAATTGGATTACAGGAAATCTAAGGGTGCAGTACTAAAGGGACTTAGACGTTTATTATCTTGAAATTTTCCAAAAAAAACATAGGAAAGAAATAGCTGGAGCTGGGAATTAAACCTGTCTCCTAAGCCTTTGGCTAAAGCTGAAACTGCTGAACAACCTTCCTCTTTCTCCTTGGAAAACTCCTGCTACTCCATATCACACGATCTGGGTCATATCCCAGCTAAGCTTGTTTTTCTACTGGCATGCTGGTCAAACACTTGTGCACAAACTGTTAGCTAAGGAAACTGATTTATTGGGATCATCTGCAAAGGTTAATTCTCACATAGGAAATGCCATTAACAGGTTGACTGTCTAGATGGTCATGGGGATTTCCGTAACAGATATTTGGTGACACCTTCTTCACCTGTGTCAGCTGAGACTCCCTGAAATGCTGGCTGGTGAATTATTGTGGTTCTACTAACCACGGTCAGCATGGCCACTCTGTGGTCTATTGGCTACCTCAAGCCATGTACAGAGCATACCTTATGGAAACATATTATGTTGTGAATACATAACAAGCATCCACAAAAGTGCATTTGAGCATAACACAGACCTGCAAATAGAGTTGTCCATCAGGGAGTTTCTGTCAGTCAGCTGATGCTAATGTCTTTGTGAGGCCAGGACAGCCTTGCTGGTGTCCTTCTTCTATCCATAACAAATCTTACCTAGGCAGAAATAGGCTGGGGAGCAATTGTTACTGCCCTACCAAGGAGTGAGTTTGTGTTTATGTGTAGGCACAGCTCCTACACCCACCTACATTATTGTTAAAACTAAGTTATACCACTTAAATCCAGGCTGCACCAGCACATGTATTTTTAACTTTTTTATCCTTTAAAAATACCCAAATTCATATCCCTGGTTTTGTAGGTTTTCCCTGGTTTTCCCTGTCAGATAGCCATTTTTTTTTACTCAAGTAAAAGGAATGTTCAGGAGGTCCTTTCTGGGAAGCCCTGTCTTTGCAGAGCCCAGGTTTTCAGTGGTGCCCATGAGAGCAGCAGCACCTGTTCTTTTGGCAGAAGGGATATATGGAGAGAATGAGCAGAAAGAAAGCATTGTTTTCTACTTACTTTCCCCTCACATTATTGTTTCCAGATGAGTCAAATAAACAGAAAAGATTCTTGAGTAACTGTGTGACTTGTATATGCATTTGCATATGTCTTAATGTATATTGCTTGAGAGAGGAATAAAGTTTTGTGCCAGGGTTTTACAACATAATCTTTTGTTATTCTTGTTTTTCTGTTCAGCATATTTTATTAAAAATACAAAAAAGTTGCTGACTCGAGCTCATTACTCGTCAGACCTCAGAAATTGCTCTGTTTTCCTGAACCAAAAACCAAGCAAGAACTTCAGAACTGGACCTAATTGTTCTGTAGTTATAATGTCATATTATCACTATGTTCTTTAAAATGACACCATGAGGAGAAAAAAGGCTGTGGGCTATTATTTTCCCATTATTGTGGTGTTCCTTTGAATACTGTAAAAAACATCAAACACATATTAGAAACAAAGGCAGACCGAGTAAATGAGATCATGCTGAGGCCTTTGTTGCTCTGGCTGGATTGTTTTTGATGTCTGAACTAGCTCAGTAACTGGCTTTATCTTTATCTAGGACCACAATGCAGCCTGCAGCATCAACACACCCGGCCAAACAGCCAATAACCATGGCTGAGGTTCTGACCTTTTCAGATTTCCTCACAACTAATAAGTAGCTAAGTGAGAACCCATTTCTTTCTTTTTCTCTCTGGAAGACACTTCTCATACAAAGCAAAACACTAGAAGTGTTATGTTTATGCAAAATTCAACTACAGTTTCATTTGAATTTTCTTCTTCAGAAACTGTACTGTGGAAAGCACCTGTGTGTGTGAAGAAGCGCTTCTTGTTCAGCTGCTTTTCCCAAACCTCAGGCATGTTTGCCTCAGTGCTCTGCTTCACAGACTGGCCTTTGCAAACACAATGGAAGATTTTAAAAAGCATTTTAGTAAATTTTCAGTGTTCTTTTTTAGTGTAGAATATAGGTGTCCAGTAGTGTTATGTTCACTGAGAAGTATCTGCATTGAATCACAGGAATTAATGTATAGTATTTTCAAGGCCAACTGATGTGCAAACTGGTTAACCTATTTCCTCCAATTTCTACACTCCTGGTTTATAGTTATTTACTTATTTAGTTATTAATATATTATTTATAGTATAAATAAACTTATTTATAGTTAATAACTTACTATATAAGTTATTTATATATATATGTTATATATATAACTTATTATATAAGTTATTTATAGTAAATAACTTATTTATAGTTATTTACTTATAGTTATTTCACTTATTTACTATGGCTTTCAAGGGTATCATGTCTCAGTAATTTGGCCTCTCCGATGGCTTTTAGGTAGGACAACATCTGTCTTTGATTCGTTAGGATCCCACTTTGAGCCCTGCATCCTTAAACATTTGCAAATACATTCCCAGTAATATTAGGCCTCCAGGGTTCTTGCTTTGCTAACTGATAAGGTCCACTTTAGAGTCTTGTAAAGTATGGGTATAGACATAATAGTCTGGCTGGAGCTAAAATTATTCACTGGATGTTATATGATACCTTGAGTGCTACAGGCCTAGAGATAAGAAAAGTAAAACCTGGTATGCTTGATTTCAACATTAAAACTGAGAAAATGCATTCAAAACCTTTAAGAAAGGAGACTTGTCCAATTGCATAAGGAAACACTTCTCAGTGTTTAATTCTCAGGTAAAAACTTGCAAGTTTACGATGACTTCATGTTCAAAACTGCCTATCAAATGCTTTGTTTAAAATCTAAAATGTTGCAACTAAAATAAAAGTATCCCTTTCCAACATTATTAACAATAATCACCCCAGATGATGGCAAAAAAAAGCTGTAGCATTGCATTCCAGTGACTGCAGCTGGACCTGCATGTGAGAGAGACGTATAAGTAATAAGAAATTTGCTTTGAAGCTTTTTCTAATCTGTGATTGTTTATGACATAGGTGAGATTTCTTAAGCCTTTCTTTAAATGAACCAAATACTTCATTGAATAAAACAAGAAACTAAAATGCATAAAGCAATTTTCTTCCAGTGTCATGTGTTTTTAAATACTTGCAGATTTTTTTGCAAATGCTTGTATTTTCCAAATTTCAAGTTATTAGAATTTATTTCTGAGAATTATTCCTTGACAATGTGGAATTTTTTTTCTGCTTCTGTTGCTTGCTGATGAAGTGTAGACGTGCACATGTCCTGCATGTTTCGAAACGTTGTTCAATATGGAGAAACCCTAGCTTGAATAGAATTGAGTGGTTTCAGTTGAAGACTGAGTGAGGAGAAGGGGAAATAGAGGAAGATGTTTTGCATCCAGACTGGCAACTTTGGATGTCTGCAGAGATTGGGATGTAGTGCAAGTGATTGGGACTTCACTTTGGAGTAGCAGTTAAGGTAGGAAGCTGAAAGAGTAACAAACTTGCCCTCTTCCTCTGTGTTCGCCCTTTGAGTGTGCTTCTTGTCTCTTGCTCCAAGGTAAATCTGCAGCAACTACATTGAAACAGAAACTGGACCAGAGTGGCAGAACTGAGGGCAGGAGTTCAGCATCCATTAATAATGCAGGTGCTCTATGTCCTTCTTCCTTCCCTTTGACCTGGAAGACTAATGCTGGTTTTCACTCAAAATTGCTTTTCTCCTTCCTAAAAGTTACAATTAAGGGCAACAGAGAGAAAAGAGGGAGAAAAAGAGAGAGAAGGGCCTACTTCTGCATTCTTTTTAACAAATACTATTCGTTCTGACAGTGTTTGTGATCATTCAGAATTATAAATAAAACTTTCACCGAGAATGTGGGGTTTTTTTCCCTTTCTCTCTCCCTCTTTTGAGAATCTATCTCCTAACTTGAGAACCAGCTATGGCAATTCTACATGATCATTCAAATAACCCCGGCCACCTGGTGAACCTGTGGCTGGTTCTTCTGGGTGATGTTAATGGCAACGGGAATTTAGAGGTGGCAATAGTAACCCTTCCATCAAATCTCAGAATAATTTTGCAGTTACTGTGTTACTGTTTTGTTCACTCTGGGGATATTTGCCTGTATTTAGAAGCTTATGGTACAGGCTGAGCTTAAATCAAAATGCATTGTGTATTCACCTTTCTACAGGGTTCCTTTGTGCAAAGAGATATTTGATGACAGTGTTGTTAGAACACATGTGCAGTGCAGGAGGGTTTGAAGATGCACACAGGGTTTATCATAAATATCAGTGTCTCCTTGTATGAAATAAATATGATTGCAAATTAAGGAACAGGTCTGGTAGAAGCAACCTGCCTATTCTGAATTTGTGGATTAAGAGCAATGGGATGTTTAGTTCAGTTGTTTAGAGCATGGTGCTATTAATGCCAAGCTTTTGAGTTTGATCCCTGGATGGGCCATTCACTCAAGAATTGGACTCGATGATGCATGTGGATCCCTTCCAAATCAGAATATCCTGTGATTTTCTGTAAAACGCTGGGCCAGGATGAAGCCTAGTGATTACAAAGACCTAGCTATTATATAATATACACATTCCATAGTGTGTCTAGGTATATAAATACTTTATATTATGATTGAATTGCATATTTTGATTATACAGCAATGATATACTTGGGGATACAAGTTCTAACACTGCTAAGAGATGATCTAACACTACCAGCCATGTTGAAGGAGTTGCCTGTACAAAAATGGACAAGCTTTTGAATTAGCTAATATTGGAAGTCATTTTATGGAGAGAATAAAGCATCAAAACATGGTTATGTATTGTTATCTTTAAATAAAGAGTATAAATTATTTTGTTTTTCTTTTCCAGAGAAATTATTTTCTGGGTTGGACAGTCAATACAAGGTGGAGCTGAGTAGTCCAAACTGTGTTGCCATAAAGGCAGGCTGTAGTTTTCAGTTGCCAGTTTCAGAGCTATCCCAGAATGATTAAGTTTTTTCCTCCCTGGTTTGTACCTCTGCTTTTGATTAGGCTTTTTCTTCTGCCTAGGAAGGGTCCTTGCTGACTATTTGTTGAGTGAACCTCAGCAATGAACCACAGGAATTGGCTCTATACTGACAACTTAACTGTGCTGTGGGCTAATTCCAGCTGTAGATATACTTTCAAACACCACAGATCATTTATCTCCTCTATGGCTATGTTATCCAGCATTCCCATTTCTTCTGCAAGGGAGTAGTGTCAATGTTACTGCTTTGAGAAAATGATGCCACAGACAAATATAATGGTGTTTCTGAAATATAGATGTCCTTCAAAGTCTGGCAAAATTCTGCATTGTTCTTGTGTCCATCCCAGCAGATCATGTAATCTCTACTATGAGAAAAAGTCATTTGCATTTCTTAAAAATTCATCCCCCCATGTATTTTTTTGAAAATTGATGATTAAAGATTTAATTGGTTTTTATGGTTTAATACCAAGATAAGGAGACAGCGTTTTCACTTCCTCCTTCTCCCACAACTCCTCTCACCCATCTTATGTGTCTGCAGTACAAAATGCCAGTTGTTCTAACTTTGTGTAATAAGACACTTCCGATAACAGTACTAAAGACAGAGAAATGTTTCCCTTGGAAGTGTAGTTTTCTTTTTGAACAAAAATTAACACTACAGAAGACATGTTTTCTGCCTGGATGGCAGCAATTAATCAGAAACTCCTGAGTACTAATTCATTGGAATCAGTTTGGAGTGCATCATCTGATTTATTTTTGATTGAGTGATCAGACATAATTTCTTTGCACAGATAAAGTTACTAATGCTTCCTGTTAATTTTCTTGGTTTGAAGAGAAGCATTTTTAGCATTGGTGGGGCTCTTTTTGTGTTTTGACTAGATTTTTTTTTTATATATCAATTGCACCATTGAGCTTCAGGCAATGCTGCAGCTAGGAGGGAAAAATAGCCTCTTTTCCTATTTAGAGCGTTCCAGGCCAGGCAGCTATGCCCTGAGTCTAATTCTATTCCCCTGCCAATCCCTCCCAACATGAATGGGAGGAATCACTTTCTGCCTCCCTTGGCTCTGTCTTTATCAGCACTGATGCTTTGAGGGCAGCAATAAAGAAGCACTATCTTAATGACATCAGGGGTGACCTTAATGGACAGGGAGATTGTTAGGAGGAGCTGCTGCCGATTAGTTTTGGACTAAGGGTAGGGGATCTCATGTGCACAGCAGAGAATAAGCCAGGGAACTGGTAACTCTCCAGATGAAAAAGGGAAGGGAGTGAAAGGATTCAGTAGAGCCTTAGGGAAAACAGCTTTCTTCAATGAATCAAAATGTGTTAATTTTCTTGAAACTTCAGGCTCTTTTGAAGGTACTGTATGTGCAACTTTGAGAATGAAGACAAATGTAGGAGATTTGGACTGATTCTGCTAGTATCAATTGATTTTGTGTTATTTTGGTTTTTCTGTAGAAAAAGGATTCTTTTTTTCCTTTCACCTGATTATTGTTTTAGTCAGGTTCTCAAGTTCCTCTATGGCATCTTTTACCCCGTACACATAGAAGAATTTTTAGCTTCCCTGACTAAACCTCTTCTACACATCTAGATCCTGTGCTGATAGCTGAAGGTGAATTCCTTAAGTTGTATGACTATGTGAGAATAATATCCAGCGTAGCAAGAGATCCAGCTCTCCACGAGTTGATATGTTCACTTTTTCTTATAATAGAAGAGCCTTAGGTTGTCATCACCTCAATTATCCCCCAGCTTACAAGCAGACATAGGCCTCATAGGCCTAATTATTTTGCATCTGGTATATGATTATTAGAAATCCTGATGTGATGAAAAGATTAAAAATTTTTTTAAAAAGTAATGCCTAAGCCATCTACTTTATTCTTTTCCTATCTGAGCTGCTTTAGAGATATTGTGCTGTCACAAAGTAAAAAAGATCAAGGAGAAGAAGAACAGCATTTCAGAATCTGTAGTTCCCCTTTCTAAAAAATAAATAATTACAGACAAATAAAAATGTGTTCTTCTGTATAAAGTTGGGTGGTTTAGGCATTTTAAAGTGTAGACATTTATTTAGTTTTGCAAGTGTAGATCTGGCCCAGTGTGGCAGCAGCTGAAGATAAGCTTTGGGCTGGCTTGTATGAAGCAAATTGGTGCTGTTGCTTTGCTCTTATGGCTAAACTGCTTTTAATCAAGAGCCATGATTACAAGTGCTCTTGTTCATCAGAGCATCTGAGGGCCACTGACAAATGTGAGTTGAGTATGAACTATGTCCTCCCTCTTGGAAGAAACCTCTTGGCCACAACAGAGGAGACAAATGAGTGGGTCATTGTGAGGGGACAGCTGCATAAACTTTTGCTGTCTGTGGGTGAGGAAACGACATAAATTTCCAAAGATCCAGTCTGGCACCTGGCCTAGCCATTTCAACCGCTTGATATTAAGAACTATGTGTGGGATTGGAAATGAAATATTTTCTCTTTACCAGAGCTACCACTCCAGTGTACAGCATTGTAGCCTGTCTATATTGTTCACTGAAATAGTTACAGTGGCCTGAGAGAGGGAGTGAGTAAGAATATACTTGATGATCAAACGTATTAATAGGTCTGAAAAAGCCTGGACATTTTCCCTGTTGACCTACTTGTCTGGGAATTTAGATATATTTTATGGTAACACTATGCTTTAGAAGGGTATAGTTTGGGAGAGCTATCACATGGTCTCTTATCTTTTCTGTCTGTCATGGGGATACACAGTCTTACTCATTTGAATATAAAATCCTGTAACTGCTTTTTCCATAACCTTTGCACCTTTGCATATCACCTTGAAATGTGGCCAACAGACTTGTGTAATCTAGAAAAGAGGTTACATCCTATATTATTCCTCAGCTAAAGCATGGTAGTGGTTACATCATCTCGCACGCTGCCGTGAGAAAGTTCCCCGGCTGCACTGTGTGAGAACATGAACACTTAGGCAACAGGTGAGCAAGCAAAGCTGTCAGAGTGCAGTAAGTGACTTAGCATCACAGATTCTGACACTAAAAATGGTCTACTATATTTAATCTTGCCTTCTCCCTTCTGAAAGCATGGATTGCACAGAGTCTGACTCCTTTACTTGCCTGTATTTTTCCTTTTGTGAAAGCTGGGTTTTCAGAAGCAATAAGCATAAGCCATAACCCCCAGTGCTGTAAGTAGGTCTAGAAAATATTCCATCTCTCTGAAAACAAGATTTTACTTTCTAAGTAATAACCTTTCATCAGTAGCAAAAAAACTGATCTGAAAAACAAGGTGGGGTTTTTTTTGCTAGATCATCTACTTACTGCACTGACTGTTTTGAAGCTAGCTTTTATTTCATATTGAATCTGGTTCAAACAGAAAGGCATTCATTAATATCTGGCAGCATTATAGTTGACATCTAAACCTGAAGAACCATAATTTGTCTTTGACATCAAATAATCCACATCTGAGAATTAAAGACCTTAACTGGGGGGAGGTGTTGATTTTTTTTCCCCTGTAACCTTGTCGTTTATTTTTGAAACAAGAACTGTTACATCTGTGAGAAAATGGACATACATTTTGCACGTGGTTAGTATCCTTTGGTTTCATTGGATGAAATTATGAAATTATAATCACAAGAAATTTTCGATGGGGTCAAGACTTGTAAATCCATAATAAAAGTCAAATTGGTTTTGTTCTAAGCAAGTGCATGATGGCAACAACCAGGAACAAAATAAATTAAATTATGACCAAATTATTCAGCTCCTTCCTTACCTTGGCTGAGATTTATCAAACTTTAATGGTTCCCTAGAGCCCAAAACCTTGTACTTGTGTTAACGGTTTGCACTTTAGAGCCTGAGATGCTGTCCCTCATGCTAAGCAGCTGCACACATCAGGCCTTTTTCAGGATTACTCCATGGAGTAAAACAACACAGCATGAACAAGATGCTTTGAGGAGACTGGAACCAAAACCACCTGGTTTTATTTTGTGAGTATGATTTATAATAAAATAAACTTAGTGCAGGGGCTTGAGCATGTACCAAATTTTTTTCCTGCTCTGAGATCCTCAATAGCCAGTGGGCTCTAGATCACACTGTTGTTCTTCCCCCTCACAGGGCATTGACTATCCATGTCCACACAACTGCCTATGGTATTTAAACTTGTGCAAATTCATTTATCCTTGAAACATTTCATGTTCGGAAAGGTTTCAAGCTGAAATTGGTCTGTGAGTTAGAAATACACACATCCAAATGCAGACAGGCATGGACATGCACTGACACACAACACACATGACCATGCCAGCCTGCTGAAGTGGGAAATGGGTAATGGAAGAGGACAGGATGGGCAGCGAAAAGATTATAGCTGAGAAGCTCTGGGCTAACTGCAATCCTTATCTTTTTTTAGGTGTTGGACAGGAGAGTTTCTAAATGTGTTTGAGTCTGGCTCATCACTAAGTTACTGTGATTTTACAGTCTCTCTCTCCTGGGCAGGACTGACCACCTACTACAGTGATATTTCCCTTCTGATCCCCACTGTGATTGTGCTTCACTTGGCAGAGGCTTCCATGGCTTTTCTTTTTCCAATGAAATCACTCTCTGAACAGCATGTTCCCCAGCATGGGTACAGATTTCTGAATTTTGTCTTCAGTGCTCTCTTATTACTGACATCATTGCTTTAATTTTCATTTTTTATTTGGGAAAGTGCCACACATGATGGTCTCAGGAACTGCCCTAAAAGTTAGTAGGAAAAACACTTCTCTTGGGTAACATTAAAGAGAACACACACATTCAGTTCTGTGTGGCTTAACATCAAAGACATAGGAAATCATCAAAAGCCTTTTTCACCTTCTTTAGCCCTAGGGACTCTTCCTGGGCTGCCTGTGAGCTTTGGCAGAAGTTGTTAGCATTACCCTGAATGGTCTTCTTCATACTTGCCAAATTCTTTTTAGTTTAGTAATATAATATCACTGTTGGCTATATGCAAAATTCCTTGCTGTCATCTCAAGGCTAAAGTTACTGGAAACAGGGGCTATAGCACTCTTTAAACAAAGTAACTCCTGCTGTTTTCAGGGTTGCTGTTTCTGTATATTGTGAGTTTCTGGGGTTTTTTGGGGTTTTTTTGGGTTTTTTTTTGGGGTTTTTTTTGGGTTTTTTGGGGGTTTTTTGGGTTTTTTTGTTTTTTTTGCCTTAGATCTTCTTAGCTCTGGAAAAAAAGAAAACAATTTAAATTTGATACACAAAAGCTGTAATTCCGTATTTGCTTGCTATCTAATTTAAGATCGTATTCGGCTGTAGGTACAGAAAGGGTTCCAGGGCTCAGCTGTGATAACAGCTGTGACTGAAACCAATAAAAGAAGAATGAATGATTTATTCACTGATAGGTCACTTTTCTTTAAAATAAAATTATCCAAAACATTTATCTGTTGGAACAAAGAATTGATTTAATTGATGAGAGACTAATAAATGCTGTGTTATAGTGTGAACAGTTTTTTGCTACAAGTTTATTCAAATCTGCTTGTGGATCACTACTCAGCATTCTAAGATTCAGTAAGTAAACAAATGGAAGTTACATTGCAATTTATTAGTGGTTCTGTGATTTTTAACTGCTTTTAACTGTTTCATTCTACTTAATTGATACCTAAAGTAACAAGTATTGCTACTTCCATTCTTATGAAAGAACACGTGAAGAGGTTAAGCTTTATCTTTTGTCCAGAATTTTTCCCTAACTGATAATAACAAGTTGGATGGACAAGTGTTTATGGAAATGTCAATTTAAATTATTTGAAGGCCTTTTCGTGTCTTTTTCTTTTTTCTTCATTGTTGCCTTTATTATAGCCTTCCACACTGAGTTGTACTTTGTGTCATCACCACAGTAGACATCCAACTGGTGACCCACTCTGTGCATGGAAGTACTGTGCAAGTAAAGCAATTGTGAGCTGAGCTATGGGATCTGGGGAGCAGAAGACATGGGAAAGTGATAGAGGTAACACACATAGGCCATATCTAGTAGTATATTCACATATTTACAATTAGTCCCCACCGCCTCCCTTTATTTAGGGAGCTCACTACTCTTTGCATTCATCTGGGCACCAACCCAGACCTACTCAATTCACTGGTCTAGGTCTACGGACTTCCTGAAGAGCAAGAGTGCAATCCTGATCAGAGATCAGAAAAAAGGTACATGCATGACTAAGCAGTATTTTCAGACTAATTGAGCTCCAGTGCAGTTACCAACTGAACTTGAATTAACTGAGGTGTAGGAACCGGCTTGGCAGGAGTTTTGAAGTCATCCTAAAAGAAAGGGAAAAACCCAAACATCAGGCAGTGTCCTATGAAAGAAAGAGGAGAGGAAAGAAAGCAAGGAGAGTAAGCACATTTCTGCTTAAATGAGCAGTGCTAAAATGGGGTGATGACAATGACGTGACCTATAGCTCTTTAGAAATGAGAACATCCTTCATGTGCTCTGTGTGTTTTGCCTGTGCTGGGCTGAAGTCAAGCATTGCCTCAGTAGGCTTTTAATTCCCTGGCTGTCATACAGAACAGAGAGGCTGGGCCATGTGCAAAGTGTTAGATTTCTGAAGGGACTGCGCTTCAGGTAAGCGCACAGGATGATAAAAATGGGAATACCAAACAGAGCTATTGATTTACATAGCTATTGGTTTCCTTTTTACATTCCTGCCCAATTTTGGTCTACAAGAAGTTTCACATATAGGCCAGAAATTCCATTCAAGAAATTGGGGAGTGTCCAAACAAGACTTTTCTATCAAAACAACTGGCAGCTCATTATCTATTTGAAGGGAGGTAACATCATATTATGCCTGCTGGTGAGTTGCAATAGGAATGTGCCTACCTGTGCTGAAGGGATGGAGAAGACCAGTGCACTTTTAATTTCTGGGAGGGTTACTGAAGCCCTGTTCAGACCTGTCACAAAAAGCTCCTTGAACTCATTTCCCTTGTTGCTTCACTGTAGAGCAAAGGCATGGTTCATACAAAGTGTCCAGAATTTAGATGACACAATGACAGACTTACTGCATCATCCTACTGCAGTGTCACCATGGTGATTTTCAGTCATTTATAGTCAAATAAATATTAGTCTGATTTTTTCATGGTTCATTTTTTTCTGCTTGCTTGCCTGTACAGAAATTTTACAGCCTCAAAACAAGCCCTCGGGCTATACATTAATGTAAATATAATATTCTTCAGAATGTTTCTAGGCATTGAAGGCACTGGGCAGAGGGAGTAGTTCGTGCCAAGTAAAGTATCTTAACCTGCAATACTGAGTGACTTTCTGCAAACTCCCTGCTGCAAGGGGTCCCTGGAACAAGTCTTCCTGCAAGTCAGGGCTCAGGACCTGTCCAAGAAAGTGCTAATTAAAGCTGTGTAGATTTGTTTTGGGAAATGTCATCTGCACTTTTCTAATAGAGGGTCATATGTCAGTGCAATCCAGGATGTACACAGGGGAAGCTGAGAAACATCTGAACTAATTGACTGACTACCTGCTGAATTTGCTCTATTTGTCTCTGTTGGTGAGACACACATGTGTTTCTTACCCTGGCTGTCATACATGAACCTGAATGAACAAAACTGATTCTTAAATTTGGGACACACACACACTTCATTCACAGCGAGTAGTCAGAATTCAAACAGTACAGCTACTTTTTGCTGACTGGATTTATTTTTGAAGTTTGGGGTTTTTGCATAGTAATATTGTCAGTTTGCTTCTTGTATTTGTTAGTGCTGTTCTTGCTGTTTTTATGCAGTGGTGCAGTTTCTACCTTGTACCTGGGAGAAGTGACCTATTTGAGTCTGAGTTTTAAAATGAAGCCCAACCTTTCCAATAGAAGAGGAGAGGAGACAGACAAGAAATGACAGGCCTCAAGGCCTAAGGTCCTTCAGGGCTATTTGCAGTATGTACAGCTTGCTCCATAGCACTTACAAAACACAGCTGTTAAAATAAATCATCCCTTGGGTTGTTCTTTTGCCCATTATACAGCATCCAGTCTCCCATTTTGTCTCTTCTGTATTTAACTTAAGACTTCTGTGACTTGTTACAATTTTGCTCCATGTGTACAGACGTTGCCAAATATGTCTCTAGAGACACTAATTGAATTTTTAATTCATTTTAGTAATGCCACTTATCTTTGGAAACCCTTGTGCAGATACCACACACTGGCTTTTCTCTGAACAGAAGGCCTATTGGCTTTATACACTCATTATGTGGAAGAATATGACACAGCGCATGATGGTTTTAGATGTTAATAGTCAGAGATGTCTATAAATAAAAAGCCCTTGCAAGTAATGTTGAAGCTCATTGCTTATCCTGCCAAGTAAAAGGCCACACTGTGATGAACACTATTTACAGGACAATAAGATCAGGAGGCAGCTCTGTATTAAAGCCTCAGCTAACAGCTTTTCAGGCTTTCATCAGACCCTTGATCTTTCTCGGTGAGTTATGATGTAGGCTATGACAGGTTTCACATGGAAAGGATTTTTGACCTTTCCATGCGTTAAATAGTAACCACAAAATATTTTATTGTAGTTAAATTGAACTATTAATGTAAGTCAATTCAAACAATGTAGCTCCCTGCTAACATTTTTATAAGCAGGAGTGTCTACATCATATATATAAAAAAATTGACTCTCCTACGAAAAGCAGCCCTAAGCCTGCTCAGCACTTCAGAGGCAGATTTTAAGAGTGTTGCTTTAAGCAAGGTACTTCTTTAACTGAAGTTTATGCCATGCAGGTGTTTAACAAGTCTCTGAACACCAAAGCAGTGTTTCTGCATGTGTTCCTGGCATATCAGTCAGATATGTCAGAATCCTTCAGATCAGTAAGATCTGAAATTACTTTATTGTATCTATTCTGTTCCATTAGTACAGAAAGCTAATTACAGAAAAGTATCAGAAAGCATCAGTCTTCACTTTTGTCCTACATGTGAGCTGTGAGTAAGGGTGCTGCTGCCTAGATGAGAAAGGCTGATAGTAATTCATTCACTTTAAAAATCTCGCTAGAGCTGGAACAAAAGCATTCATTTAACTACCTGTCGAACCACTAGCACACTAGAAAACTTGCTGAAACAGCTCCAAAAAATGTTCTTTCTAACAGGCACTGTTAGAGAGATATTCCAGCTCAAGTGAGTTCCCTATAGCAGACACACAAATACATCTTGTGTGCTCTTTTCTAAAGCAATGTTCTGTGAATGTTAACTGGGATGTGGTGCCATTCTTAGCATCTTGTAGAAGAGCAGTTATTAGAAACATCCAACCACAGAAACATGAAGACTATGAGAAAGAAGAATGCATGATTTCAGCATTGATTATAAAATTTAAAGATAAAAATTTAAGATTTAAATATTCACGTTTGGACACAGGTCTTGTAATACGTAAGGCAGAGTAACAGGGCTTACAGTGGTGGAAATGCTATTATTGGTTCTAGTTCACATTTTTCTTTACTGTTATATTGTAGCATTTTTAAGATTATAATTCCAAACCCATTTCACTGAGAGCCATAATTTCAACTGTCAGGCATACAGGTCAGGAAAGGAGCAAAATGGAGGCAAAATCTGAAATAAGTCAGATAAAGAGCCCAGGAAACCTTTGGCTCCCTACATTCAATCTTGGATTCTTTTGCATTGGTCTTTGGTGTCTGTTGGTGAAAGCCAGCATAGTGTGCAGATACGATTTACTGTGTTCCCTGATGAAATTTACTCTCTCTTGGGCCTCTTTTCTTTCCTCTGTGGCAGACAGAAAAACACAACGAAATTGGGAGGTCTTCAGTACTGAGCTAGCAACTGGAGAGAGCTGAAATTGAATTTGTTGCAAGATCCTACCACTTCCTAATTCTGTTTAGGCCAGAACTATTGATGCAATAGCCTATCCTGAGGTCTTTTTGAACTCCTATTTCCTGATGAAATAAATCAGGAAGTAAGATAACAAATAAAAGCAGGAATAAGAGAGAAACCAACAACCCTGAGTTCACAAAAGGATAGCAAGACTTCCCTGTAATAAAGAGCAGGAGAAAAACTGTAAGTTGAGCTTGAATTTTTCAACAGATGTTTGAAACAGCCCTAGGTTAGCGTATCGTGTAGATCAATTTCTCAAGTGGAGTGAACAAGCACAGTCCCAATGTTCTCAGTTGAGCTGTGGCAGTGTGTCACTCTTTTTCAACCTGGTTTATCCTCACAGTGCTGTTTCTCATGCCAGCTATCCATATACACTGTTCCAGAGTTGTTTTTTCCAACTTACGGTGGTCTATAGTTAATGAACCTTGTGTGTGAACCGGTTCAACACATGAGTTTGAGGCAGCCCTCTACTACACTACATTGAAAATCAGCTAAGTCATTTACACTTTTGAAAGGGCTTGGTAGGTGCTGAGGGGTTTGGATACTTTTTTTTTTAAATGAATTAAAATTTTACATTTTAGACATCTCAGGTACTAATTAAATAGTACTGTTGCTTGATGGGCTCCATACATTCGTAAAGTGAAAGTTCTTTTCATTACGTGTCAAAACATAACCCATTAATTTTTCCAGTGTAAATGTATTCATTAGTAAGAGAAAAATTCATCAGAAATCTGAGAAGCATAGACTCCTTTTCATCTTCAACTAAGTAGGTGTTGTCTAACATATCTAAAATAGCTCAATTGACTTGTCAGTGCCACCACTGACTTGACAGAGGATATTGACCATTGTGGTTGAAGAAGTAGGTGAAAAGGGTGACATTTTTCTGCATCTGGGCTTGTCAACGACTTATAAAAAATAAAATGATCAAATGAGGGAACCTTTGGCGGCAACAAGTCAAGCAACAAGTAATAAACCCTCAAGAAAGCCATCATGAGGAACTCAATATCTGTGAGGACCTTGTCCAGCCTCAAGGGTAAATCAATGATAATACAAATCCTGGCACTGAATAGTGGATAACATGACATCATTTTTTACAGATAGGCTCTCTCAGAGAGCCTAATCAAATCATGGCAATCTGCCTGAACTCAATGTTGAGATAATTCAGCATCTCTGTACTAGCTCATCTTCCCAACCAATCCAGGTCTCACTGGGAGAGTGAGAAGGAGAATTTCTCTGGGAGGAGAAATTAAATAAGACTTTTTCCCCCCGCTCTGTCCTAAAAGGACATAACTGTTTTGTGTTTTATATGACTTACTGATTTAGGTTTTCTGAGTACATTTTATTTTCAGTAACCTAAAAATTCACAAACACAGATAATTTGCCAGGAAACTTGACAGACCTGGAAAAATATCTACTAAACTCTTTCTTTTAATTATTTTATTTTTTATTTTTTAGAAAGTTGTTCATAGCAACTTTGGCATACTTCTGCCAAGAATCTCAAGTATTAAAAGCATGCTGTTTTGGAGAATATCACTGATATTCACTGATGTATTTTGACATATCAAAGGGTACTGTTAAGTTTGCTTCATGTCAAGAGCATATTTTCTTTTAACAGACTCCTTTTGAAATGCTGCACTAGATATGCATGCAGGAGAGCTTTCCAACAGAAAACAAAAAAAAGCCTAAGATTTGACCTAAAAAAGAAACACCTGCCCTACTGAGATCTGCCTGGCCTTCAGCCAGAGATGCACTTGTGAAGAAATGGGGTCTTTCCCACTTCCCAGCTACCTCTTCCATAAGGAGGGGCAGGGGTGCCTGATCACCCTCCCAGCATCCTCAGGGCTCTGGTGGCCTTCTGAGAGAGAAAACAAAGAGTATGCGTGGCACAGTGTTTCGACTGACCTGCTTGCATCCCTTGGTACAGCATCCGGGAAACTGCTCGGCTGTGCAGGGGAATGGGAAAGGAGAAGATGAATGTGTCCTGACAAAGGAGTGTTGTTTTGGCAGTGTGCAGCCTGTAAGGTCCCAGATGCTCAGAAGTCACTTCCCGCACCCCTGCTGAAGGGCTCTGTTTCTCAGCTGCTCTGTAATGACTTATAGCTACAGAGTGCCGTCTTCCCTTAGATCCCAAACTGTAGGAATTCTGACTCTCAAATTTGAGCTCATGCTAATCAACTTAACAATAAAAGTTTTTTAAAATGCGACTGTGAATCAGGCATGTGATCCTTTCTTCCATTTATTTTTCTTTCTTTTGTTATTGTTTTAAAAAGCATCTGTGTGAGAATGCGTGTTTAGCTGCTAATTAGATACTCAGTGTCTGATATTGTTACAAACTGCTAAATTCCAGATGGAAATGGCAGTGGTGTAACAGCATTCTGAAAATGGAGTATCAATGACCAGCAATAATATAAGAAATTTTTGGTGTACAAGGCACATGGAGTTGCTGTGAAAAGCACCTTAGTTTTCAGGCTGTCTCATCCTAATAAAAGGAGGACTAGAGAGAGTTAATCTTTATTCTTTTCCCTTTGGTTGAGAGTGCACTGGCTCCAGTGGAAGCTGCACAGGTGCAACAACAGCCAGAGTGGGTTCATTTAAAAATTCAAATCAACAGAAAATGTATACATTATTCACTTGGCCCTAGTTATTACCCAGTTCTGCACAGGGGGCAGAGCCCTGGAAGCTGATTTTGCCAGGTTCATAAATCTTGGACTTTTCTCATGTTTATCTGTTTACTGAGTACACAAAAGGATGATGCTGTGCCACGTAGGCACAGCCCAGCCCACGCAGAGCTGCCCTGCTCTAAAATTAGGGGGAGGGGTTGTAGGCAGAGAACACTAAATCTAAGGCTGTCTGGGACATGGATTGCAGAGACCAGGGGTGGGTATGACTCTTGTAAGGGCTGAAGGGACTCCCATGCCCAGGTTTTCTTGTGTCTGAGTTCATTCTGCTCACCATTCCATCCTATGGTCTGAATCTCCATCTAGCATCATTTTAAAACTTTTCCTTTTTTCTTTCAATATAATTATTTCACTGAATATAAGCAATAGGTTCCCGTCTCCACTCTTAAGTGGGCAGAGGGGATGAAATATTTGTGCACCGTGCAAGAAGATACTGAGCAGCGTAGAGCTTTGAACAATTGCACTACATATTGTACCCTGCACTTTGTTGGTTGCAGCAATGAAAATTATTTTTTCTAACAATTTATCAACAATATGCCTGATCATGAACTCTTAAATTTTCTGACACATTGACTAGTGACTACCACCACAGAATGGCAGGAAAATACAAAGCTTGATGATGGTTGCTGAGCTTTATTATTGCTTCATATTCACAGAATTAAATTTACTTGAGCATAATTGAGAGAATATTTAGAATTTCTGGTTAGCACTACAGGTAATTTAAGAGCAGACACGTGGTTACCGATGTATTATAGAAAGCTACACCATAACCTCAGGCTCCAAAATACTCCATACAGTGTTCCGGGCTTCATTAATCCCTTCAGCCATGGGATCGTTCCTAGAAATCACTGAGCATGGGATCAGTGATTAGCAAGAAACCTTTATTTAATGTGCTGTGGTTAAAAACACGTGAACCTTTTCAATAGGATGCAAGTCTGTAAACGCATTTCTAAGTAACACCCATTTAATGATATAGAGATTTCAAGAAATATTAAAGTTTGGTGTTTTTTTCCTGTAGCTCACTGTGGGATATCAACAAAAGACAACATTAAATGTGTCACAGATTTCTGTAAGCTGAAAATGTAAATGTTTAATTTAGATCATTGCAAATTATTTAATTTTAAACTCAAGCTTTTTCCTTCACATTTCATTCTCTCTCAAGAAGGTTCATGTCTAATTAATTATCCTTGCAGGTTTTCATCTTGAATATGTAAAACCAGGCTGGTTTACCTGTTTACAACTCTTTCCCCAGACAAACAGAAGTTTAAAGTAATGAAATTTATCAAAAGAGCTGAGATCTGAAAACTTATTGGTTCCAAAAAACTGGCTTTTTTTTCAGTGTAAAAAACTTTAAACAGCTTTTAACCAAGACACATAATATTCTTCGCATTCTCCAAATTCTGTTGGTATGAATTCTGTGTTGTTGTCACTAAAATTAGATTCAAATGGGAGTGAAAGAATCCTATGTCTTTAGAACAGTTGCAGTTTATTTTGTTAGGGTATTTGAAGGCCCATACCTTTTCCAGCCATACCTGTTCAACGGAGCACAGTAGTAATACAAAATAAGTTCTGAAAAAGCTACAATTTAGTAGGTAGAACCAGCAGTAAAAAAGAAAGCATTCCTTGGATTTGTTGTGTTGTAATGATGTTTTCCTGTGCCTTATTGATATTGACTGTTGTTCTTTTTGAAGAGGAAATAAGAATGTGCTCAGAGCTACTCAGACAACTATTCATCATTTTCTCTGGCAACAGAAAGAATCCCCATGCCAGAATGCAAAATCCAGCAGAGAGCTACAGCTGCAGAATATCAGAATGTTCTATTAAAAAACTCACAGGCAAATCACAACCCAATTTCCAAGCAGGATGCACTTCTTCAGAAGCATTGCCGTAGGACATAACTCAGTTCTCAGAACACCACAGTCTGCAACTTAATTCAAGTATTTAGGGGAAAATAAGGGTCTTTGAAATATAAATAACACATAAAAAATAACACATTTTGTTCTTTATTGCTTCCTAGTGAAGCTTTGCAGGAGTACTGTAGTGAATAATGATAACATTTGTTCTTAAAATCTGATGCTGACTTAATCATTATAGCAAATTAGGATGAGGAACCCTGCTGTGAGAGGTGATGAAAACATTATTTTTTATAAGATAATAGTGAATTTTGTTGTTTGGTAAACCCACTATTAATATCTCTAAAGGTAAATGACTCTTGCTCGGTTACTTAAATTTGTTGTGAATCGTGTTGGTTCATAACCACTGACTTAAATCTGACTGCAGGTACAAAACAGTAGGTTAAAACTTTTTTCACTAAATTTTGGCTCTATTTGGAGTCAGTTGGAAAAATTGGCTCTAAGGAACAAAGGAAAGACATCCAGACTGGCAAATTGAGTCTTAAGGGTGTCCAGACTTGCAAAGCTTTCACAGAAGGCTCAGAGCATCACAACAGGCTCTTAGGGTACAGAGAAGATAGAAATCATCCTAAACTATATTCTGGCCATACTTTGATTTATATCTTCTCGGCAGCACATGGAATATGGTTCCTCTTACCTTAAGTTGGCATATTTGTATTTAGTCCCAAATAGAGACAAACACAGCAAAGGTTAAATTAATACAACTCTTGGACAAGGCCCTTCTTCCTTCACCATGAAAAGTAGAGTAACTGGGCTAAGATTAGCACCTATGTTACTCTTTCTGTCATGGTGGCTCAACCGCTCATTCATTTTTCATAAACTTCTATTATTTGAATTTCCTAATGGAAAACACTGTTTCTACAAGATAGTGCCAAAATGAAAACAATAAAAGAAAGTAACCATTAAACTATCTTATTCTTAACCTGATTTGAAAGCACTGTAAAATACTTGTCATTGCTAGTTTTCATACATTATTAAAAGCTTCCTATTCTTATTGTAATGACTATAGAAAACGTAGAACCTAATCTGAGTTCAATAGAACCCTGGAAAAACAAAAGCTTTATCAAGAAAAATGAAAGCACTGCTTCGAAACAAAAGCTAATTAAAAAAATTCTTAAAAATGCCCTAGAGAGAAACAAATGTACAGATAATAGTCACAGTCTGCTTAATATTGGCAAGTATGTCTAACATGGCAGCACATTCAAACCAGCCTTTGCCTGTACAATCCAGCATATAGCACGGTTGTAATGATTAAGCTTCATGATATGTATTAGAAATCTTATGCCTATTAAATTATATACAAAACCATATCATCTTGAAGTATTACTATTATTCACATTTATTGATCAATGTCTCACAAATGTTTTCACTTGTTGGTTTAATGTGTTAAATCTCATATTAATTTGTGAGAGTATTTAAGAGATCCAGCATTCAGGCAGTATATATCTGGGAAGAAACACAGGCATTTATTGGTCTTTGAAAAAATAGTGGAAAATAACTGGGTTAGTGTGAATGGTTAACATCACTAAAGTTGAAAGGAAAATTATTTTTTATTCAAATTTTAGGGCTTCTCCAATAATATAATATAATAACATACAAAATCACCCTATGGATCTGTATGATTTGTATTAGCAAGGTAACTTATGGCTTACTACCTCCAGGATTTTATATCCAAATGTGGAATGATATAGTTAATATATTTTTCCATCTCTAGCCTTCATTGTTGGGTGGGTAGATGCAATAGTGTACCATATTTTGTGTCTCTAACGAAACATGCTTTTCTTTCCCGAAATACTACCTACAAGCTACCTGCAGCCACCATGGCAAAAATCAAGTCTGTGCAGTTTTCCTCATTCTGCTTCTGCAGAAAAATAAGTCCTTTTTAGAAAAGGAGTGAACACGTTCTGTAGCTTATGTACAGCCTCCCCCACAGTAAAATAACTCATCAAGCTGCATTGTCTCCTGCTTGGTCTCGCCGGCCAGAGCAGCGCTCTAAAGGCAGACAGGCTCTCCTAGTGCAGCCCTGAGTGCACCAGGAAGCCTTAATGGCCCTGACCGGCCTCACCTGCGCCTCCCCACATCCACCCCCTCCTCCTTCCCCCTGAGCATTCCTTAGGCTCAGCCCGAGGTGGCTGCCCCTCTCCTGGGCTGGGTTCTGTTGGTGCTGGTGCCCCCTTTGAGCCAGGGCTCATCCCGAGGGCTGGATTTCTGTTTGACTGCAGACCCACCTCACCACCTTATGAGCTGGGCTCTTGGCTGGACCTGGCTGCCATGCCCAGGGGATTCCCCCTGGCTGAAGCTGACATGGTATTCCCCCTGCTCCAGGCTCCCCTTTGCTTAGGGAGCACTGCTGCCCTGGCTGCTCCCTGACACACTGAACTGGAATGACCTCCCCTCACATGGAAGGTGGGAAAGGCACTGTGCTTGAGCATGCTGGCAGGGACATGCAAGAAGTAATTTTATGCTCTTTTAATCTTCCTGTTCTCAAAAATGTATTAATGATAAAGCTGGCAATGTTTCCACAAAGCAAAGCTGGGAAACCCATTTATTTACTTGTACGACTTGAAAATACTTTAATTATTCTAGCTCTTTTTTATTAGGAGACAAAATTTTCTGCCCTTTGCCATGTATCCAATTGCAATCCCAGAATTTGTCTGTTCTGTTCTAGAAACTATTATTTTACTCTAGAGTATACCTACCTACCTTGATAGATAGATAGGCAGATGCATTTCTACCTGTCCCCTATTTATGTATATCTTTGCATTTTTACAGCTAGCAAAGCTTGTTCTTAAGTAACTGTACAGAATAAACTTCTTTATTGTTTAATACCCCCTTATGTTTGAGATCCTGTAATGAAATAGCATCTGACATGGAAATTACAGGGTTTTTTCTAAGATTAATGCAGATGAACACACATATAATAATATATCTACTTGAGACTTCTCTCTACTGCTAATAGTACAGCTACATAAAATCTACTATTGGCAATTTCTTGTGATAGTCAACTGGTTTTCAAGATTTCCATGAGTTAAAAGTGCTGCAAAAATACAAACTGGTTAGTGACAGAAGTCAAATACAAACACTGAAGTTATTTCAGACCCTTAAAACTTCAGTGCATTAAAAGTTGTGACATAGCATACTGTCCAGTCTTGCTGGTAAGCAAAAGACTTATCTGTCCAGACCATCAAACTCTCCTCTGAGGGCAATGAATATAATTTTAATTTTTTTAAATTCCCTTTTTGTTGAAGTGGTTAAAAAGCAACAGAGTAAAATGAAATGTTTTGACTTCAGAGCCAGATATATTGCAGCAAAGAAGAGAAATGGTAAAACTGCAATTACTGTGATGAACTTAATTATAATCACGGGCTCTGGAGTCTTACCCATAGAGGTGGGTTAGGAAAAGGGAACAGGAAAAGAAAAAATTTACTTTTCAAGGTAAGAACTTATTTTCAAATTCTGTGTTTAATCTGATTCCTGTATTTGAGGAAACAGCTGAGCTATAAAAGGGTTGTTCTAGCACAATAGTGCTGCAGACAGCTGTCTGTGCATACTTCATGTCACTTAGCAATGACGTGTGCAGACACTGCTGCTAACCCATGTGGCATGGATCCCCCTGCCAGTCTTTTTGCTGTACTTGTGCAGTGATGGAGCTTTTGGTATGCATGGGATAGACACTGCTGCTGTGTGCATGCAATGCTGGAGTGCTCACTGGAGATCCAAACCAATTTGGGGGTTTGTTTAGGATTAATAGAAGTGTAATACTGTCTGTTATAACTTACTGTTTGGAAATAAATCCTCTGTGCTTTATCCAGTCCCTCTGCTTTTTAATGAAAGAAGGTGAAATTCACTCCCAAACATCACTTTTCCTGGGTTTTATGTGTTAAATTTACCTGTGAATATTAAGCTTAGGCTCTTTCACTGAGAATCGTGGTTACACTGACAGCAGCTGAAGCTGGGTGCAGGAAACAGAAAGCTCTGATTCCAAACTGTAGCCTTTCTTTGTAGTTCTGAAGCAGGTGGGGAAAAAGGAGTGAGCAATAATAGGTGACAAATTCAAACCAGATTTCAGTGATCTGTGCTCTGTATTGTCACAGCAACATGGTGACCTGTACATAATAAAAAGAAAAGATTTACATTCTTTAGTCAAATGAGATTGTTTCATGTTTTATCAAACCTTTCAATAGGCTTTTTTGGGCCTTAAGAGAATACATTCAGCATCACAAATGTTATATTCTCATTCTGATAAGGAATTCCTTCACAATCTCAAACAGGGAAGGACTGGGGACGGTCTTTGTCCTTCAAGGTATAAAAGTGATAGGGAAATCATCACCAGTACAGTTATGAACAGCTTATTCCTGAAGTTATCTTTGGAATCACATCCAAGTTGGAAGCATGTTGTCCAATATTCGTCCTTGTTTGTGCTGAGTACTTCCTTTCTGTGTCATGTAGAAATGTGGCTGTAGATCATCTGTACCTTTAAGTAACCTTGCTATGGAATGTTCTTCTGGTGGTTACAAATAATCTGTGACTGGGCAGACCTTTCCAGATAGTACCTAAGGTCCAGCAAAACCACTCCAACTTTCAGTTCAACATTGAATGGTCAAGTCTACAGTTAAACTTATCCATAACTCTTGGCAAATCACTGCACTGGTCTGTTATTCTCTGTTTGTTTGCATTTCTCTTTCCAAAATTGTCTGTATTTAAAATCTTCTACAGTAAAGTTTGACAATAATTATGTGCCATGCATCACAAGTGATTCCAATTGTCCTTTGAAGCCTTAACTAATGCTGAAGGCCTAGGCAATATCTGTTTACCCCCAGGGGTTATTAGCTTCATGAATATCAGAAACAAACAGGTGGCTCCCTCCAAACTTCTCCACACATTTAAAATAAAGAGATAAATATTTCAGAAAGATGATCTTCCCTTCCCGCTTCCAGTCTTGTTTCTGTGATTAATAGTCATTAAAATGTCACATTTCCTCTGCAGGTAGAATAGTGTGATAATGTTCGCAAAACAGGGAGAAAAACATCTTCAAAGGCAGTGGATAAATTTAAGTCCTGTCAAGAAGCTGGATGTTGTCAATATTTAAAATAACCTGCCATGGCTTGGCACGCTACCCCTGCCATTTGTATTCACTGCTTCAGCTTCTTGTAAAACCAAACAGCAACAAACCATTTCAGGCAAAATGATCCTTAAACACAGGAACTGCTTGTGTTCCCCCTCACTAGTAATTGGTAGAAGAAAGTGAAAAGTAAGCACTGATAATTACTAGAAGAGGAAAAATACTTAAGCAAAAACATTTTATATTCTTTTCTCTTTGCTTGTGTCCAACTCACAGGTTTTTTAATAGGTCCAAACATATTTTTCTAACTTTAGAGTTTATAATCCCAGCTATTGGACAGCAGGCACCTGAAGGGGAAGATGAAGGGTCCAGTAGCAATGCTGGCTAAAAGCTTGACTCATTTAACCACTTGTGAGCAAAGAGTTACTTTACTCCAGATTAAAAGAAAACGAAACTGGATTATGTTAACAGCCAAGAGACACCTAATAATGTGAAGCACTTGTTTTTCTTACTGGTGGTATTTTTGGTGACATAGATGACAAGAAAAAAGGACAGTAGTTTTATTTGAGTATATTCTGTTTGTGCCCTAGGAATGGCTCTGGTGAATAACAGTGGTGTGGATGACATGGATGCAGTCTGAAAAAGGAGGTAAACATTTAGACTTTGCTTTTAAAGGACATAAAATATTCTTTATGGAAGTTTACTGGATTGGTGCTTTTGGAAGCTGAGTGTGATTTAATATGTGATGTGATGTACTTCTTTTTAAGATGCTCATAAGCATAATAGTCATCATGTTCAATTATAGTTATGCTTTAGCTTCTCGACTAATTGGAGCTTTTACCTCCAGTCATCACTGATTTTTAACATTTACGTTAATCTTTCTAAGGTAAAAATATTAAGCATTAATACCAATCTATTGAATTTTTAATGTTTCTGAAGGATAACCCAGTATTTTTGAGGGATCACCCATGATATTTTGAAAATAGTTCTATATATGAAGCTTTTGCTAGCTTGTACACAGATGAGATTTATAAAGCAAGCCACCCATTTGCAGAAAAAAATAGAAATGAAAATCCTTTGTTAAAGATGCCTCTGTAGATACTTCACAGGAGAGGAGAAAAAAGCACAAAAGATAAAAGCAGAGAGATTAATTCTGCAGATTGCTACTGAAAATACAACCCCGTATTTTCCACACGGATTTACAAACAGCAGTGGAAACCTGGGGTTTAATGCTGCATTTCTTCATGTTCTTAATGGCATTAGCTCTTTATGAATCAGGAAGCAGACACCAGACTGTGCAATAGTTTTATCAAGTCTTAGAGTTTCACAATAAGAATGTTTGATTATATTTCTGAAATAATTTACTCATCAAACAGTGCTAGTAAATATAGGATACCTTTACAACACTGTTTCTATTGTTGTTTTCACATTCTATTTTGCTGGCAATAAATCATTTTGAAGCAATTCATTTTTTTTCACATGGAGAGATAGACAGCAGATCCTGAACTCAGCAGATGACACATTAAATTCAGAGACATGTCAGTCACATTTAAAGCATGCGGCCAACTCCTACAGCAGATCATTCCAGTGGAAAAAACACTGCAGTTCTCTATCCATGTCAAGCTGAAATACAATTTTATTTTTCTTCACCTAGATAAAGAATTTTTTATGCATGTTCTGTGCTTTGTCACAGAGTAGTAGTAAAAGAATAACCAATATCCATATCAAAAGTACAGAGCTCATACCCCAAGACTTTTGGCCAACAGAATTTTGACCAACATCACCTGGATTATCCAGTGTTTCCCAATTAGAAGGTATATTTTACAAATAAAAATCAAGAATATTATTTCTTATTACAATAACATAATGTTATGTTACAAAAACATAATGTTTCAGACATTGGTCTCCACCTTTGGCTATCAACTAGGATTTTGAGACTAAACTTCAGAAGCCTTCAGTCTGAGAAAATGCAGGCAAACTTGATCTAGCCTGGAGCTCTGCTCCCCTGCAGACTGTAACACTCACTGCTGAATAGGACTGACACCTCCGGCACTGTTCCTCAGGGCTGGATTTGTTTGTAGGAATTGGCTTGTTTTGATAAAACATACATAACTAAGACTATTCAATGAAGTAGGAGAATCCCATCAAAGATAAGCTTTTGCTGACAAACTGATGTTTGAACTTGGCACAAAAGAAAGTTTGCTGCATCTTCATTTTAATACCTTTAAGGAACTACTCCTGCACAGTGGTGTTCAAGCCCGACTTACTCGAGTTGTTCACTATCTTTTTGTTCTGTGCAGCCAAATCTGGGCTGTAGAATGAGGTTGCACTGGATTTTTGCTTTGAACTGTCCAAAGCAGTCAATGTTAAGTGTTAATTTTGCACCTTGGCCTGTAAGGGATGATAAGCAATGTCTGTAGTAATTGTGTATTTTTCTGTGGTCTCTGTTATTTAGTGTTAAGTTTTGGACTGTGCAGCCCTGAAAATTTTCTCTGGATCTTTTGCATCTATTATTTCAGCTAATAGTTTTAAAGAAAAACCTTACAAGGCATCACTATTGGAATTTTTATGAGTACTAGGCAAAAATCCCAAACATTGCTGAGAAGTGGTGTGTTGTGGAGTTCAAGTGCTGTTTGCTATGCATCAAAGATGTTCAGATTTTAATAGGTAATGTCCTGAGAATTTCCTTTGTTGTAATTATTATTCTAGTCGGAATGTGCTTTTTTTCTCTAATGCAGCTTCTCTCTGCTAGAAAATTTTTCAGGAGTGTATTTCCTTTCTTTCTCGCTAATCGTTAAATTTAACTGTAAACAGGAGTGAAAATGGACACAAATGTGACAGATATGGCTTCCTAAATTGACATGTGTGGTAGAAGCTCTTTGCACATTTTCATAGCAGAACACCACCAATATTTCCCTTAAGTAACACTATGGCTCTTGTCAAACACTTCCCCAAAAGGTCAGTCATTTAGGCTACAGCTCTTGTTCTCCCTGGCTGCTGCTCCTGCATGTTCCATCACCAGGTGACATTACAGAGAAGGCACTACTGCAGCCAGAAGACCTCCACTTCACCACTAAAAATCCCTTTAAGAGAGTGGGGATGGTACTTAAGGCAGGCTTTTTTGGCATATGAGGAAACCCCCAGGATGCTTCCCTTTACACAGAAAATGAATCTGCCTCTCTCTAAAATCTCTGGAGTGTGCAGCATGTATTTTTTTAGTAAGGTGTGATAATCAAGGCATTGTCACATGCTGGTATTGTGTATTTCCTGGGGTGTGTTTCTTATGCTTTCAGTCCAAGCACATTAAACAATAAACATAAATGAGAAAAAAAAGAGCTTGTTCTATAATACTGACGTGAGTTTGATTTTGTTGCATGTTATTTAAATGTTATATATGCCAAACCTCTGCATTAATTTCCATCTTTTCCCATTCCTCCATGAAGTAAAACTTTGCAGGACCTGGGGACAAATAGGAAGAGAAAGCAAGAAAGTTTTTTGCCGTTACGCTTTCTGCATATTGTATTATAAGAGGGGCTAAATGTCTCTGGTTTGAAAAGTAGTTTACTTATGGACCTGAAGAAAAGCTTTCATAATTCCATTAGAGAGATGGAAGAGATTTTGCAGGGCAACAAAACTGTACAATCTTTTGTCAAATGTTCAGAGAGCAAGTAAAGCTAATACAGTCAAGCAAGAGGATCAAGGACATTTCTTAAGCTCTGGAAACAGAGTATGGTACTTGCAAAAATTTCTAACTGCAGACTTGAGAACTACACATGGATGCATATATATCCAGTTTTTGTGATTTATATTGACAGGGCATATGCTACCAATGCTGGGAATTATTTTCCCCTGACATAAAGGTCTCTCAATAATTGAAATTTGACCTGAGTGTGAGGGATAGGTTGGGGTAGCTCAGTATTATCAAATTTTCCATAAATTTCTTGAATGGATTGACCTTTAGCATCTTTTAAAACTCTAATGTTTCCCACTGCATCTCTGTGATGGCCTAAATTTATAACTCTCCCTCTCTAGCAGGAGATGGGGATTAAATGTGTGCTTATGCTTTTCTTCTCTTCCCCTCTACCCTCCTGACAAGTTCTGGAAACATTGGTCATAGGTGAGAGTTTTCAGCTCCTTTTAACAAAAGAATTTGTGAGATGAGTTCCATCTAATGCATTGATATTCTATGATGAATAAATCTTAATATAGTCTCTGAATCATTAAATGATTGAGCTTTCTATTTGGTGAGGATATTGATCTCTCCCCTTCCTTTTTTTCATTATATTTGTGTCAAAGTACTAAGGTTTTTTTGGTTTTTTTTTTTTTTTTTTTTAATTGTTACAAATCTGTTGTATGCATGCAAACAATTTCAGTACAGTGCTTTTCCATTTCTGGAGTTCATGGCACTTTCTCATGATCAAAATAGTCAATAGGTGTTCATATGTGGATGAGGAATTTCTCCCACTAATTACTGGTTTTCCACGACTGTGTACATGGGCATCCCACATTTGTCTTTGTAATTTGTTCATGAGTTTTTCTGTAGACCAGAAATACAACTTTACTTTTGTGGAAGTGGTAGTTTATGTATTGATTGTCTTCCCCTTGAACTTTGATCATTGCTGGCTGTTACTGAAAATCTTTCATTTTAGCCGTATTTCTAAAGAATGAAGAATTTGTGCTTTTGAAAGCCTTTCAGCAGGCTCCTGCTGGTTCAGATTCACAGGGATCTCCAGTGTGATTGTTTCTTTGGGGTTTCCCGACTTCTTAAGGTGTGCCTGTGGACACCTGCCCTCCATTAATTACTTGCACAGGTACTTTATTCTTGCCATCTGTGGCTCTTGTGATATCAGAGCAGTAGGAATGGTGTATCAACATCATTCAATAAAATATATGAATATAGCTATTTATGTACAGCTACTTCACAGCTATTCTGAACGGTGGTTAGGCAATAAAAAAAAAACTAGTGTGAAGCTAAGCCAAGAAACTAGGCACACCACTTTAAATGCAAATATATATATATACATATATATATATACACATTTTAAGAGTAGCCAGTTTTAGAAGGATGGACACAGCTATGAAGCAAAGCATCTGGGGGAGAGAATTCAGTCAGACCAATGAGAATGATAACGGGGAACTCTTTTAAGACAACTTCCTGTAAGTAATGATGTGTGTTTTAAAGCCTTATCAAAACAGTAGTATAGACAAGCTCTAGTTTATTGTTTCTGGGAATGTTCAGTGCACTTCTGGCAGATTTATATCTCTGTAATTTTGGGCAGTGAAATAAGAATTTTATTATTTTTTTAAATTACTTTTTTTTTAAGCAAACATACAGTAATGTATGTAAAAACTGTTCCTCTTATCTCTGAATATTTCTGAATATATCTGTTGAAGTGGGGTTTCGTAATTCTTTGGTAAAAATACTTGTGAATATTTGTTAATGACTATGAGTGTTGTATATTGTATATCTGGACTTTTTGGGGCCTTTGACACGGCCCCTCACAACATCCTTCTCTCTAAATCGGAGAGGTGTAGATTTGATGGGTAGATTGTTAGGTGGATGAACAATTGCTTGGATGATCACATCCAGAGGGAGTAGTCAGTGGCTCAGTGTCCAGGTGGACATGGTGACAAGTGATGTCCCCCAGGGGTCTGTATTGGGACCAGTACTGCTATTGCTGAAAATTTAATACATCTTTGTTCTAGCAAGTTCTGCTAAGGGTTGTGAAGTATCTGATAATTCCCTTATTTGTCAAGCACTGATTAACAGCAAATATTTTTTAGTTTCCTTTTCCCTTTTTTTTTGGAGGTTGGGGGAATGAATGTTCTCTGAAAAAAGAAAAATCTGGTTTGTTTTAAAGTATTACCAATTGCAATATATAGATTGTCTTTTTTGCTTCAAAATAGACAAAATTTCACTAAGTGTACGGCAGGAGACATCCACTGTGGGCATTTGTAACTCTATCAGGGGTTTGTCCAGAATGTTTTCCAGCAACCTATTTTGGTGTAATTCTACTCTCTGAATCTTTTACAACTGCTGTTGTGGGTTTATAATGAACTACAATACAGTTGCAATAGAACATAGTTTTACTAATTATAAATGTTAGCTGCATATGGTCCCCTCCTAGAGAAATAAGTTTTTTGGCAAATAGAGGTGGGGAATAATGTTTTTTTTTAACTTCTTGATTTGCTTGGAAAAGCAAAGGGATTTCTTATATCAGTGATCAAATGTCCATGAATGGGATTTAGATATTTTTTGTTCTATCCTTTCTCCAGAACTGACCTGGGGAAGAAGCTGAAAGGAAATAAGAGACTGTGACAGTTTTCTCCCTGATGGTTTTTATACAGGATAATGACCCATTCTTTTAGTAGTTTCAGATCAGCATATTTCAGCTGTAGTTTGAAATAGGCTACATTTTGCTGGCAAATTATCAAAATTAATATCAAAAGTTGTTCAGATTACCTTCTGCAAGCCCCCCTGGAGAATTTGGCAAGCATTATTTAAAGTTTAAACGCTTGTCAACAACCTACTGTTTAGACAAGCCATTCATTTGCTGAAAACATTTTTTTTGTATCAAACCAATACAAAATTTATGTATTTTTGATTCGTATAAATTTCTTCTGTCATTTTGTATTTCTGTAGATACAAACCCATTAATTTCAAACCAGTAAAAGCCTATTAAAATTAGTTTTTAACTGTAATCTGCACCAGCTTTCTTTTCTTCTGTGACTTTTCCAATAGAGTGTGGTTGTTTTCACTGTTTGGTTACTTGTACTTTTTTGCTTTTATAACCCTTTTATGTGGGGTATTTGTATTTACCTTAGAATTGCATGGGTTTTTTTCTCTCTCTTATCTGTTCTGTGAGGTATTGTCTCCATTTGCTCTGTACTGCACAATGTATT
The DNA here is from genome assembly GCA_013397915.1 of Daphoenositta chrysoptera. Taxonomy (NCBI): domain Eukaryota; kingdom Metazoa; phylum Chordata; class Aves; order Passeriformes; genus Daphoenositta; species Daphoenositta chrysoptera. The sequence goes on along the minus strand of VZRO01000192.1, from coordinate 25,881 downwards.
TTTTTCAGCTGACATTTCCCTCTTCTTTCTAGGCACTTTTTATTCTATTAAACAAAAAAAAAGAAATAAAGAAGACCTGTATTGCATTGTTATACTGTGGTACAGCTTTTATGACATAGTCAAAGTCACTGCATGGCAAGGACTATAACTCCGTTCTCCCTAGCCCAATAAATCTCTCTAATATATGCAAAAAACCAGTGGCAACAGAACTTCTAGGCTCAAGTCAGAGCAAGGCTTCTTGCCAAAATGGAAATAAACTTCACAATATCACTTCTTCATCATAGGGTTTAAAGTAGGATTTCATCTATATATGGTAGACCTGAAAAAATACTGCTTCCTCCATTTTGGAAAATGTTACTAGCTGTTTACTGGCAATTTTTTTTTTGGGGGGGAAGCAAAAAGAAAAGCAAATGCAAATTCTTAGTTTCCATCTTGTTTGTTGAATGGGTATTTCATACATCTGATAGATGGGGGCAAATGTCAATATCGTGGAAGGTGTACAGTGCCACAAAAGTAGTAGTTTTTAAAGAAGATGAGTTGGTTTCTCATTAATTCAACAGGTGCAAGCATAGATTTGTTACTTAACTGGAAAATGAAATCAAAATATCAAGCACAACTCTAGTGAGAAACATGTTTAATTAAATTGCAAGTCTTTGGGGGAAGAGAGGTTTTGTTGGTGTTTGAAACTGTTCTTAAATCACCTGGATCATGACCAAAAATCCTACTTTGCTAATGCAGTACCTCCCATGATGGACTTGATCATAAATAAAATATTTGTGTCCATGTATGTGCAAGCTTCTTAAATGTGTGGAACTGGGAAGAACAGAGGCCAGTGATTACTACTTTCATGTATCTTTGAACAACCCAAAATCTCATTCTGACTATGCAGTTTATTGTTTAACTCCATTTAACATCTGCCCTGAATGTAATTGCAAATGTGGACAGGCTTGCAGGTGTGTAGGTGAGGATATAAATATGTACATATTTTATTGGAGCAGTGCTTCATTACTATGACAGGCAATCACTCAGAATTAAACAGGACTTTCTAGGCCACTTCTCAGCAAAATGCAGTTTGGTTTTGCTGCAGTGGGCTGGTCACTGGCCTATGTTGACCTCCCCAGTGAGCAGGAGAAGGGCATCTTCTTAATCTTCCCCTCCAACTTCCATCTTCACCAGCATTTTCTTTGAATGTTAGACCACTCTTACAGCCAGCTTCACAGGACTGTGTTCCTTTGCTGAAATCACAGTAATTTCTTTAATCCAATATATGTGCTCAACTTCACATCTGCAGCTGTTTTGCATAAGACTGTGGCCAAAATGCTGCCTTGCTGAAAGGTATCTTCTCTCCTTATGAGGTTATTCCCTGGCTCTTCAAACTCTACCTGGGGCAATTTACCCCAGAGTCCTGCTTGTGATCATGTGGCTGTGGAGCACCATGTCAATATGGTTTTTGATGGAAATTGTTGTATACAGTAACGAATGAAGAAAGATCTTTGAATTTATATTCTTCTGAAGAACTGGTAGTAAGTTAAAGGCAGATAGCTTAACCAATTCCTTATGTAATTTAAAGCAACATAACATTTCCTCTTTCATAGACTTGTTGTGAGTGCTTAGTTCTATATTTCAAAGTTTATTGAATTTTTTGAGATATATTAAAAATATGAATAATTGATATTTGAAACTATTACTATTTCTCAGAAAAAGGTGTTTCTACTAGGACTTTCTATAATCTGAAAAGAAATACATTTTATTTTTTATATTACACTACTAAAAAGAGATTTTGCTATGCAAAATGCTTTTTAGAAGATTAAGCCAGAATGTCACCTTATCTTGTCTTGTGACCCTCTGATATGTGCTAATTTAAATTTATTTCTATGATCTCATGATTTTACTCATCTATAAAAGCAAGTTATTATCACTGTACAAATTCAGAATAGTAGCACTTAGTCTTATGTAACGATTTATCATTTATTTTCTTCCACTTTACACGTACTAATTCACGAGGTCTCAGTGTGTGCAAAAGAGCAGTGTTATTAAAACCCAATTTATAGGTAGGTAAACTGGGGCACAGATTTTGAGGGTTTTGCCAGCCATCAGACAGCAAGTCAGCTTTAATGAGGGAGAGTTAGGCTCAGACTGGATTTTTAGTTGGCTTACATATATTATCCCACCAGTTGAATGGAGTTCACATGAATTTGAAGTCATGTAGCTAAATAAAACGCTCCTGTGCCACTCTGTGTATGTGAAAAATTTGTGTCTTCTAGAAATGGAAGGGTTTTTTACTACAGCGAAGGAAGGCAGGGCTAAGCTGTGAAAGGCATCCACTGAAAAACTGGGAAGTTTTACTCTCATAGATGTTATAGATGTAACACATTATACAGTACTCTTCAGTCTTGATGCTAGTGATTTTTTTTCTCTCCTTAATTAAGGCAAATTATCTTCCACTAATCTTGGTCATGCTCCATTTAAAGCATTGCTGATATATTGGTAAGTTTTCTTGCTTTGGTTTTTATAAAGGTCTCCCTGTCATCTGCACACTGCCCAATTTTCTAGGTCACTGAAATTTTCTTGTGAAAAAAATTCCAAAACTTGTTTATGCATAAGATTTCAGAGCAACATAGGTGCTTACAATCTAATGGAAGTCTTGATAACTTACTTTGGGGTTGGGGTTTTTTTTTAAAGGAAGCCATAGAATTGCAGGATAAGGTGGAAGCTTTAGCTCAAGTCTTCCAGAAAGCATAACAGTTTTTAGAAGAGTTTCTTAGGGACAAAACCATATTGCACTGTTTTCCTCTGAGAAAGATAAATAAGGAGTAACACTTTTTGGCCACGAAACACAAATGCTTCTGAACTGGTTGTACTATACTTCTCTACCATAAAATACCTGAGTGTTGGTTCTTGAATGATTTGTAGTTTGAAACTCTTCACATAACACTGTCCTGTTTTCCCTGGTGCGCTGTCCACAAGTCAAAAGAAGAAAGGAAATGCTTTATTAATTTTAGTGGCTTTTTTCAATAGGCTATTTTATGGTCACTTCCCTACTACCTGTGATTCGCCTCATCAACCAAAAATCTCGTTCTTGCTGCAGTACCTATTATGGAAGTGAAACAGATAATGTTTGCATTTCCCTGGGTCAATGAATGCCACCTCAGGTCTGCCTCACTTTGAGCTGGTGCTGCTATCATGGGCTCTTCAGAAATTCTGTTTTCATCTGCCTGAAACTTATTTTTTTGATAGACATATTACAAACATTAATGGTTCAAGACTACTTAAAAAAGTATTTCTGGAAAAAGAACTTAGGAAGATGGTTCTCCATCTCTGCTTGGAGATACTCTCCTTATTCATTTGGCTGTGTGATCCAAGAAAGCTTTTTCTAACACCTCCAAGTTGAGAAAAATATATTTATAATTGATCTCTTTCATGACTTGCACCTTTCTACCAGCAAACTCAATGCATGTAAAAGGCATTATTTATGGCACTTCACTCTTGCCTTTGGAGAGTATTGTCTTTGCTGCTTATGCTTTTGGGTTTGTTTTGTTGTTGATGTGGGCTTTTTTAGAGGGGTGGTTTCTTTTTGAGGTTTGGGGTTTTTTTTATTGTTGTTTACTCATTTGTTGTTGGTTTTTCATTTGTTGGGGTGTTTTGTTTTTTTTTTTTGTTCTGGTTTGTTTTTTGCAGAAGTCTTATACTCATTTCCTGTGTCACTTATAGACTCCTTTTTCTTAGCTCAGTCCATACCCATGTTTTCTGAACTAACCTTCAGTCAGAATCAGAGTTGCATGGCTGATAACTTCATAACTTCTGAAAATGTTATTCAGTTCACATTGTGTTCCTCTTTTTTTCTGATAGCAAAATCAAAACATGAGGTTATTCAGTAATACACCTTACCCAGGATCTTTTACTGCCTCTGAACCCCACCATGGTTATGCATTTCTGTAGTGCATTACTTTTTATTTTGAATGTTCACTGAGTTTTAGAATTGTTTCACAGAATCTGATTTTTGGATGCAAGTAAGTGGGAGACAAATATTGCATCTCTCCTCTTCTCATGGTTTGAATTAATGACTGTCCTGCAGCTATCCATATTTATCTTCAGTATTCTGACTCCAGACTCCAGTGAAACATTCCTTTTTTTTTTTTTTTTTT
>VZRO01000192.1:0-21723 GCA_013397915.1 Daphoenositta chrysoptera | reverse complement strand
TTTTTTTTTTCTTTTTTCTTTTAATTGCCCATACTGGGTTTTTTTTCATGGCATTTTCTTTCCTTCATAATGAGAACAGTTCAAGGGCATGACCATTCAAATTTCTGGCAGAAGAATAACTATTGGAATGGACCTCAAGTGTGATTGAATCCTTGAGAAAATTAAAGGTTTGAAGTGGACAGTTTTGTGTCCTGAAAATATGGGGGGAAAACTGAAGCCAGTAAGGAACTTAATGCAGTAGTTCTGCAAGAGTCAAATCTCTTCACTGATTTTTAGGGACTCTTGATGATAAACAAACTCCATGGAAAACATTAGAGCCATATTGTCCAGCATCAGCTGGAATGCACCAGTTTTCACAAATGCATTAGCTACTTAGCTAATAGCTGGGGGTTTTTTTCCGTGGAAAGGAACTAAATTGTCATTTTCTTATAATGCATTCTCCATTTGTGTCTTTTCTCTTTGCCTCTTAATTAGTCTGCATGCTCCAGGCATGCCAAGAAGAATGAATATTTTGAGTCATCCTGTAAACTTAAATTCAGACAGATAAGGTCCTTCTGCTCTTGAATTCATAGCTCAAATAGTCCAATTCCTGTAGCTAATTCACTTACCTGTTGGTCTGTCATCAGAGCAGAGAAAGCAGGCCGTGAGCCTTCCTTCTGCAGGTGCATTCTCCATCTTTTTGGTGATACAGAACAGAAACAAAGGAAGACTGGGAATTATATTATGGTTGTGCAAGTCTGAAGGAAGTTTTATATGCCCTCAATGCCCCTAAATTAGCAGATGGTAATAACTGCAAAGGAGGTTGGTGAAGTTCTAATTGGTATTGCTACTACTGTCCATTAAGGTAAACAAAGTACATTATTTTCCTGCTGCTGACACACAAAGGTCACTAACAAGAGCCACTGACTCAAAAAGCAGTGTCACCACTAATGGAAAGAAATAAAAGGCTGATACTTGGGCATATTTTAATAGCTTTCCTCAAATTCTGTAGGCAGCTAAAATTATGTTACTTATTCTAAGCTTCTGTATCTTGAATAGTGTTTATAGAGGCAGATAAAGATTTTCAGAAACAAGGCTTGAGGCAGGGTGGACACATTTTCAGATGCTGACTTCTCTGAAAAAGTGCCATTTGAACTCTTCAGGCAAGTTTCTATATTTGGTAGTAGTAAGATCCTGTAAAGAACAAAACACTACTTAATGAGGTCTGTGTTTTATTTCTCTGTCTTTATATGGCACCCCACGGATCTGAACATTTTGATATATTATTAAACATATAAAACTGACAGTAGAATTCAAGCTCAGTAATTATAAAACATTCCCTTATCCCTACACAGCTCTATGTCTGTAGCAGGATAAACATTTAAGAGAATGCTTCATCTTCAATAGAACAGACAATTTAATTTCAGTCTTGTATGATATATTTTCCTACCCATGGAGTACCAAAGTGCTTTACAAGACAATCAAGTAAATACAAAAGTGAATATATGGACAAACCACAATTTGTATCATGTTCAGAAAAGTTAAATCATAGTTTCACTCCAAAAAGTGGATGGAGTTCTTTGTTGTCAGTGAAAATAAAAGTCATGGACTTCAGTTCTGTTTGGTTGACTTTGAGCTATTCCTTCTTACTACAACACAGAACATTCTCAATTTTTTGCACGGTTTGAAACAAAGAAGCAAGGAACAGAAATCAAAAGGCTGATAGCTTGATAGCTGGCTATGTTGCAATACAGTAATAGACTTATTCACGGCATCTATAAAGGTAACAACTTTAAACATCCACTAAATTAAACAATAAATACTTTTACCACATTTTCCAGTAGAAAAGAAGAACTGCACTTATGAGGCATATGGTCCACCATTATTTACTCTCAGCTCTTTCTTCAGGGACTGGAAGGTTCCTTTGTGAGTTTGAATCCCTTTAAAGCATAAATGGATATTCACCTTCCATCTATTCAGCTGCAAAGAGAAGGAAAAAGGAAGCGTGATACTTGAAACAGTAGGGGTGGTTTTGACTGAGATACTGGTATGGTCATGAGTGCTCATGCTTAGAGAAGAGAGTGGTAGCAATGAAATACATTGAAAGGGAACAAACCTCAAAAGTATTCATGATGCAGTACATACTGTTGCAGAAAAAGTCATAAAGTTCTAAAATCTATGGTCCAAACTCTAGATTTGCTAGACATGAGTGTAACTTCAGAAGAACTGCTTGTTACCTTTCCATAAGAATGTGTGACAAACTGCACTGGAAGGAAAAACCTGCTTCTAGCAGATTATTTTGTTGGACATGGAGAACTGTAGGCTTAAAAATGCAGCTTTGCAAGTCGATCACTTGCAGATGGGCAGGACAGTTCAGTCTGTGGATTGTCTTATTGCTGTGCTGCAGTTGCTGCCATGAAACAGCAAAAATACACAAGACTATCCCCAAAACTAGGACTTTATAAATGAGCTGGCATGAATATCCTTGATTTAAAAAAATGTTATTCTCAGTGTGCCATTCTCAGGGAAAAATATTCTGTTTGGTGAATTAACAACCAAGCTCGACACATTTACCACACAAACACTTTTTACCAATATTTTTGCAAGGCTCTTTGGTCTGAAAGGACTCAGATCTGTTGAGATCCTAGTTCATAGTGACTTTCATGTTCAGGTAGCACCCATAATACAGAACTTGATTACGACATCACTGGGGAGTTATTGTTCTACCTATGTAACTGATGAAATGGGGTTTTTCATACCTTGGTTAAACCAAACCTTAAAATTATTGAATTTCATATTGGTTTTTTTTTTATTATTTTATTTTTTATTTTTGAAACCACTTAAATCACAATCTTGTTTTATTTGGTTGTGTTATGAAATCTTAAACTACCTCTTCAGTTGGCCATGCATGTGCAGCACACCATAGGAGAAAAAAAAAACCAACAAAGGGAGTATATTGCTGATTTTTATCTGTATTTCAGATATAGATTACCACTCTCCTTTTGAAATACAGCCCACATGTGAAATAAGAAACAGTGCTAGAACTATATTGCTTTATTTTGGCACTGACCTTAGTGTAAGACCCCCCCTTTACTCGATCTGTAGTCATCTGCACTGTAGTGTTTTCATTGCCTTTCAATATCTGATGGGCAATTGTAGAACAGCCCTAAAACTGTGATGGGAAAATGATCTAAGCTTCATATAAAATTTCAAGTGGTGCCACTCTTCTCTGTCTGAGGATGTCTGATTTTTGGTGATGTGCATTTTTTTCTAGAAGTCACTGGGAACATTTTTACAAAGGTTTACTGGATGTGAATAAATAAAAATTGACCCGAGGGTTTAAACATTAAAACTAATGGAAAATTTTTAATAAAGTCATTTTATGGAGGAGATTTTACCCACTCAGCACTATTTGAAAGGTGTTTTTATATAACGAGCTAACTGCATGTACTTTTGAAAACAGATAAAAGGAAAAAGTTGGAGCCTTTACAAGAAAACCTAGTATCTCACCTGGCAACTCAGAAATGTGCCCTGTCATTCTCCTAACTGTGTCAGGTAGAATCATTTGCTCTGCTTGTCATTTTTTAAAATACTTTGAAAGCTACTGCTGTTCACATAGAGGATAAGGATATTAATATATAGTTAATTATGAACCACGTTTAGATCTATGCTGGCACAAAGAAAAGTGCTTGTAGGACAGGTGGTGGAAATTTCTATAGCTTGGCTTCAAATTTTGAAATCTCAGTTTGTGATTTTACATGCCCAGCTAAAGAACCCAGAGATGGATGCTGAAGTGTCTCATGTCTTTCACAATACTTAACTCTGTTCTTCAGTAAAATCACCACTCATTTTGACATCTTAAACCCTACTGAGTCAATAAAAAGCTATACACCACTGTCCAGTGCTATAAATATAACAACTTCCTCTCTTCTGGAAATGTTCCTCTTCTATACAGAATTTCTAAGCTGTTCCAGCCTGATTTATGTTTTTATGATTTCTGCAAATACTTACAGCAGCATAAACTGCAGCCACAATACCTGTTTCTATTTCATGCTACATCATATATGAAAACAAGCTGTTGTTTAAGGCAAAACAGAAATTGACTCATTCATTTTAGTAGCTAAACCTGCATTATTTCTTTGGACGCTGTTTGTTGTTAATATTGATAGCTTCCTAACAAATTCTCAGTGTCCACAGGTTGACTTTTCCTAATGGGCATCAACTAGACAGCATTGCACAGTACGAGAAGCAAAACAGCAATTTCAAGTTGTAGGAATAAAATATGAGGTAACATGCAGTCAGTCCTGTGATATCCTGAATGATGGTGCTGACAGAATGTGCCATTTCTGAAGCACTCTTGGGGGAAAAAAAATTGCCTTTTTTTTTGTTTTTTACACTACCTACTATGTTCATGGTAATATGAGCTTCTCTGCAGGATAAATTACTATAAACCCAGTTTCACTACATTAATTTTTAAAATGTTTATTGTTCATATTTGATATGAAATATAAGTCTTAGGCTGCAACTCAGCCTTTGTGTACTGGCATTCAGATATACCATATAGCTTTTATAGCATTACTGTTGTATCTATTAATCAATGATGTATTTTTAAAAGCATTTAATACATTAATTCTTTATTTTTCATCAAGACCTACTTCAGTAATTTCCTGGAGTAGTAATCACGTAAGCACCTCAGCAATAACAGTAACACTGCACAGTAATTAATACTGCATAAGAGGTCCGATTAGCTGGTATTATTTCTTCTTGTTTCTGAGTTTTCTAAATATTTTATGATTTTTGACTTTGCAATGTTTTAATTAATCTGTCTCCAATATTCTATATTGCATCCTGTGTGAAACTGTACTTTTCTTCCAAGAAGTTAAGTGAATATTAAGTAGGTAGGAAATACTGTTTTCGCCTATTAAATTAAGGTGCAGAGAAAAGTTTGTGCTTTTTTGTTGTTGTTGTTTGTTTAAAATCCTGAAAATAGTATAAATCAGCATTTTAAATATATGGATTTAGGATGAAAAGTCCTAAATTATTGAAGGTGACCCTTCCTGACATCTCTAGATTTATAAATGGAGCCATCTTACCCTTGGCTCTTATGGAGTCTGTGTTTTCTAATAACAGCAACTATAGAAGTTGGAAGGGAACTTTCTGTTGTCTTATCAAAGGAACAAAGCTGGTGATAGACAAAATCTGTGCAAATGCAAGCCCTCCCCTTCAATAATTAAATAGTAGGAATAGCTTGAAAACAGCTCCACAAGAAATAGAATCCCTGTGGATTTTCTACCTGCTCCTACTTTGAATTTTGTTTAGGAAAGTTGTTTCCAGTATGATGTAAAACTGAATTCTCAGCACAACCAGTACTGTAATTTGAGGTGAAACAATCACTAAAATGTAGGAGAAGACATACATACATATTTAAAGCTTCCAGCCATACATATTTCCAGCTTCCAGTGTGAGGGGAAGTATATGTCAATAGGAATGGAAAATGGATGCTAACTAGCAAACACAGCAATAAAACATATGCTACAAAAGCTATGTCTTGTTTTTTTTTTAATACACAATGAAATCACATCAGTTCAAAATCAATACTTATTGCCGCAGGATTCAAGTGTAGTGAATGGTACATTCTTAATCACAAATCTAAATGCCTCATTGCCAAAAGTATGCACACAATGGGCTCTGTGCAGCTTGACAGGAGTTGCATTTTAAGATTTGCAAATGACTGTGCACTTAAGAGAAAAGTTGCAATTATTCTTTCTGATTACAAAAGCACTGTCTGCCAGGCAGAGAAGAGAATCTTGCTCCTATGTGCTGGCATGTTATTTTCATAAACTATTCATTGCTTGCCATTATATTGACATGGATTTAGGATTCAGTGGAGTCAAAGCCAAGTGCCACTTTAATCTGACTTTTTTGGTCTTGTCAGCTAGGTATATACTTTTTTTAGAAATGCATGTTAGTGTACACAAGTATGATAGTCTCAAAATACTGCCTTTAACTCATGACAATCTCATTAATTTTTTAGTGTATGTACCTCATGACATCACTGGGGAATACATTTTGTTGAGTTTTTATCTCTTAAGTATTTAAAATGGATTGGTTTGACGGTTATATTCCTCCACCCCCCCCACCAAAAAAAAAGTATAGAACTAATAAAAAACTAAGATAACAATTTAATATTCTAATAAAGTTCAAAAACTTGTATCCTGGTAAGGTTTCCTATAAAATTCTCAAGCAATTCCCATTATCTGTAAAGTAATTTTTGCCGTGTTTTTAAGGAAAGCATACATGATGTGAGGTCTTCAGTTACTACATACGGGTGTGCCTCTGTTCCTTTAAAGAATGGTGCTGGTTTACAGCAACTACAGAAGTGCTTTAAGTGTCGTACAAAATGCTTTGCACTAAACTGCCACTGCCTTGCAGGGGACAGAGTAAAGTCATCAAAATATTCAAACAAGTATTGACAACTGGCTGCATAAACTGAGCGTTCCATCTGCCCACTACACGCAAATCACACACTGTGTCCTGTCAGAAATTTTTTAACCTCATACATGTGCTGCTACCTGCTGAACCACTGTTTGCTTTTTCTGGATAGCTGGGAGGGGTAAAGGGGGTTGGAGCTCTTTAACTCAATTTTTCCTTCTCAGATATATAATAGGATGTGTGTACATATATTTACACATACATATATGTTCATACCAACTGAACTACCTACCATTACTGCAAGAGTTCAATGTTTCTTGTTTAGAACAAACCATAAATCAGAGAATTTTTTCATTTTATGTTTTAGGATGATACTATTTGCAGCAGATCATCCTACAGAATTTTAGTCCACCAACCTCCAGTTTGGCTGAGTTGGTTTCTTTTCAACCTGGCATTTTTGCCAATGTGGATGCTTCTAAATGTGTTCTAAATTACTTGTTTGTTCATGATTGCAAATGAGATTCTATAAGAGAAAGGGAATGTGAAAGGCAAAAGCTAAAATAAAAAATCAGGACCAGGAGAAATCTTGACTCTGTTGTTGGCAGCCTGAAAACACTTTTGTTGAATGCAATTATTCTATTGAAAAACTATTTTGCTGTAGTTCACAGGTCACAGGATAATTAAAGAGAAAACTTGGTAAAAAATAAAAGGCAGCCGGATTTATTTTTTTTATTTTTACAATCTGTTTGTGAATTGTACTTATGCATTCAGGTACTTTACACCTAAAAGAGCTGACAGGTCATTGTGTTAAAATGACACATGGGGAATTTGCAAGAGCAATACAGCAACAGCAAAATGTTGAGGGCAATGTGCTAAGGCAATGCACCATACCCTCAACCAGAGGGGTAAAATGCCAGACTCTCTTCATTAACCTGTTTAGTCTTTGACACCTTGCTCTAGTGGGGACCTCAGAACTGTGTGACAGTGTCATCCTTGTGGCAGGGTCTCTGAGAAAGTGATATAATTTCTTTTGATCTGCTTTCTCTCCTGTGTACTTCTGCTGTAGCCTTTATTTCTGTTTCTCAAACCTTTCTGCTGGAGTATTTTTTAGAAAGTAAATAGCACTCCTCTCTCCTAAGCTAATGGCTTTGGATAGAATAGTCAAAATTATTCTCTGATCTATCATTATGCAATTCAAATTCATACACCATTAAAGAGCTGCTGCTAATGAAACAGTCTTGTTACTCCCTTTCCATGAGATCTAGGGGTCAGCTCACTCAGGGGACTCCATCTGCTGCCTGTGCAAGAGCCCGGGTTCCTACATCCTCTAGCATAGCCCTCTAAATTACGGTGTCTATTAGCATTTGCTCTGACCCTCCAGGCTCCCTACTGCTACTTCCTCGTGCATGTCTCCAGACACTATGAAATCGTGTGCCATCACACCCCCCGCTATTGTGTGCCTCTGCACACAGGCACAGCCTGTTCTCATGTCTCCAGCAACTCATGGGATCTTTTGTCCTCCAGCTTTCATTTTGTTGCCCCTAGCCCCATGCTTTGATCTTTTATGATTTTTTTTTTCACATTTGTCACCCTAGAAACCTGTCTGTCAAATGTCTGCTTCCTTCCTACTGCGTGCTCCTGGCTCCCCTCCGCTTCTGCCCTGTGCCTGCAGGCAGGCGTGCAAGCCCTGCCTCTAACTCAGGTGTCCAACAAGTAGTGGTTCCACTGGGGCTGTGACAGTCTGGGGACACGTGAGAGGAGCGCCCAGCTTAGGCCACTTTATCCCGGAGCAGCAAGTTGCTGTGCATCCCCTCTGCCACAGTAACCACCCCAGGGCAGGTTTCTGCACTTTGGAGTCAGTGCTAAGTAGCCAGCGATTGTCAGTTTATTAAATGCAGGTGACAGCGAGTGGTCAGGGCTCGCAGGAGGCGGCTGAGGCGTGGCAGGGACTGCTGGGTGGCTCAGGGTGACCGTCCCAGGTGGTGGCTCCAGCAGCCACTCCAGCTGTGGGTGGCTGGCATCTGAATGCACCGTTCTTCTGCTGCAGGAAAAACCACCATGGGAGCTGCAACAGAACTGGTGTCACAACTGGTACCAGAACTGGCCTGCTGGGCCTCTGCTCCTTACTCCTGTCACTGGCCTGATAGGTGACCTTGCCCAAATCTCCTAATCTGCATATATGTTGCTTTCCCTCTCTGTGACATCTGCATAATGCTATCAAATTGCCTGGAAAGCTGTCTTAAGATCTAGTCAGAAGTAGACAATATAAGAGTTAGGTCTTCCTAATTCATCATTAATTTGCTTTCCTGTCAGTATCTACATTTGTCTTTGGGGTTTACTTTCTTCTTTGTTACTCTGAAGTTAATTCCTTTACTAGTGTCTTGCACTTGTGCAGCTACAACTTTGGATCTTAGTGCATCTGTCTAAATGTAAACACATGCCTACTGCCCTTACTTTTTAGAATAATCTTTCTTGAAGTATTTGTTGTCTGCCCAAGGACTTTTATAAACTCTTCAGTTCCTAAAGTTGCTAATTTCCAGTATAAAACTGAGCACAGAAATATTATGTTGAGTGTCTGCATGAGTTTTAAAGTATGTCTTCCTTTTATTTTCTTCTGAACTTGCCCGGCAAGATGATGAACAATCTTGTCCTAATGGTTTCAAATGAACTGTTCATGTATTTAAATGTTAATGAGATAAATACGTGCTTTATTGGGTTGGCTTCTGCTGGACAAATCCATTAAAATTTAGGTCTTTTGCTACACTGAGATTAAATTCTTTTAATCCTGAAGATAATGACTGAAGTCACTGGGGGCAGTATTTAAACATTTGCAAAATGATACATTTAACTTGTATCTATCTAACCTTTTGTAACATAGATGATATTGTGTCAGGGTATTTTTTTTTTTTTTTTGGTGGGGGATTATTTGTTTGGGTTTTTTGAAAGACTGTTATCATCTTCAATTACCAGAAATCTGCCTGGGATTTTTTTTTCTATGAATTGATACGAAACTAGACACCTACCTTATATGCATCATTTTAGCCTAACACTAGTTTTTACATCTCATGGAAAAGTAGAGGTTTTCAGCACAACTGCTGACACATCCTTAACTATAGCACTGCTACTAGGCACTGCTATAATACAGTACATATTTCTTTGTGAAAGAAATGAAAGCTGCAATAATAAAGCTTAACTTTATGGTATTGAAATTCGCTGTGTTTGTACCTCCAGGGAGAAAAACAATTAGAGAAAGACAATCTACCTAAATAGGCTGGGAAACTGAATTGCTCTGTCTATGCTTCATTACCCTCCCTCTTTCTCATCTCACACTTTCCACAAATAGCATGATTATGTTTACCTGACATCTTCATGCTTCCCTGCTGAGCAGGCTGAGGAAGCCTTGCAGCTGAGATCAGCAGTGCTTTCTACGGGGAATGACTGAGATTTTTTTTGTTTAAAGTATCCAATTCTTGAGCTATTTCAGCAAAGAACTTCAGAGTGTCCCTGGATTCTAGTAGGGAGCAGAATAAATGAAGTGCCAATGAGCATTTTTTTAAAAATGACCCTTGGCTATTACAAGTACTATCTTGGCTGATGTTATGTTAATACATCCTTCGTTGCCTGATAGAAAGGAATGGCCTGAGATACTAAACATCAACTTGGTGACCTTCATAACTGATAGAAAGCCTGACAAATTTTTCATGAAGATGCCTTTGAGCAGCAAAACAACAGTCAGCCCTAACAGTGGCACTGACATAAAATGCCCTTTTACAGATAAAAGCCTTAATAGAGAGAGAAAAGATCTGGGATGAGGCATGCTGTGAATGTTACCAACGGGCTTTTCATTGACTCCCTTGAAGAAGTGAATCATAAATCCAGAACAAAAAGACCTGGGAAATACACAGGTTGTCCTTATAAGGAACAGGTATTTTATTTTTCAGACTTCCCAGGTAACAGAGAATTCAGCACTTTCCTGTTCTGAGTTGCCAAGTTATAAATCTAAATAACTAAACTACAGATAATTGGACACAATTCCTCAAATTAGAAACCAATATTACATGCGAGAATTAATGACATTTCATTATGCATTACCATCTACATTAATAAACTATGACTGTATTAGTCTTAGCAGCAGCATACAAGTCTCTTTTTCTTGTAGCCTTTGGGATCTTGTTCTAAATCTAGTTTTAATCTAATGCTGCATGAGCTGCAGAATAACTGAATTTAAATTCATTTGCATTTTAGTTTGAAGCACTCAACTACTCAGTCAAAACAATATTGTGAAACACCTAGGTACTTGTGTATCTGTTTGTAAATTCTTTGTGTATATAATATAGGTTTAATATCAGTAGCCTAAAACCCTGCTACTTCATTTGAGTTGAAAATGATTGGAAAGATGTTGACTGGAACAAGGTTTTGGTCTTTCTTCTTTTCTGTCTTAGAGTCTTACAGTGCACATGACCTGGACTTGCTCTTCAGGTGCCAAAAGCTGCTTCTCATATCAGAATCCTGAATAACTAGAATTAAAGCCTTTTTCCTACATTTTACAAAGTGTCAAATTGAAAGTGTGGAATTAATAGGCACCCTGGCTTTTTTGCCCTTTCACTTGTACTTTCTCTTGTTTGTTACATTTAAATGACTAGCCAGCTGTCCTGAACTTTCCTTAAAACATGGACTATGTTAAATTGAAATCTGCAGATTTGTTGGTTTAGGGTTTTGGGGCACGGTTTTGTTTGGGGTTTGTTGGTTTGTTTTTTTGATAAGCAGCAATGTAATGAATCCCACCTTCACATTAGGGAAAAACCTAAACCAGGCTAGTTCAGATCAGAATTATTAAC
Organism: Daphoenositta chrysoptera; assembly: GCA_013397915.1. Classification (NCBI taxonomy): domain Eukaryota; kingdom Metazoa; phylum Chordata; class Aves; order Passeriformes; genus Daphoenositta; species Daphoenositta chrysoptera. Next base: position 10,474 of record VZRO01000192.1, on the reverse strand, counting down.
CTGGATGAAAGCAGGATTCCCTTTCTGACTGCCTCCAAATTCACGTTCCATCATCTCAAGGCTAAAACCTCCTGCAAAGTTACAATATGTTGCTGATATTACTGGCCAACAATCCTGGATCTGTTAGCAGTCCTGCATTAATCATTTTGGGTGTCACATTATTATTGGAAAGGTGTGCACAGACAGGCGGATACCTTACAGTTCACATCTCAAAGGATCCTGGAACTGATTTATTTTAAGATAAACTCTGCAGGACCTACTCAACAACCATGGTCTTTTTGGACCTCAGACAACAATAGTGACAGCATGGTTCCCACCTCCAAAAACTCATAAGGAAATATGTGCCAGCATACCTGGAAATATCAGCAAGCTTGTTACAACTTATTTCATGTGCAATGACCAAAGTCAGGCTATTGACCCCCTGTGTGTGTTACAGCCAGGGAGTGAAGGGCAGCTATGGCAATTTAATAAACTAATGTCATACAACTTGATCTCATTCAGTGACAATACCTGGAGATCTATGAATTTTATGTTAAACTGATCTAGGGTCAGATAATTCAATCACCGATTCAGGGGTTTAACAGAAAGCAGTATTATTGCACTTCACATTTTAAAACGCTTTTATAACTGTGTAGCTTATACAAATAGTCTTTAATACATTTCTATAAACAACACAGAACAATTTAAGGGCCCAGACTGTCAGCTGTGATTTGTATGTCTGTGGCTTCTCTATTCTTAGTGCTGCTATAAACAATAATAGCTGGTTACATTTCAAGGGGTTTTCATGCCAGCCAACATTACCTGGAACAGAGTGACTCCTTGGACTTATGCCCTGTCTCCTGTCTACAGATTTTGCCTCCTAGTGCCAAGAAAGTATTGACAGAAGCCAGAATTGCCTTTCACAGATTACCTTAGGACTTGGGAACAAGCCACTTAAACAGATTTTTTAGCCTTTCCCCTGGTTCGTTTCCTGTGCCACGCAGGTTTGCCAGTGGGAAGTGTGGACTTACATGTTTTGTTCTCTGGTGGAGGTAATTTCAAAAGTTATCACATTTCTATCGTGGGGTTGGACAGTATTTAACTTATTGAAGCTTCTTATTATCCTGTAAAAAATACAGAGTGTGGAGGTCTTTTTACATAAATTAACTTGTGAGACTTAATGCTCATTTATGCACAGAGTAATCAGCTGAGGATCTAGACCTTAAGGTGGGAGGGTGGGCACTGTGCAGAGTATGACCTAGCTCTGAAACAACGACCTCTGGAACTACAAACCACATGGCCACCTCCAGGGGTGGTTTGCTGACCCAGTTAGTCCTGGCAGAAGGCAGCACTGATGTAACTTCGCTGCATTTAGAAACCAACCTGACGCTTCTCTGTAGTGAGGTGCTCTGCCAAGGGGCTCTACCAGGTCATTCAGAAGTAGATTGAAGATTTCTGTGTTGCAGCACATTTTACAGTGCTGGGTCTACATGGAGAGTCCTTCCCAAAGGTGTGTGCTGTGAGTTAGATTAGGGATTGCTTAGATGCATTGGAAATTTCCAGGTTTTTCATGCTATTAAATAGAAATGAGAGGGTAAGAAAAAAAAAAGGGGGGGGGGGGGAGAGGGAAGAAGACCACCTTGCCAACCCTGTTGTTTGAGAAATAGTAATAAATAAGTCCATTATTAAAAACCCAATAAAAAACTGTTCTGCACTAAGTATATTGGGCCAGTTTTGTGATGGGTGTCAGTTTGCCTAGTTCCACTGGTTAAAGGAAAAGTGCTGTGACTTACACCTGTGTTGACTCAGCACATTTGCCCTTGTAAGTAGCCTGTGATAAAACAGACAAATAAATAAAATAAAAGCACAAATCCTGTACTCTATAGATATTGCTTAAATAATTCATTATAGCTGCAGGGATAGAAGTAAATACAAAGAAAACTGCTTGCCTTTTGAAATATTAGCTAGAGCAAAGTCTTTCATTTTTTTCCAGTTCGGGGTAGTTCATATTTTCTTCCTGTATACTCTTCAAGAACTTATAAAAGTGCAAAACTCTTTAAGTTCTCACTCAGTTATGCAGTGAAGCTGACATAATTCCACAGATCTAAACACTGTCCACATCTCCTAGCACAGAAACAAGTGTGGCCGTGCAGGACATTCAACTGCAGTTCATTTATTAAGTTAGAGAATAGCTCTGTGCTCTTAAACCCTTGTCTAGCTTCTCAATGATGGCTCGCTGTTGTCAAGTTGCTCAGCTTGCTTTAGTGCTGTGATGAAGCTGCACGTCAGCTGCATCACAAACGTGGCCCTTGCACCTGAATTGTGCCATGTGGCTGTTCAGGGCAATGCAGGTTTAATGCTAAATGGTTGCTGTTTATTGAATGGTGAAATAGAGAGAAATAGGAAAAGGGTAAGAAAATTACCAGACTGTGTTTACGTGCATCCCATTTTCAGAAACAAATGGCTCAGCTAAATAGAAACCTATCATCTGCATGGTGCTGCTGGGTGGGAAAAGCCACCCATTAAGAAAACAAAGTGTTTATTTTTGTCCTTGTAAACACGATGGAAAATATTTTAAAGGCTAAAATATATCCTGAATAGCAGTGTGTAAGAAGTCTTAACTGGTATCATCTATGTATAAAAGTATAAAAAAAAGGGGCATGAAAACGTGTACTTCAAGAGCTGCCATATTGGTTTAGAGCAGCAATCTCTGGTTTAAACTGTCTGTACCCTGCCTGGTGTCCAAGGTGAGCAGGAGCCCTGCAGCCAGGGTGCTGAGCTGAGGTTAGCTAAGCTGAGCCTAGCAAAGCTGTGAGCCTTAGCACCCTGCTAACATCATCACACATGATGATGGGCTGGGTTGTGCCCACTGGCTGGGATGAGGGCAGAGCTGCTCTGCCCGTGCAGCTGCCTGCAGCACCCTTTGTTGCTGTAGGCTGATGTTATCTGCCAGCAGATGAGTTATGCCAACGCAGTGCTGGGGCAGTTTCCTATGTGAAAGTGGTTTCAATGCAGTGACATAAAAGTCCTTAAACTCAGAAAACTATTAGGCCCCTGAACCAGGACTGTTGAATCTGATAGGAAAGTGTTCCAAGCACTGTTTTTTTAAAAGGCTCCCTCTGTTTCTCTCTTTTCTGTTGTAAAGGCAGTACACCTAAATAATGGATGTGAAATCTCACCCATGTTTAAATACAAGAAAAAGTATTTACTGACAACTTTGGCTGGGATTTACCTGAGGATATTTATTACCTTTTTCCATATTCCCAGTTGTAAGATCTGCTATAAAAGAACAGCACTATGCTGCCCAGCAAGGTCACAGTAACTGTAAGAAGTATATTTTTCCAACACCAAATACATGTTACCTGTAAATAACTACAGAAAATTTGCATCTTGTTCTAGGATATCTGCCCTTTCCTCCTCTGGTAGTATTGCTGCCAGCATCTTTCTTAATTTTTGTTTCTCTGACTTGCTCTCTAATAGGATTGCAAAAAAGCAGCTGGGAAAGTGGCCCCCCTTATCTGGCCCAATAACCACTGGAGGAATGAAGATTTGGGTGTAGGAAGCCTATAGTCTTCATTGCAAACATGGTTTCATTTTAAAATGGTGCAATATCTGCAACATGGAAGACATTTTCTTCCTGCCAGGTGGCAATGATACTTCCATGTGCATAACATTCAGTGGAAGCTTTCCAGTCCTCAGAAAAGGAAGGCAAAGGCATGGCAAGACAGCAAAGATGAACAGATGGCTCAAGGATAAAAGCTGTGAGGAAAGTCTGAGGATGTCTTACCATTAGGAAGCATTCATGGAACAAGAGCTCCTCTGGACTGATGGACTCCACTGAGTAGCTGGGCTAGTACCTTTCTGGGGGTGAGCTAGGCATGGCTGGTAAACATACTTAAATAAGCAGAGGTGGCAAAACAAGAAATATATAACAAAGGGTGAAAGATACTGGAGAGTAGAAGGACAATCACAGAGAAAGCAGTAGTTCTGCTCATGATGAGATAGATGCAGTGAAGGAAAACTGAGAGCTGTTTCTTTACTGGGTTTCAAAAACAACTGAAATGTTTTTGTAATGATGCAAGACAAATGGGCAAAAAGGTGAAAGAAAGAGATTTGCTCCTGGAGAATGTGAAATTGAGGGTCACAGGATAGCAGAAATATGGATTCACAGTACATATACTGTGGGGTACATTATATAAAGGAAAGAGAAAAATAAAGGTAGAGATCCTGGTGTGTGTTAATACAGGAATAGATTGTCAGCAACACCATCCATCTGGGTCAAAATCACTTGCAGCAAGAAGGAGATGAGGTCATTACAGAACTTTGTCTCTAACAATTATAGAGACATAAATTATGTAGGTGACAAAGAAAAATCAACTAAGTTTAGCATGACTTTGAGAAGAGTTGATATTTCCTGGAGCCTGTAAAGTCTGTTGCAAACAAAGATGCTCTAGTCTTCATGACAACCTATAGCGATTTTAAATGAAAACAAAATGCTTACAAAAAGCATATAGTGGAAAATAAATCTATGGTTTTTTGAAGAGCACACATCTAATGAGATCTGCTCTAGGTCTAACTTGTGGAGGAAATTAAACAGGAAGTGAAAGACACTTATGTGGAAAAGAAGGGGTACTGACTAGACGTAAAAGTTTGATATGACTCCAAAACTAAGTGAACTAGTTGTCTAGGAAATCTATGAGAATGATTAATGAGAATGCTGTACTGCATGAATGAAGGGATGGATTAGGAAACTAGCACTATTAAATCAAAAGCAAAACTGCAAAAGCTGGCACTATCCAGTTCATGGGAAACCTACACAATCTTCATTCTAGAACTGGGACAGAAGGACATAAAATCACAAAAAACCATGCTCTTTCTTCCCAGCCTTCTTCCTTGGATTTGGTTCTATTTAGCACTTTGCTACATGAGCTTTTAATGGAATTTTCTTTCACCAGCTGATCTCTTTTCCTTTAACTGAAAAGGAGCAAAGCCTGTGGGTTATGTAAAATGCCTTTTTTCTTAACAGCTCATAGATTATACTTCAAGAGAACCAATATGAAAAATAACCAACTTTCTTGAAATTTTCCTTGAAACCAATATCTGATTTCAAAGCACCATCTAACAGTAGAGTTCGTAGACTTTAAGAGAAAGCTTATAAACTCAATGCCTATTTCAATATAATTTTGTCTTTAGAGATATAATTTCAGCCTAGATTCAGAGTTATGCAGCTTTCATATATCCTTTCTCCTTCTCAGACATATCTTGATCAATCTAAGCAAGCCTGACTTATTTAAATCTCTTTCCTTTCTCCGAGCACTGTTATGATACACTGCAATTCACTGTTCTCAAACTAGTACAGTCATACCCGTGGCAAAACATTTCCTAACAAAAGTATCCCCTTTCTCAGAGTTAGCACGACCAGCCTCAGGGCAGTGGAGTGGCAGAAGTACTATTTTATGAGAGTCGCTCATTTGGACTGAAATTTATTCTTTTCTAAAAGTCAAGATCAAGCCTCTGGGCTTGTGTAACCTATTTGCAATGTGTTGGGTTTGGGCTGACCCTCTGGAATATTTCACTCTCTATCTTTCAAGCAGTGACTATACATTCTTTTTTCAGCATATGCGCTGCATGTCTCCCACATGTCTGCTGGTACTGGTTACTCTTACTGGAATATAAAATGTCATAATGGCCTGGTTTCAGCCAGGACTGGGTTCATTTTTCCAGCAGCCAGAAGGGGCATGTCAAGGACACAGAGGTTATTCTGTACCATCTCTCGCCATTGCCAGGGGGTAGCGGGGGGGAAGGGGCCCCTTCCAGTCACATACAGTGGAGGAGAAGGGGATTGGGTAGCGCCAGTTCCATGATGAGCAATTGTGTGTGAATCATTTGCCTCTCTTTTCCCCTTTGTTATTGATACTGCAGCTGCTACTGTTCATTTTCTGATTCCATCGCTCTTTTCAGTAAATTGCTCTTATCTCAACCCGTGATCTTTACCTTTTGTGCAGGGGAGGGAGGTGGGGGATTCAGCGGGTGGCAGAAGATTTGGAGTTTTTTGGCAGGAACACTAAATTGGGGAATAGCTTTCCTAAATCACCACACATAATATTGCAGCAGTTTATGCATCTTCTCAGTCGTTGGGGAAGGGGACGGCATTTGAAATTCCTGATGGGACAAAGGGTATTTTACACAAAAAATACCTCTGAGACTCTAAAGATATGGGTGTATAAAACAGAGGTATCAGCTTTATCCATTTTGATAAGGTCATGGAGTAAATTAGATTGGTGTTCCTTATGGCAATGCATATATGGTCCTGGATTTACTTTAGTAAACATTTACTTGCACTCTATCAGCTTCCTCATGTTCAGGTGTATTCTTGTAAATGTTTGTGAAAATGTTTTCATTTTGTGGCTGAAGAATTTGAAGTCACACGGCAGTTTTTACAATTTAGGGTGTCATTTTCATAGAGAGCTGAATAAAAGTTCATTAGCGGTTTAAGTCACTTAACTGGAGATAACTGGGTGTGTGGTACTTTAAAAAAATACTAAGGTATGTTTGGCTAAAACAGAGTTGTTGGGGTCTTCTGCTGCCTCTACCTCTTCTCAAACAACAGCACATAAGCATATGCCCACATGCCTGGGTATGAGAGGGAGAAATATGGAGATACTGCCTTTGTATTTTAACTGAAATCCAGTATTTTATTCCCAAGAAATGAAGACCAGGGGAAAAAAAAAAAGAGGGTTTTTTCGACAGCTAAAAGGCAAAATAAAAAATGTTATTTACAATTTTTTAATCTGAAAATAAGTCTCCTTCTGGACCTTACAGACTGTGTGCATTTCCACACATTCATCCCCATCTCTCACTGATCTCTTTTCAGGATTGTGTTTTGTAGAAATGATGTGGAAATGCCCAAGAGCTCTGCTGGATCAGGAGCTGCCACAGCTATGGAGGGAGGGAATCAAGCAGGCAAATTTATGACAGTTTGACATTTCAGATAATAGAGGTCAGTCCTTCAAGTCACAGTCCCCCTGAGATGAGTGGGTTTCTGCCGGTGAATGTGGGAAGAGCTGGTACCGTTAAATTGTCCCTTTGCTGCAAGTGAAGCATGTGGCGATGGGCTGGAAGAAAAGAATTCCTTTCATTATTGCAAGGCAAATTCTGCCCTCTTTCTGATGTGGATGAATGATCCCATTCATTTCAGTTGTCGTACCTGCTGCTGGAAGAGGAACAGGATTTGAATTCCTAGAATAAGGCATTATGTTGTGAATGAACTGGAATGAGATGTATTCATGCATCGATATGCAAGGCTTCCCTTTCTTGCATTGTCCCAGCTAAGATCTTGACGGACTCTTTACTGTGAATACTGTTTATGACATCTGAGACCAAATAAATTTAGTCCACTTATTTAACTGTTTTTGTGCTATTTTTCAAATGAAGGCTCAATACTGCTTAGCCTTTAGAAGTACTGATTGAGCCCCGTCCCACTAAGTTGTTGCATCTCTCTGCCTCGGGCACTTTTGCTGGCAGTTGCAGGAGCTAATAGTATGCAGTGTGATAGCAGTATTGGTGTGAGGTTTATAGTGTAATATTTGCTAAGTGTTTTGAAACTGGGACTTGGGAGTTGCTCTGAAAGAGCAAATAAATTAGTATTTGTGTAGTCATTTTCATTAAATGTTATGAAAACCTTTTTGTAACTTCATGATAATATCAAATTTAATAAACTATATTGGCCTTTTTTTCAGAACTGGGGATAAAGCCCCCAAATAAACAAACTAATGACAGTTCTCAAATTAGAAATATGGCTTTATTTGTTTGGGTTTATTTAATTAAAATTAGATTTTTTTTTTCATTTCAGTTTGTTCTTGGAACTTCTTCCACTGAAGCATTCTAATTAAAATGTCAACAGCTACTCAACTTACTGCTGTTCAAGTGTGAACTGCCATATTTCTTAAATATCTGTTTTTGAATTAGGAGTGGAGAAAATAAACATCTAATTCCTGTAGAAAAAGAGGTGAAAATTAACTCTATATTCACTTTATCTTCTTGATATCTGGACTGAAATCTTTGTTGTTGAGAAACAACATAAAAGATTGACTGTGATGTAACCGAGGAGTAACTTGCCATAAAGAAGCAAGAAATGAAAGGGGAAAAAAGTGTGATTTACATTAATTTGAACTGTAGCATCAGCTACAATAGCTTCTCCTGCAAAAATATGGGATGATTGACTGTCATGGTCTTTGACAGGATTGAACCTAGAGGAAATTATCAACCCCTTTTCTGACTGAAGACAAAACATTTCATAAATCTTGTAAGCTTTTATTTCTAAAAATGAAATTTTCATGTACAAACCTCTGTTTAATGTTCCACTTCCTTTATGATTCCTTATGAGAAGCAGTCTTCTGCTTAGCTAGATTCTATGCCATGGAGCCAAGAATATGCCTGCAGTAGCTAAAATATGTGCCTGCAAGCTAAAAGTGAGAGACTCTTACCTAATTTCTTCTGGAAAATATGGGAAAATAAAAAGCGTGTATGTGAGGTAAATACACAATAGTTACATTGTATACGTGTTTACATACTGTATGTAGCTGTGCAACAACTCCTTCATGAAGGAGAAATGAAAGTCTCTGAACATGTTTGCAAATGTGGTGACTCTGGGAAAAGGATACTGAGTTTTCTTTCTAGCTGGACTATGAATCCTCAAGGTCAAATAGCCAATGTGTACTTCTCTGCAAGATGGGAGGAAAAGTATGGAGTTGCTCTCTGAACCCCCAATTCATACATGTATTTTTATTTTGTAGAAGGTTAGTTTGCTATGTTACAACCTACTTGTGCACACACCTTTAACTTGTGTGATCCATCTAACTATTATTTTCTCTCTCCTCTTGGTCTTGAGGAAAAAGGAGAGAAGAATTATGATGTTCAGGTGATGAAGTGGAAGAGCTAGGTAAAGAAAAGCATTCATTTCCCTACCACCCTCTAGAGCTAGCATCCCAGGTGTGAGTTCTTGCACAGCAGCCGTGTCATCCAGCCCTCACAGCCAGGCCGACTCCTGAGGGACGCAGTTCCTGGGAACACTGGACACCATGAACAATATCCATGTCAGTGTTTAATTCAGCTATTTTGTTGGATCATCATTGTTTTCAGGGCAAATTAGAACTTTCAGGAGTTTTTGGCATTTTCTAGAAAGAAGAGGTAAGGTTAGAAGGAGTAAAGCCAGGAATTAGGAAAACTAGAATTCTTGTATTTTGTAAACATCTCCAGATGATGTATGACATCACAGTACTGCCTTAATGGCTACACATCAGGAATTTCCTGTGGGGGACTTAAGAAAAATTATAAACTCTTTAAACTCAGAAAGCATTGAAAAACCACAAAATTAGGATGAGAAAGAGCAAAAGGTTAAACGAACCTAATGTTTCTTATGAAGGGCTGTGTGATTCCAGAGCAAAGCTACAAAAATCCCATTAGATTAGCTGCCAGGTATGGGTTACTAATGTCTGTTGGTCTGTCTCACATTCCTTGTCTTTTATCCACTTCAGTGTAGGGCTGAGGTTTGCTTTTCGTATTGTGCCCTCACAGCAATCATTCATTGAAAATATTCTTTACGATAAATATTGTTCCTGTAGGTTTACTGCTTTTAAAGGCAAGTTTTTGTGATGGAGAATCAGAATCCCAGTGATGGACTCTCTTTCTTTTGCAGTTCTCATGAATTTTTTCCTTGCTACTTGTCTCTGCCTGATCTTCTCTGTAACTAATATCCATACTTGTTAAAAGTTTATTAGCAGAATACTGTTGTATATTACAGCCACAGTTTTGTTTTGTTGTGTTGATGGTCCTTCAATTACCTTTTATTTTTTAAAATGGGACATGCAAGATATTCTATGTGTGCTTACTCTGTAAAAAAGATATGAAAGAGAAGAGACAAAAAATTTTATATATTTGTTTTCATTTGTTGCAGTGGAACTACAAACAAAAAAGTGAAAAATCGTAATTTTATATAAGAATATTGTAAAATCTCACAAAAGCATAGATATATCATCTGTCTGTTTGTATAGAAGGGAATTAAATTATTCTGACATACATTTCTTTTGCACAAAATATCCAGCAATGTTGAGGTCAAAAGTTTAAAATTCAGTCCTGATCCACAGCCCAGCTGAGTTTTCTTATTGGCCATAGTACAGTACTGGCTGGATGAAACTCAGTCAGGCATTTTTTTTCTTGTAATTGATTTCTATCTTTTTCAGCCAAAAAGAGGGAACGTAATTGTTTTTGTAAATAAATATTACCTTGTTGATTTGAATCTGCAAACTCTCTCTGCAGGAAACTGATATTCTAGAAATCAGTATAATTAATCTGGGGAACTGGAGATGAGACCTATGCTGTAGCTCAAAACTCCAGGCTCTGATGCCCTATTACGCAGCATCAAAGGCTGGTGACCAACATCTTCTGTCCTGTGATAATACTGATTACACTTTAATTTAAAATTATTTATTTATTT
>VZRO01000191.1:52755-70342 GCA_013397915.1 Daphoenositta chrysoptera | reverse complement strand
AGACTCGAGGATGACCCCTGGTGTTCTAGAGTTGGTAATACAATCATTCCAACATAAGGATCTGAGGCCAGCTACAACGCCCACTGAAACAGATACTCATGAAGGTAACTTACAAAGGGGTTGGAGCATCCTCAGAAGTGATTGGCACCAAAGCACAGCTCCTCCTGATGCCCCGACTGCCAGCGCTAGGCTGGATATTCAAAGGGAAAGTCCCTGCAACATATTATGCCACTGTGGAGTAACTGGACTGCCCTAACCATACAGTGAGCTTGAACAGGAAACCCCAATCACCCCAGGATCTTGGAAGTCATCACTAACCGGCCTGAAGGTGAAAATTTCAGACTACCATCATCATCATCATCAGAGAAGATGACACATGCTGAGAAGGCCCCACCATATAATCAGCTGCCTGAAAATGAAAAGCAATACCTCTCTTTACTGACAGTTCCTCTTGTGTCACAGGGACAAATCAAAAATGGAAAGCAGCTGTATGGAAAAGCCCTGTGTGATGAGTCACAGAGGCTACTGAAGGACAAGGTGGATCAAGTCAGGTTGCCGAGCTGAAAGCTATCCAGATTGGCTTTAGGTATCACTGAATGAGAAAAATGGCCAGCAATCTACCTCCACACTGACTTGTGGGTGGTGGCAGATACTGTGTTGGGGTGGCTGGGCTGGCAGAGAAAGGCCAGTTGGCAGTGTAGAGGGAAACCCATCTGGGCTGATGAATCGTGGCAAGAAATTGCTGCCCTGGTAGAGAAGCTGGCTGTAGAAGTACATCATGAGATGCACATGTGCCCAAGAGTCAGGCTACTGAAGAACATCACAACAATGGAGAGGTGGTCAGGCCGCCAAGATTGAAGTGTCTCAGGTTAATCTGGACTGGCAACGTAAGAGTGAATTATTTCTGGCTCAGTGGGCTCAAGATGCCTCAGGTCATCACAGAAGAGCTGCAACACACGTGGGCCTGTGATCAAGGGGTGTACTTAACCATGGACAGTGTCTCCCAGTTATCCATAACTGTGGAACATGCGCTGCCATCACGCAGGCCAAGCGGGTAAGGCCTCTCTGGTATGGTGGATGATGGTCGAAACAAACATGAGGTGGCCTGGCAGATCAGTTACATCACACTGCTGCAAACCCGCCAAGGCAAGAGCTGTGTGCTTACAATGGTGGAAACAACCACTGGATGTCTGGAGATGAACCCCGTGCCTCACACCCCTGCCCAGAACATCACCCTGGACCTTGAGATGCAACTTCCGTGGCAGCATGGCGCTCCAGAGAGAACTGAGTCAGACAGTGGGACTCATTTCAAAAACAGTCCCACAGACACATGGGCCAGAGAGCACAGTAGTGAGTGGGTATAACAATATTCCCTATCATGCACCAGCCTCTGACAAAATTGAACAGTACAATGGACTGTTAAAAATGACATTGAAAGCAACGGGTGGTGGCACCTTCAAACATGGGGATCTGCATTTAGCAAAGGCCTCCGAGTTAGTTAACACAAGAGGTTCTACCAATCAAGCTGGCCCTGCCCAATCAAAACCTCTGTGCACTGTAGAAGGGGATAAAGTCCCTGTGGTATGTATGAGAAATGTGTTAGGGAACACAGTCTGGACTGGTCCTGCCTTTTTGCAATGGCAAATCCATCCATGGGATAGGTTTTGCTCAAAGATCTGAGTGCACTTGGTGGGTAATGTAGAGGGACAGGGAAACAGGAGGTATAGCTGAAGGGGATTCAATTTTTGCATGAGAATGTTCTGTAATGTAGAATTTTATGATACTGTTTGCCGAATGATACTGCCATTGTACGCCACAACTACTGTGGAGAATGAGTATGGACTGCTCCAGATTCACCAGTCATGAGCTCCTGAGGAAGACTGCAACCAGCCAACAGCACAGCAGCCCTCCTGTCCTGGAAGACATCTAGAACAGACAGAACCTACAGTCATGGACTAAATTAACTCAACGGACATCTTGAAAGGACAGCCACTGACTATGGAAATTATACGGATGCTAGTGATTTTATATATACATATATATATACACACACATATATGTAGCTGGGAGATGTAGGACCTGAACATGATATAGATGGTATAGCATAAGGGGTGGAAAACATCCTGATTCTGACCATCTGATTCTGATGATTCTGACCAGGACAGTTAATTTTTGCAGTAGCCAGGACAGGCATGCCTAGCAGCCTGAGGTTATTCCATAGCACCTCAGGTCATGTGCAGGGGCTGTGGGGGAAGGCATCCCTTCTGGTCAGGTAGTGTGGTGAAGCAGTCGGGGTATTGCCAGTTTCCACATGGCGAGCGCTTGCAAGTGAATCATTCACCTCTCTTGTATGCTCTGTTATTAATACTGTTGCTGTTCATTTTTCTTGTTTCATTTGCTGTTTCCAGTAAATTGTTCTTATCTCAACCCTCGATCCTTGCCTTTTGTGCCCCTAATTCTCCTCTCCAGATGCCCCAAGGAGAGGGGTAGGGGAAGGGAACAAGTGGCACGTGGTTTGGAGTGTTTCAGTGGGAAGATGAAATTAGGGAATACTGTTCCTGAATCCACAACAGCTCCCAAGGCATATTTTGAGAACTAGCCATCTTTCTGTCTTGTACCCCAATTTAGGCTCTTTCCAGCAACACTTCCTGCCCATGCCAAGCACCACTGACTTACACCTTCTCCTCCTCTGCAGCACCTTTACCCCTTGGAAGCTGGAGAGGCAACTGATGAAAGAATATTTGGTAAATAAACAAGGCAGTCTCCTCACTCTCACAGCACAAGGCTGCAGCCAAGGGCCACAGGGATGAATTTCTGCCCACCAGGAAGACCAGAGAACATGGAATACCCAAAGTTGGAAGGCACCCAACAAGAATCACTACCTCCAACTCCTGGCTCTGCACAGGATACCCCTAAGAATCACACTGTGTGCTTGACAGCATTGTTCAAACACTTTTTGAGCTATGTTCCAGTGCCCAGCCATCCTCTGTGTGAAGAACTTCTCTTTCATGTCCAATTAAAACCTCCCCGACATAACTTCAGGCCATTCCCTAGTTCCTGTCACTGGGCACCACAGAGCAGAGATCAGTGCCTGCCCCTCCTCTTCCCCTCACCAGGAAGCTGTAAGTGAAATGCGGCCTCCCCTCAGTCTCTTCTCCTCCAGACTGAACAGACCAAGTGACATCAGCCACTCCTTCTTTGGCTTCCCCTCCAGGCCCTTCACCATCTTCGTAGCCCTGTTTGGATACTTTCTGATAGCCTTGTATCTTTCTTGTATTGATGGACCAGAACTGCCCCCAGCACTGGAGGTGAGGCCGCCCCAGAGGAGAGCAGAGCAGAGCAGAGCGGGACAATCCCCTCCCTTGCCCGGCTGGTGATGCTGTGCCTGATGCACTCCAGGACAGGGCTGGCCCTCCTGGCTGCCAGGGCACTGCTGACTCATGTTCAGCTTGTCCTTCACAAGGACTCCCTGGTCCTTTTCCACCACGATGCTCTCCAGCAGCTCTTTCCCAGTCTATCCCATGTGCAGCATCCAGCACTCGCCCTTGTTAAATTTCACGCAGTTGGCAGTTGCCCAAGCCTCCCATTCATCACAGTCTCCCGGCAAGACCTCTCTTCCCTTGAGGGAATCAATGGCTCCTCCCAGTTTAGTATCATCAAACTCAATATATGTTTGAGTCCTGTGTTGAAGTCATTTATGAAGATGGTGAAGAGCACAGGGCCTCAGGTGGAGCCCTGAGGAGCCCCACCAGTGACAGGTCACCAGTCTGATGTCACCCCATTCCCTGTAATCCTTTGTGTCCTATGCATGAGCCAGCTGCTCACCCATCACATGATGTGTTTATCCAGCTGTGGGCTGGACATTTTCTCCAGAAGGGTCCTGTGAGAGACAGCATCAGAAGCTTTATGAAATCAATAAAGATTGCATTAACTGGCTTCCCCTGATCAGCTAGGTGGGTTACCCGTCATAAAAAAAAATTTGTTTGGATAAGGAGTACTTTCCCCTCATGAAGCCATGCTGGTTGTGACTGATCACTGCATTGTCTTTCACGTATTTTTCAATACCTCCCAGAATAATCTTCTACATAATTTTACCAGACACTGAAATGAGACTGACAGGTCTGTAGTATCCCGTGTCATCATTCTTGCCCTTCTTGAAGGTTAGACAGTTTCCAGTCAATTGGGACCTCTCCAGATGCCCAAGAACATTCCAAAATCATTGAGAGAGACCTCACAATTACATCAGCCAGATCTTTGAGTATTTCTGGATGAATCCCATGTGGCCCCATAGATTTACGAGGATCCAGATGGAGCAGCAGATCCCACACAAATTCAGCGTCAGCTGGGAGTTTATCATTCTCACAGCCATGGTCCTCCAGCTCAAGGCACTGAGCCATTCTGCACTGCTTTTTTCTATTGACTTATTTTTAAAAAATCTTCTTGTTGTCCCACACAGTACTGGCCAGCTGCAACTCCAATGGAACTTTGTCAGCTGGAATTTTCTCTTTACAGTGGTGAGCAGCAGCTTCGTATTCTTCCCACATCACCTGACCTTGCTCCTACTGAACAAATACCTTTTTTTTTGTGTTAGCTCCAGAAGGTCATTCAAGTTAGCCTTCCACCTTGTCTGCTTGACTTCCAACATTTTGGATTTGCCTGCTCCTGTGCCCTTAGGAGGTGGTGACCAGCACTGATGGATCCCAGCACGTTCAAAAGCATTTTCCCAGGGAACCTTACTAACTAGTTCCCTAAGCAGCCTGAAGTCTGCTCTGCCTGTGTCCAGGGTTGGACTCCAGAATGGACACTGAGAGGAGCTGGAGCAGCCACCCCAACTCCTCCCCTCCCGTAATCCTGCAGAGGTCGCAAGAGATGCACGCAGGAAGTGCATGGACAACATGGATCCAGGTCGTGGACAGTGAAGGAACAACTCTTCCCAGGTCTTGGACTTTTCACTGATGCTGCACAACAGCCTCATACAGCTGGGAGGTAGCACGCATCTGGGCAGCTGCCTCCAAAATTCTCAATAAACCACAGTTTTTTAGTGAGCCAGCCACAACAGCACTGTTACCTCTCACTCTCTGCCAAGTGCGAGGCAGCATGCCTCAGTTTCCCCAGGCTTCAGGACGATTCTTTGTCCCCTGCTGCTGCATGCTTAGGGCATGTAAATGGCAACTGCAGCTGCTCTTGAAACCTCAACAACCCCCTGGCTTGTTTAAGTCCCATATGAGCCTGGGCACATTTTAGAGAAAGTCATAACTATTAATATTAACAGGAGATCTACAGGGAGCAGAGACCTCCTAAATATGTGCCACAAAGCAATTACGTGTTGGATTTCACAATTAAAAGAAGGGTATATTTAGCATCATGCTTCAGGGGTGCTAAAACCTGGAATGAGCAGCAGACCTCCCACTGCCCAGCAGCTCCCACCCTGTGCTGAGCAGGTGCTCCAGCTTGGCTCTGTTCCCCCTGCTTTGGGACCAGGCAGTTCATGCTTGTGCAGGCATGCTCCATTTCCACCACCTTCAGCAGGCAGGACTTTGTGGGTGCCTTGGAACTGCTATGGTCTCAGGGCATCAGATTCCAGAAATGCATCTCCAAGGGGGCTAAGAAGTGCATGCACAGCTCCTGGATTTGTATCATTAGAAAAAAAAATCCCACTCAACTAACCTCAGTCAAATGATTTAAACTCATTTAAATCCCCTTAAACATCAGAACACCAGCAACTGCACTAACAGGCCACTGCTACACAAAGTCAGCATTTTGACTTTGAGAAAAAAAGTACTGAAAACAAACAATGTTGAGGCCTGATTCCAGCATAAAAAGGAAAGAAAATGTAAGGGCTGAGTTTTCAAACACCCACACCAGCAGTTACCAAACTCACTGCAGCTTTTTCCACATGGAAGCTTTTGCTGTTCTGCACATTTCTGGATGCCTCAGGGAGACACAGAGAGGGGAGCTGACAAGCCACACCAAACCCTGGTCTTAGTACACTGCAGCAAAGTGGAGTAAGCTCCAGAAGGCATCAGACAGAAAGTCTGTGCAGATTGGCTGTGAGCAACACCGTAATTCCTCAGAAGCGCCTGACAGACTACAAGTCCCTGTTTTGCAAGCAACTGGACATTTTTCTCCAGCTCCTCTGTATCAAGGAGCATCTGTAGGCAGGTTTACCCAAATATTGCCCTCTCCAACTGCCACCACTCCAGTAGCACTAGAGTATGGCAGCATACCAAGCCAAACAAGAGGAAAGCTCTGTCCCCAAAACACATCGCAGTCCTCTCTTCATCTTCTTATGTCCCAAAAGGACAACCATGTACATCAGGACAACACTGCAAACAGCACTGTTACTAAAACAAGAACATAAAGTCCACAAATGGAATTTTACCTGAGCGAACAGTCCAGCGTCATGCCTGTGAAGTCAAAGAATTTAAGATATTCTTCGGCCACAAGCTTGCTGAATTCATTGCTATAGAGAAGCAAAGAAATAAGTAAAGGTTATCATTCAAGAGTGAACCTCTCCAGAACCAGCAATAAGAACAATGTGGCCAAAGGCCTCATATCAGCACATACTTTTTACCCAAATGTTTTGCCACATCAGAGCGTTTGAATCTGTCCAGATGGTAGAGGCGCTTAGCCAGGCGCCTAGCTGCTTCCAAATTGCTGCTGCTGCCATTGCTGAGATCGTGGCCAAGGGCTCCAGTGGCATCCTTCTCTTGAAGTTCATTGCTCCCCATGGCTGCACTGGAGTCTAGCACCACATTCTGTAGTTCAACATTTCTATGAGATGAAATAAATATGGGAAGAAGAAAAATAAGATAACATTAGAGTTTCCTCTTAGAATAGAAAGCAATTAACTGTACGGAGGCAAGATGACACAATGTAACAAAAGCCACTTAATTGAAGGAGCGGCTTAGAACAGGGACATTCACACAGCAGCCAGCAGAAGTTAAGGGTGTTCAACACAGCCAAACACAGGCAAATCCTTCTGACTGTGCTAAGGATCCTCAGCTTGGGCTCACTTCAGAGGGAGCTCTTCGATATTATTAGCCTACAACTGCACCTGAGTGCTTCTTGCATTAGTATTTTTTAACCCAATTGCTTGCTTGGCTTGAAGAGGCCGCTGTAAAAGTAGGTAATTAACCATTTTTCAGGAGAAATGCGGTGATTAAGCCAGGGTGATCAGTTACTCCAAGATGAGTCAGAACAAGTCCATTCCTCATTCTTCCCCAGTTGTCCTGGAAACAATACAATTCCTTAAATCTAAAATAGTATCACCAGAGTTCTTAGTGGCTTCTGTGTTGCCCATGAGCAGCAGACATCCCACGGGAAGGCACGGCTACAAAAAGCAGGACTTGGAGCAAGGAACCCAGTTTGGATTATGAGAGACAAAAGCCACCGACACCAGCCTGAAGAACTCCTTGCTTCCCTCCTGCTCCCTCGTGGTGGAAATTATTTCCCTCACCAGCTGCTCAAAGTCAAGATGTTCAGGATGGCAATCCCAGGGCACTTTAGACAGATCATGCACTTACAGATTTCTCCCACTTCTAGTACAATAAGAAAGCTCTGGCTGAGCTGTGTGCCTGTTTTACTTCTCCCATTAAAGAGGAAAGAACCCTCCACACCAAAAAGCATACTCCACCATTCACACCCTTGCACAAAGGCAGGCTTTTAACTTTAGGAGAGCTTTTCTCTGATAATGGCATGAAAATTTTTGCAAAATCTCAGCTCTGTGTATGTGTGTGCACTTGACAGCATTTCTATTTTTATTTCTGTATTTTTATACGACAGAAATTCTTTCTACTAAAACTCCATTTACACAGGGCCAATGAATGATCAGAAAGGGTCATGCACAGGGCAGATACGAGTGGAATGAGTTAAAGATGACTTTAAACACACAGCACTCTAAACAACATACCACAGCTTCACAAACCACTGTAATTTTCAGACTTGACAACCATGGTTAAAACAACTGATCGCTGTGCTCCAGTAACAATTGCCTAGCCATCTACTCAAATGTCTGCCAGCCACTTATTAACTCCTTAAAGGTGTGATTTTCATACAAGGTGAGCTTAAAATAAAAAGATTTGGTATTCTGCATGCCACAAACTATCACCTGCTTCCTACCTCTCTTCTCATCCATGGTTTAAGAGAAGGACATGTACAGAAAGGAGATTTCTCCATTTTACCTGTTTCCATCCTTTCAGTGCTGCTACAACATCAGAAATATCACACATCTACCCTGTGGGTACAACTTCTTTATCAAGTAACTGGGGAAAACAGAAATCTAACCTGTTCCAGCAAGAACTGGGGATTTGCATTAGTTTGCATTTATTTCTGTGTAAATAAAAAGGTGCTAAAACAAAAACAGGGTCAGTCTCAATGTTCTAGTAGGAAATTAATACTGTAAATACAATTCCAACAACACAAACATTACTGGCCATCAGTTATCCTAGAAAAGAGAAAAGCCCCTCCTGACATTGTTGTTGTGGAAAATACCTCCTCAGCCCTTTCCAAAACCACTAGTCAATGTCTGAAGTTCTCCAAATTTAGCCTACACCAAACTTGTGAAGAAAGCAAATGATAGAGTACCCTGACACATGCCCCAAGCAAGACCTTGTCCATTCAAATCAGGCACAACTTGTTCTGAATTCCCATCTCTAACAACTGACAAGAGCAAGGGATACCCAGGTGAGCTAACACAGCTACAGAGTCTTTCACGTACAAATGCTGCTTCAAAAGTCATGCCAACTCACAGAACCTCACTATAAATCACAGCCTTCTTTCACCACTGCACTTTATTAAAGGTAGTATTTATAGCCCTGAAAGATGGCCAGAGCTGACAAGGAACATCTGTACTCTGCTAGGAACCAGTGCACTGTGAGAGCCAACGTTACCACAAACCACCACAAGCTTAGGAAGAAAGGAAATGCCAGCATCTGCCACTTAGTGAAATTAGCAGTACGGCAGCTCCCAGCTTCTGCTTTGCCTCTCGGAGCTGTGGCTGGGATGTGAAGGAGGAACACCCAGCAAGAGGGAGGGTGTGGTCTCTCCCTTGCTTGCCAAAACTAGTCAACAGGCCTGCATAAGAAACCTTATCTTCCAACTTCCCCAATTTAAAGCTTCATCCTGACTGAGGGTGCCCATACACGCATTGAAGAATAAGGGATGCTTCTTTCTGCTGTTCCAGTACTTAATTCTGACAGTTGATTACCTTATTACTTAGTACAAAGGGGTGCTAAGCAAGTACTTTTTGTACTTAGTACAAGAAGTAAGTACTAAGTGAGTACTTTTTGTACTTGGTATAAAAGTACCAAGTACAAAAAGGCTGTCAAATCCATACAGGTTGTCTGCAACATAAGCCTCTTGTTCAGGGGAAATTATAGATTCTTAGCACTAAAATGAGACTTAAGTTCTCAAGTGTTTTAGGTGTCTTGAAGACTGAGTGCTTGTATCACTGAGGGCTTAGGAAATGCGTATGCCCTGTGCATGGCTACTGTGCAAGCTGCCTTCAAGGCAGGATATTTTAACAGGGTCCAAGTGGTGTTACTTAGGGAAAAAGCTGACGTCTCTTCTTACTTCCAACACTTTCCAGGTGCATCATTTTCCCTCCGTGCCTCAGTTTACCAACCTGCTGAACTCAGTAATACTTGCCTCCCACTGTAAAGTGCTTATAATGAATTCTAATCAAGAGGTAAGAGCAACCAAGGCTGAAAATAGGTCTCTCTTCCACAGTCTACAGTTTCTACACATAAAGAATCCACAGCAGCTTTACCATCAGAACAATCACAACAGTGCCAAGAAAGGACTCTGTGATACAGAGAAAGGCTGGACATGGATTTCTCATGCAGCTTTACTCTTTATCACATAAAAATGAGAAACCTCCACTAAAAAAAAGCAGGCTGAAAAATGTAATAGATTATATTTCCCCTAATCCTAGATTCAAGGCCAAAAGGGGTTGTAATGGTATTACTGGTAATTGCATGTCCAGCAATGGCGGCTGATTTTTGTCCAGAGACACTTACATTAATCTCTGCTATCAGAAAACACAAAAAACAGAAGCTACAAAAAATTCCAGACCTCTCTAGTCTCACAGCACATGAGCTGTGGCCAGAAAACAGGTCTATAGGCCTTGATATTTCTGTCCCCAGCAATGCACTCCTGATGCATCCTTTCTCCTTCTGTCAAAGCATCCCCAGACCAATAGGGAATGCACCAAGGCTGTGACCACCATATCCAGCAGAAATTACAGGAATTCGATAAGCAGCTGCTGTGGTAAATGCAATACTTTCTAACAGCAATAGTCACCTCTCCAAGCTCACAGATGAAACATGTAAGCTGTAGACAGTAAGCTCTGCCAGGCTTTCCAGCTTTCCCATAACACACCATAACTGCTAGGCAGAGTCTGAAATATTTTATACTGTTTTCTTCACTTATACTATTATCAACCAGTTCTGCAGTGATTTAGCTTCCAATGCCAAGATATCTCAATCTTGCCATACTCAGCACTTACCACACTTGATCTGTTTGAGAATATTCTAGATTCACTTATTCCCCCACCTCCCATCCCAGGTACCACCAAAACTGAAACTCTACACAGCAATGTTTGATTGAAGAATGGCTATATTTCCAGAAAAAACACAGCAAGGCCAGTAATGTAATGATAATGATACAGGCACCTCATATCTCAGTGGTCCACCCTCCCAGCCAACTAGGCTGCAAGAGGAAACCTCAGTCTGAGTATGAGCTTATGATCCCTTAAACCTTGGTGTGCTATTCATTTTGTAGCAAATTCATGGAGAAAAAACTCTTTGTCCCAAAGAAAAAATGCATATTAGCATTTTCCTTTATGGAGTAAAAGCACAGAGCAATTGGCCCAGCTGTTAACAAAGAAGTGATGTTCAGAGTTGACACTGAGTGGCAGGGTGTGACAACTCAGCCTAAGTGCTGTCCTCATCCCAGCCACTTCAGTCATCCCAGCTTCCTGCTGCCTGCGCTTTTACCAGACTGATGCACAGCATATGTTCTGTGGCACATGGACTCCCCTGGATGCATATGTTCCTTCCCCAAGGAACACTAATTCATCTGGCATACATGTCTGGAGGGAGTGCACTGGTTGCACCGATGGCAGGGGGAGCTTGGATAAGACAGGGCTGGAACCTTCACAGTCTTTTTGGAAAGAGAGGAGGAGGCAACAGGAGGAAAAGCAACTTCTTCTCTCTAATACATGTGTATGCCTTTAACATCAACTTTACTCCGAGGCAGGCTGTGTTAGGCATTTGCCAGCAAAAACCATCAGAGCAAAACGTAGCAATGATTAAAAGTAAGGAAGGGTGGAGAGACATTCCGGCATGCTGTAGCTAGAGCCAGAACCGATGTTGTTTTCAGCAGGGGTACAGTGTCCACTGGGGAGCCACACCGAAGCTGATAATCACCCTCTGCAGCACAGTGCTGGCCCTGTTGTTTTAAATGCTTTCACTCCGAGCCTTCTCATCCCGGTTCTGAAACAGGACAGCATTCTCCCCATAACCATCAACTCTATCCATGAAAAGCATGCTCTTTACTAGTTCAACAGGCCCTCAGAAGCATGGGAGGGACAAAGCAGAAACAGTCAGGTGCCTGCCCCCACTCCTCCCCTCCACTCACTACGTCCTGCCCTGAGGAAACAAATCCCTGCTCTGCAACCCTTCAGAGAGATGTGGCTGTTCAGTGAATGATACCCTTTCACATTTCAGAGCAGACCAGACATAAGCAGTGGCACAGTCTGAATTTTGTTTAAAGGGACCTGAAAAGCTGTGCTTGAACAGACCAGCTCTGAAAGGAGTATCCCCACTGAAGAAAGTGAAGAAATCCCAGCAGCAGTGGGATGTGATGACTCAGTTCCTGCTACAAATGACCCGACCACACAAACGGACTGGGAACGGCTGTGCTGCAGCTTTGCTGCAGCTCCAAACCAGATTCTTCAGGGCCAGGAGAGAGTGAGCACAAAAGCACTTCAAGCAATGATTTACCTTGCCAGCTACCTTCAGCTCCAGGGCTCTTCCAAGATACAACTGTAGGAAGGGGAGAAAAATAATAAAAAAATAAACATAATGCCCTTTCCTAGCAGATGACTCAGTGTGCTATTTTACTCCAAATGGTTTAATCAGCTTTGAAGTCCTACGTATGGATTCTCTTCAAAGACATGCTTTGAAGTAGATCCCTCTTTGAGGATTGACACAGCTGCACTTTGCTGCTACTCAATTCAGTGGGTGTCTCACAAGCACAGCATCAGCCAGGACATTCAAAGTAAGGACAGTGTCCACAAGCCAGAGTAACCACCAAGCATCCATTAAAAAGTACCTCAGCCTTATCACATCACACAGAGAGGAGCAAAGTTAAAAGTAACAATCCCTGTAATCCCCTATTAGTTATCAATAAAATACATATGCAAAGTCAATTTCAGGGGCTGAAACGCACACTGCTGTTCAAAAATAACCTCTTCCTCCCTGTAATCATTTGTCTTTGATTAAGAGAATTCCTACCGATTGTAAAAGAGGGAGCTAACAGGTAAAGCATTCAGAAAATGCCATTTCTGGTAGGCTTGTATACAGCAAATGCAATCGTCATTACAGGATCACAGCATTAGAACAAGAAGTCCCGCCACATGCAGGGACAGGATTGCAGCCCTTCCGACAGACAGCCTGTACTTTATTACACAAACATGCTGGCCCACTGCCACCTGAAGTACAAAGTCTTGCTAAAAATACATCAGGTTTGATTCCATTTTGACCTCAGGCTCCATACATTGCTATGGCAAGGGTTAGTGGTTGCAAACGGACACTCACCACATTAATGTCACCATGCCTAGAAAGTGAAAACCTGGTCCAGGCCAGAGGGGGTATTCAAGGGCTCTTCCCTGCAATGGGTATTTCTGACATGCATAGACATATATACTGCTCTCTTGAATGCATTAGGATTGTCCCATACTCAGGATCCGATCTACCTGGCCCCAAACATAACCAAAAAACAGACCCAATAAATGCACGTCACACCTATGACCTTGCTCAGAAAACACTCAGCCCCTACATGTTCCAGGAACCCTCAGGCTCTCCCCTCAGAGCCCACCTGCTCCAGGTGTCAAGAGCCATCCCTGTGTTCAGCACCCACAGGACCCTCCTTCACTATACGGCTCCTGCAGGGTCCTCCAGGACAGGACCAAAACTGGGAAGCCAGCAGAGTACTTCACCTCTGTGCTTGGGCTCGGGAGACTGTTGGGAGTCTGGCTCAGGAAGTGCATATTAACCAGGCAGCTGGTCCTCCCCAGCAGGGAGCAAAGCAGATGCATAAAATACATGTGTTTACACCTTTCGGTTCAGGCTTCCCTGCAAATGTGCAGATGAAGCACTTGAGCACTGGCACTAGTATCACACAGGAGCTTCACATTGAAGCCATGCAGCAAAATGAACCACCTGTCCTCAAACAGAATAGTGAATAAAAATAAAGAAAAAACAACCACCAACCAACCCACAGCTCACCCAGCTGTGCTACCAAGGAGTCTGCATGCTCTGTGCCCTGTTCTTCTCCACGGCTGATCCAGCATCACATCCGAAAACATGCATGCCTCTCAATGCCGTCCTGCCAGCTGCCAGGGTCTGTCTCTCTCTATCCCAACACACACACAGAGGAAGAAGAGACTTAACGGCCAATAACGTGGAGAGGGGCTTGACCAGCAGCCAGTCGTGGCTAATGGATGAGACGGCAGGCTGCACTTCGGGACCAGCTCAGAGCTGGCAGAGACGCCTCGGTTGTGGTGAATCAAGGCTTCCTGACCTAAATGGCTTTGACTTTAATGGAGATGTGCCAACAGATGCCAGCTTAGAAGCTGAGCTGCTGACAGCTCTATACTGAGGCGCTTTGTGTAGCACACTGATCAGCTGCTCCACTTTTTTTTTTTCTTTTCTGTCTCTGTCAGCTCCTGGATTTTTGTTTGTTTTATTTTCAGAGGAGGCTGGGAACTGAAGAGGCGAAAAGTCAGCAGCCCTTTTTTCCCTAAAACAACAGTTTATTTAGGAACCAGAAGCAGCTTTACAAACTCTTACTAAACTGGTGTTCCAAGTACCTCCTCAGCCAGAGCAAAGGCAGACTCTGTACAGTGTATCTCCAGAGCCTTGATAAAGTGATGACACCTTCCTGGAGGGAATACCAAGGTGAACAGTGTAGCGTAACATTTTAGAAATTACTAGCTGGTGTAATAACGAGGCAAATCCTCAGCTGTCAAAATGCCAGTAGTGTCAGAAATTTACCCCTGTGAATTCTGCCACTTCATCTTTACCTGGATTCAACATACACCCATGTCAGCATATCGTGGTTAGCAGTGGCTCAACAACTGACAGATGCTTTAGCCCATGTGCCAGCAAACGGGCTCCAGCACTTGTTTGTTTGCTCATCAGCTGCAGATGCATTTGATGCATTTGCTCTTCTAGGACAACAACCAATGCCATCCCTCTGAATAACTTTCCTTATCCTGGGCATATGGTTGGCAGCAAATACGAAGTACCATGTTCTGACTGACCTATCTCTTCTAGGTGCCAGAGTCATGAGCTGAGGCATATCTGAAGGCAGAAAAACAACCACTTACAAAAACAGGAATCTCAGCAGATTTCACACTAAATAAAAAATTCAACTGGGTCACAAAGTGACTCTTCAAAGTGGAAAAAAATTCTAGCAGACCTCTGTCAGACAGACTAATAAAATGAATGTATAAAGGTTACATGTTAGATTTCTAAGTATTGAGTCTTGTAACTGCATTGAAAATCAAACAAAAGCTGCTTGGGACAAAAATACCAGTGTGCAAACTGAAAAACAGAATTATAACCAGCATGGAGAGTACTGACAAACTGGGAAGAAACTTACAGAAACAACCTAGAGAAAGAAGTCAAAACTGGGTTCATTTGTCAACAAAGTTTATTGTCTTGAAGAAGGAATAAGCAGAGTGCCAATTAAGAAACTGATGGAAATGACCCATTCACAGAAGAAAAATATCCACCATGGGAACTACTGTAAGAGGCCCCAACAATTAAAAGTAACCTGGTACCCATGGGAATTTCAGGCTACATTCTTGTGAATTTATTCTGAGAATCACCAGATTGCTTTAGGGAGTTTGTTTTCTTCCCCTCTTGAATACATATGTGACTAAATTTGTGTTTGCATCTCTAGGGGAAAAAAAAATAACAGGACTTGCAGAATTTGCTGAGCACCAGCAGTTCTTTGAAGATGATGGCAGGTGGCAAATATTTAGCATTTTTGAGGATTAGGAGTTGCGATACAGATTTTTTATTTTCTCTCTGGATTTAGAAAAATCTTGGGCAATGTCCTGCCAACAGAGACCATACTTCCCAAGACAACAGGAAAAGGCACTTATGGGAGGAAAAGAAATGCCATAAGTTTTTTTGTTTTGTGGGGTTTTTTTTAATTTCTTATTCTGACTGTAGCATACAAGGGGAGATGGAATAGAAAGCCTGCTGTAAAGTGTGCAGTAAAAGAAAAGCCTAAAAGAAGTCCAGTCGTTAAAGTCTGGAAGTATAGAGATCATCAGAGAGATAATTTCACACTTCACATTTAGTCACACAGATGCTTTGTCTGCGGTATACATAGAAAAGATAACTCCTTTTCCCCTCAGGTATATCTTACTGTTTTGGAAACACGTCCCCTTCATCCCACTCTGATTTGGATCACCAATTTGAACCAATTTGCAAATGATTACACCTAGTCCAGGCAATGCAAACTCAAGCTCAGTGTCTTGGTAGCAGCTTGCAAAGTTTTCCTTACTGCCTCTAAAAGTAAGACTAAAATCCCAGATAGGAAGGCTGAGCCTTGCTCGTCTTAACACAGCCCACTGGCATGGGAAGGGAGGAGTACAGCACCTGGGGCATGGGTGTGACAGTGGGGACTGCATGCCTCTGCAAGGACAACACAGAGACAAGGGCACCAAACACGGCCCAAAAGCAGCGTCCTTATTTTCATTACAAACTTTCACTACACAGGCCACCTGCGGCTTAGCGTGTTTCATGAGAACCCCATGGTGCCCTGACACACAGCAAGGCTGTCGCTCAGCTCTGAAACCTCACACACTCCCCCTCCTCCCCCTGTTCTCCCACCCCCTCCTGTGGAAATTTAAGGCTACTTCAGCTGCAGAATTTTTTTTTCCCCCTCAAGGGATAATCACTACAGAATGACAGACTATTCTGAGTTGGAAGGGACACAAAAGGATCAGCGACTCCAACTGTTAAGTGAATGGCCAACACAGGGATCAAACCCGCAACTTTGGCATTTATTAGCATCATGCTCTGAACAACTGAGCTTATCTCAGAGAACTGAAAGATAATAAACTGCACCCCAGAGACATGAAGAGTCCCAAAGGAAGGCAAGCTGCACGCCGTTCTCCCCCAGCCATCCCTCCTCCACTGGCCAAGCACAAAGGGCACCTAAGCTACGCCAGGAAAAGACTACTTGCAAAAGTAAGCCAGCCTGCTCTGCAGGAAGACCCAGGGGCAGGTGACATCCCCCTACCCTAAGGAAGCACGGCAGGTGGCTGTCAAAGCAGGCAGGTCCATCATTCAGCTCTCGCCAGGACTTACTGCGTTTAACCACGGCCAGCAGCTGACAGGGAGGGCAGCAGGGATGAAATCTTCAGACACCCAGGAGCTCATAGTAGCTAGCAGCCTGCAAGTCTCTAATAATTTTTTCCTCTTTTTTTTTTTCAGTTCTGGAGGCATGTGACCGGCCCTCACATACCAGAGCTGACCCCTCCCAAAGCCAGCAATTTCCTAAGAGCGAAGAAGGATGTTACCCTCCCGCTTATTCATTACGAGGCCAGGTTTCCTTGTCCTCATGCATCAAAACCTCGGTCCCTGTGTGAGTTACCCTCCGGACAGGTGCAAAAGGGGCTGTGGTGCTCAGCTATCAGGAGGACATGGCCACGGGGAGCCCCCGGCTCTTCCTTTCCCAACCGGCACACGGCTTTCAATTTCCAGGTGTAAAATCACCNTCTCATGCTCCTTGCTGTCCCGCACAGCCACACTGCCCTGCTCTGCTCCCAAATGCCCCGCACCCAAAATCCCCCCGCTTCCCTTTGCACTTGCCAGTATCCACATGCCGAGCCCCCACAGCAACCCCCACCCCTCTGGGAGGGGCTTCTCCCTCCGCTCTCCTCCAGGCGGGGGCGGCGGGGGCGGAGGGGGCGCGGCCGGGGCGCCGCNGTGAGTTACCCTCCGGACAGGTGCAAAAGGGGCTGTGGTGCTCAGCTATCAGGAGGACATGGCCACGGGGAGCCCCCGGCTCTTCCTTTCCCAACCGGCACACGGCTTTCAATTTCCAGGTGTAAAATCACCAGCTCTTGGCTCGCAAGTCGGCCGTCCCCTTCTGCACCGGGCCAGGAAGAGCGGCACGTGTTTCACATTGCTCCCCATTAACTAGTGCTGGTACTTGGAAGCATGCTCCCTCCCCAAGCACTTTTCATATCACCGAAATACCACGGCACAAGGCACTGCTGAGATTTTGGTTTCGGTTTTTGCTCGCTCGGGTTGGCAGCACCGTTTCCGGAAAAGGGGGA
>VZRO01000191.1:22316-44298 GCA_013397915.1 Daphoenositta chrysoptera | reverse complement strand
AAAAAAAAAGGAAAGCAAGAAAAGAAAGAAATGGATAAGGAAAAAGCTAAAATAGAAAGGGGGTGAGTGACTAGAAAACTGAGACTGGGCAAATATAACCTAACAGCATTTGGCAGCCTTTCTGATGACTAGACATTGAAAGAATTAATGACTTAAATCAGGCATAGATATGATATTTCATAGGTAAATAACCATTCCATGTCAAGCAAGCTTGTCTACAGCATAATAAAAGGAAATTCTAGGAAGAAAAACACAAGTTAAAAGCATAGACAGACATTTTGTTTACAGGTACATTTTACAAAAGAATGGTGTGAGTGTCTCTCTCTATACAGTATATATATATATATATAATCTAGCTCGAGAAATTAGATATATTTGCTTGAACAGTCTTCTTACTCACAGAGGTTACTGTAGCTCCAGCAGTTACCCATTGGTCAAAGAAATAAAATGCACAGATCATCAGTTTATCTATAGCGATACCAGCTAATTCAATTGCTGCTGTTCTAGTCAACTGGAATCAAAATAGTTTCAAATTTCCTGGCAGCTGCTGCCCTGCAGTGCACACAATGATGTAAATGGATGCTTTCTGAGTATTATGAAACTGATGGGGGAACTGCAGTCTCATTCAATCGCAGGAGCTAAGGAGTCCACCTTGGCAGCTTGCAGGGGGAAAAAAAATTTCCTCCAGCAAGGCTGCCTGACGGCATGCCAGGGATACGTCTGTGCTTAGCTGCCGTTTTTGTAACTGCGTCCGTAAGGGGAGAATCGGGCAGAATGGCGATGCTGAGAGTCATGTGCTGGTTTCGGAACGCAGGATGCTTTATGGCATTTCAGCATGAGTGAGCTGGAAGCGTTCACTAAGCAGCCCAGGCATCCTGCATTTTATTTCTCCGCTGCTCCTTGCGCCGATCACAAGTAGCACGTGGGTGAGCTTGCATGCAGCATCGTATCAGTTACGCTTTCCTGGTATTTCTTGCCACTATTTGTAAAAGGCAAATTAGGGCAAGTAAAAAACAATGCATGCATTAAGATTAAACAAATCTCTAGGTGACAGAGCTTAATGAACAAATCACAGGATTTATAGTATTATATCACTACTGCAGCCTGCCAGAGAGGAGGGTTACACATATCTCCCTGTCCTGCACTGCATCATGTTAAAACTTCTACAGTCACTAAAACTATTCCAATGGATAAAGCAGCCTGCTCCTGCTGAGATGGAGCAGCCGTCCCCTAAGAAAGGGGAGGGGTGCTGCACAGCCTCTGGCAGCCTTATGCAGCAGCCCTTTTTCCAAATGATGTCATTCTCCATGCTGCAATAGGTCCTGCCTGGCCAGCACAGCCAAAGCCAGGGGATTAACATAATGCAAACACGGGGCTTTTGAAACTGGACTGCATATATCCACACTGGACTGGGTGGCAGGATTTTCTGCAGCTTGCAGACACTCCCGGCTTTTGGGCAGTTTGCTTGCTCCAAAAAGGAGAAGCAGAGCCAGGTCCTCATCCCATCTAAAGTTACAGTGGCATTATGTAAAAATAACAAGTTGCTGGAAATGGGGAAGCTGAGTGAAAGCGAGAGGGAAGCAGAAGGAAGAGGCTGGGGAGAACTGCCTAGAAATAAGTCCTGGTGAAATGCCTCTATGCCTTAGCAAACACGCAGGGAAGGCAGAGGGGAACAGAGGCATAGCAGGGCCCACGCAGAAAAATTGACTGTGTTGTCTGAGATCCCTCTCCCCAAAAGCAGACAACCAGAGGGAGTCCCTGCTGTGGTCACTGGGAGGTTTGGAACAGAGCCCAACAGCATGCACAGGCAGCGTGCTCTTTGCAGTCACCATGCTTGAACAGCCAGACAGTGGTGTGAGAGCCAGTGGCTCAGGGTTACCCAAAAATTAAACTAACTGGTTCAGGGCAAAAAATAATCCCCCTGCAAGCATCCAGCAGCAGTGTGGTGCTCAGGAAGTCGTACACCCACAGCTTGCTGCACGCTGGAAGAGATTCTCAAAAAGGCACTGCTCACCACTGCTCTTGCATAGTTCCCTAAATTCTGGGGGTTTTGGGTCACCAGAGGCTGTGCTAGGTGAACCTTCAGTCTGCCACAGGACAGCCATGCCTATTTGTAAATCTGTCACAAATCTCTCTGCTAGCCAAGTCCCAGCACTGGAGTCTGGTAGTGATGTGATGCCCGAGTTGTCATTGGTTTGGAAAACAGAGTGAGAAAAGCTGTTAAGCTAAGACCTCAAATCCTGTGCATTTAGAAAGCAATGACCATTTAGAAAGCATGTAAAATACATAGGCCACTCTGTGCCTCTTTGAGCGTTTATGTGGACTTTTTTTACAACTGCACAAGTTCTAATGCTATTCCTGACGGAAAGCTTTATGCAAGCAATGCTGTGATTTGGTTGCATATTTTTCCCCACAGATTTTAACTAATTCCCAGTGGTAAACAGGGTTTGGGACCACTTGCATAACCCCAACTGCAATGAATTAGGTGTCCTCCAAAGAGCCCTGTACCTTTCCCCTGGTTGCCAGAAGGATGGCACCTTGCCGCAGTCACTCACAGGCCTACAGCAAGCTCAAAACAGGACAAAGTCCAAAACTAACATGCAGCACGTGCTGAGAGGATTTAGAGTGAGGGATTATCCACTACAAATTGCTGTATGGGCCACAGATGGTCAGTGAGATAGCTCAGTCCCAAGAGTCATTACCCTGGAAAGCAAAATGGTAGAGTGGAACAGCTGCTAGCATGAGCACGAGCAGGAGGGAATACAAAGGGAGTATCTGGACTCCTTATCCTGACATAAAAGTGCAAGTGGGTCTTAGAATATTTAATGCCCTTTTCTTCTTTAAAGTCCCACACGCTGGAATGATATGGCTGTGAGAATCTCAAGTTTTGGTTTAAGACTTATGTTTGGAAGAGTCTTAAACCCAAAATGCAAACAACAGATCCAAAAAGAATCTGAAATTTTCCATTTTTCTGCTGCTGTGATTTAGAACAGAAGCAGCTAACAGGTGATTTTCTAAGTGTAGATACACACAGTGATTAGCAAGAATTACTTTAAAAGCTCCATAAGAGCCTTCACCTGAAGAACAAACTTCTAAAACAGTGACAACTCACAGCTGCTTTGACAATTTTAGCATCTACAAAGACTTTACGGCCTCTCTAAATTCACTTGTAATCAATGTTATATATTTAAAATACTGTATTTTTAAAGAATCCTCTCAAAACCCTTGCAAAGTTGCTTTGAGCAAGCAAAAATGGCTTCAAAAAATCCCTCACTCCTAGGCACATATCTCAGAAACTCTGGCTTTTTGTAGATCCAGACACTAGGCACACCTGCAGAAAAGGATGTCCTTTGCTGCATTTCAGGGCTTGGGACCAATTAACCAAGCTAAGAGTAGGCTTGCTAGGCAGTTCTTAAAGCACCTTAGGAGATGGATATCAAGTTATGGGTCCAGCTAAAACAAAAATAGGACACAGAGGGACATGCGCATCTCCCAGGCTCCAAGTATTTCTTGCTAAAGGTGCAGCTGGACATTGCATGGTAACTTCTCAGCAGGCTCTCACAGCGAATGAGACTCCCTTCCTCAGGAAGCTGGACAGAGTTAAATAAACAACGCAGGGATCTAAGACAGAAGGTACTTGTTAAAGCAGTGAACTGTGAACAGGAAAAATATGTGCTGTACTCTGTGTTACACTTTTTCAGTGCAATACCAGGCCAGAACTGCATCTACCCACATAATTTTATTTAAATGCCTTCTCCATGTGCATTAACAGCAGCAAGTTAACATGCATCATTTCCTTCAGAAAACTTCAAAAATGAACCAAGGCTACAGCACAATAGAGGGTTTGTGTTGGTGTGCTGCAGATCTCACCAGATGATGGGGCTGAAGCTGAGGAGAGGAGGCCATGGTGACAGGTAAAAATGCAGCTGTGCCCCACTGTACCTGCCTACAGCCAGCCAAGTCAGCTGGCTGAGCCCCTCCTGTTGTGCCCACTGATCTGGATGCCCCATTTTCTGTCTGCCTTATGGAAGGGGATGGCCTGACTGCCTCCAGGAAAGTGTTGCTGAGTCCTGCCAGTTTCAGCTGAGTTCAGCCTGTACCATGTGTGCTCAGAGCATCTGATGTGGCCAGACACTGACGGACTGCCAGCATCACCAGGTCCCCAAATATTTGTGTGCTCACGTCAGCATGGCTCTCAGCTTCGGCCAACAGCCCACACAAGGGAGGCAATTACTGCCTTAACTCTGGTATTTCCAGAGTGCTTCTGAGTGATTAATTCTGCGCCTTTAAAAAACAATAAACAAACAGCCCATGTTTTAACGATTATTTGTACTAAACCCTTGGCCCTCAAACAATTTTTGTACTAAACCCTTGGCCCTCCTAAACAACTTTGTTGTTTAGCAAGTCGAGGATGTGGTAATCTCCTCCCTACAGCTGTAGGTTATGATAACTTGAACTATCCAGCTCTCAAGTGCAGGTCACAAGACATACAATTTCCTCCTGTGGAGCAAGGGACTTAGCATAAATGCCTTGTGCCCCCTTTAGTTTTCCTCTCCCCTGGACTGGAAACCCAGACATCCATCACACCACACATGACAGCTCCAGACCATGCCTCTCCTTCTCCCAGCCCCAGGAAGCAGGACTAAGAAATTCAAGGGAGATAGCAAGACGGCTCCGCCTCATGCAGCCAAGATGCAGAGCACAATGGAACCTGTCCTCCTGCACCAGCATTTATTTTTCCATATGCACCATTCTCTTCTGACAGTACTGTTAAGAGCTTGCTGCTTTTCAGAGCATCCAAAATGATCTGGTTTACTCCGTGTTGGAGTGAAAGAGGAGCACTCAGCATGGCCAGTGAACAAGCTGCTGCCAAAGAGGTGATCACTACCTACAGTGCACAAACTCGACTGGAAAAGTACTTTCTAATACAGTACATCAGGGGACTTAAATTTTAAAAGTTAACCTTCTTTTTGTGTCATTGCCAATCAGCAATGCCAAACATCAAAGATATTTATGATAAAACTATTGATTACACACTATGATTTAAAAACTCCTGTGGGTCTTCTGTATGTCAGAATATGCAGAGGGACACTAGAAACAACAACAACAAGAAGCAGCTGATAAAGTCAAGTACGCACAACAGGATGACGGAATTTTAATTATGGGGGAGAGGTGTGCCACAGCTCTGAGCTTTCTGTATTCCAGCCTAGTGTGTGTTCCTGGTAAATGTTGCAGGACATCTGATGTGCCAGTCCTTCACCATAAATAAGCAAAATTAACGTGAAAATCAGGCAGTCCTCCAACCCTCAGAAAATGAAGTTTTGCACCTTTTAAGGAAAGCAGAACTGCAGAGGAAGATACCAGACCAAGGAGCCCAGACTTTCAGGATTGCCTGGAGATGGAAAGAGCAAGAGATGAGAACTTGGCAAAGGCTGGTGCCTGAAAATGGAAAGCAATGGGGTTGGAGCACTGGGCAAGACTACAGTCAGCAATCTGGGCTATCATGAGAACAATGAAATGAGTGCCTTTGGTCTCAGGGCAGTTCATACAGTGACGATCAAGAAGATGCCACTTCCATGCAATGTGAGGAGGATGCAGCAGAGCTGGACACGTGTGCCTTGAAGTAACAGAGAAAACAAGCAAGGCAGATTAAGGACAACCTAGTATGTCAGTGATGCTCACTTTACACAAAGATACTGGGATAATTTTCTTAAAGCTGTTCAAATCAACAGCATAGGACCCTGAAAAGGCTTTACTTTTACAAAGTAGCAGCCATTGTGTTATTTCTTTGCTCTTGAAACAAGTTCTAGGAATTCTAAAGCAAAAGCAATCATTTCTATGATTGAGGTTCAGGAATGGGTATGTTGCATGGGTCAAAGTATGTGTTTGATTTTCTTTCACGTGTCAGATCTGGCATAGTTTGACCCCTTGCAAAGGTGATTCAGCACACATTGCCAGGAGAAAATAAGCCTTTTTTTAGAATTGTTCTTCTGGCATTATTTTGGGGAGTTTTGTTACTCAGTTTTTGCTGGCTTGAACTTGCTAAGCACACAGATGAGCAAAAGAACTAGCATGAGACAATCCGTGGCAGCGTGTGTCTGGGACCATCTCTTTTGGCAGAAGCAAGCTGTTAAATGAGCTCAGTTGCCTCATGACACCTCACTGCACACAAAACAGCAACTGACAGGCTTTCCAAAAAGCTATTTGTTTCACCAGGAATTCAAAACCAAGCTTCTTCCAGCAGCTGTTGGGAAAGACCAGATTTGCATAGCAACACAGGCAGTATTTGTACAGGGCCTTTTAGTGAAGGATGAGATTAAACCTCTAGTACACAGGAGGGATGAAAGCTTTCTCCTCTCAGAAGCATCAGAGAAAAGACTGTTTATTAATCTTAAGGAGGTATTTTCTTCCTAACAACGGTCTTGGATTTATTTTCTCATATAACAGGAATTATGGGGTATTTGGCCTTCGTGTTTACTTAAGGAATTATTTTGTAATATCCCCCACTTTTTTCCCCAAGGAAGCACTTTTAAGACTAAGTCATGTGACTGTGACTTTTTTTTTCTTTTTGGTATTTAAATGTATTAACAGCAAAGTCATAAAAATCAGGCCTGTAGCACAGCCAAGCCTAAAGAAAAGTCTGCTCAATAGAGACCAGTGTTTCCACGGCTGTTTCCAGAGGAGGAATGTATGTTTCCACATACAACAAGCGCCCTTTGAGCGAGTCTGAGGAGAGGTCTTGTCCAACCCAGCTAAATTCAGTTTCTAAAAAACATTTTCTTTTGCTGGAAGGCAGAAGGCTGGGGTTTCGCCAAGGAAGGTGGCCAGGCTCTGCAGGGCCACACGGACACGTGTGGTGCATGCTCCCACTCCCACAGTGAGACGGCTCTGCAGGGACATGTGTGGTCCCGAACCCTCCCACAACACAAGGGTCCCGAGGGCTTGGACTGCTTTTGCTCAGAGTAATGCATCCAGGGCAGGAGGAGGGGCAATGGACAGGAGAGGAGAGGAGCCCGACAAGAGCCATCATGCAATAAAGACAAGAGCACATTAGGGCATCAGTGATCACAAACATCCCAGATAAAATCAGACTGAAGACAGCAAAGGAGAGAAAATGTCTTACATGTGACGGCTTTATTAGCATTTGAATATCATTAATGAACCTTGAATACCTCTTCTAAAGCCATCTAACTTTTTGTTTTCCCCCCCTCTCATCTGAAAATGCCCAGCAGCTTCAACCTGGAAGGTAAAAACCAGCATGGGAGCTTATTAACAAAGGCTGCCATCTCCCACCTGGGTAAACAGCAGTGTTTGCCACAGTGGCCCCCAATTTATGTTCCTTCTTTGTGAATTGGCTTGTCTGATGCACGTGTACTTAATGACGACAGGTATACCCTCAGCAGCCTCAGCAGGGCTGCAGTAACATGGCTGTGGCCGAAAGGGAAAGGATAAACCAGAAGGCAGTAGTAATTAAGCCGTTCAGCAGCTTACATGCTACGTTCTGTTTCTGAGGCCAGCCTCGGCATGGGTCAACTGCTTTAGGTTAGATAAATTAAAGTTCAGCCTAACTGCCCACAGCAACAAGTTGTTCTCTTGATCAAGTTTAAACACCAGCATTTCTCCTGACCCTGCCCCTGTCACTCATTTGCTTGATATATTTCATACTTTGACCCCTAAAAAACATGTCTTCCTTCTTTTAAAGGAAACTTCAGAAAGTAGCATGTTTATTTGGATTTTTGTTGATATTTTCTGCCTTCCCACCTAACACAGAGAAAGACAGAGAGACTTTCAAGCATAGCTCCTTCCCCCAAAAGCATATGTCATGACATATTTGACATATATCAAATCAAAAAAGCCAAGATTTGGTGCACAAAGCCCTCGGTTTGTACTACTGTCCCCTCAGTCACCCTGTCCTCATTCATCTCCAGTTAATAAGCAGTTAAAACCTGCTCGCTTGAAGAAAAAACTAGAAGGGGCAGAACCACTCCCATTTATCCACAGTGGTCAAACAGCTTGGAGGAGAGGGAGGAGGAGGAGGACGCATTAATTTGTGACAGCATGAAGCCAGTCTGGGTAGGCACAATGTCACCCAGTTTTCGGGTACAATTCACAACCATTATATGTTAACCACTGTTAAATATTCACAAAC
Source organism: Daphoenositta chrysoptera (assembly GCA_013397915.1). Lineage (NCBI taxonomy): Eukaryota > Metazoa > Chordata > Aves > Passeriformes > Daphoenositta > Daphoenositta chrysoptera. The sequence goes on along the minus strand of VZRO01000191.1, from coordinate 36,149 downwards.
CTGCCTGTGAGGGTCCCTTGAAATCACTCCCATTTTGCTAATTGTTAGCCCCTAATGGTAGTTTCACATTAATAAAGGAACAGGAAGAGATCCAGAAACAAGGCAAGAAGGAGATCCAGAAACAAGGCAAGAAGCAGCACAGGAAAAATACAGAGAATTAGGCGCATAAGTCAATATATCTGACTTAATCTTTGCCACCCTTTATTTTAGGGCCCAGTACTTAGCTCGGAATACCCGTCATATTTGATAATTGTTTTGGCTGGTAATAACAATAGATTCACTTGGATTTAATAGACACAGCATACTTTATTTAATACCAATCTCTGGATTTGTACCAATGCCTGCTGACAGTGCTCTCACATTGTGTCTTTCCAAGCAAGAAATGAGGTCATCATGATTCATGTAATAATCTGATACACATTTTGTGGCAATTTGGAAAAGTTTTTAAAATTCCTAAATGAGGACCTTTAGGTTTTGGGTTTTTTGGGGTTTTTTTCCCTTTTCAGAAATTTGGATTTTTTCCACTTTGCAATTAGGATTTCCCAAGCAGAAGACCAAACTTCATAAAATCCAGGAAGAAACTGTTCATTCACTTTCCAATTCTGATCTTTTATTCTTCTTTTTTTTTTTTTTTTTTTCCTTTTCTTAGTGAAGTGGAGGAGCCTACACAGTTTGTTTCTGAACAAAGTGCTGCCCTTTTCTGGCGAGGAGGGAGTCTTCTTTACTTCAGTGACATTCCAGAAAGTTTGCAATTAGGAAGGATCAAGGTACAAAGAGAACAGCCTGAGGAAATGCTTTTGCAAAGAAGGCAGGGCCTGTTGATAATTTTGATGAGGCAAGAGGAATAGGTACAATAACTACATTGACTTTCTTCTAAGATTAGGCTCTGAAAAGGTAGAAAATGCCCTGTATTTACAAGAAGACAACAGGAACAAGACAGATCCTTAGGCATAACATTAGATATTGCACCTAGACTTCCTTGAATTACTGACTACAGAGGGCAGCGCAGTTTGGGTACCACCTCAAGTATCTAAATTAAAATCTTACCTACCTCTAGCTGTAGAAGGAGCAGCATGCAGACCACGAAGGGCATTTCTGGAAGGACCTCCAGGCAGAAATGGCCATGTTTCAGCATGTGCAATTGCAGAACTCGTGGCTGAAACAACTGCACTGCAGAGAAGTGCAGGGACTCCCTCCACCAGTGTGTCTCCAGCACATGAGTCCCTGCTGTCACATGATGGTGGCACACATGAACCAGAAAGAAAGATGGAAGTATAAGACAGGGGACCACTGTCATTTTCTGGGGCCAAACCAGCAGGATCCTTTGGTCTGGTACTTGCGAAGGGCAGTGTAGCACAGTGAACGAGCCTTCATGGGGTCATTAAGGGAGCAGGCAGCTTCTGCAAAACTTTCCTGAGTGGCTTAAGAGATTTTTTTTTTTTTTGCACACAGTAGTAATAAATAGCACTTACCCATTCCTGAAGACTTCTCTTCTTCCAAGCCAAATAAAAATTCATATTTGGCCCTGGCAACATTCTGGGCATGAGCCGATATGTCATTATCCCGCACAAGTGCTTCTGCCTGTAGAGTCAAAATAAATAAAGCTTATATACCTTTGAGTGAAATAACAAAAGAACACGAAATCCCTTCAAGTGCACTGTCAAGTAGCATTTTTAAAGTATTCATTTCACTCTGTCAACACCAGCATCATCCAGAGTAGACACGGGCCAACTCAGAGCACCTCTGAAGAGCTCACCTCTCTGTCGTTGAACTCAAGCATTTCAGTATTAAGCAGAGATGTTAGAGCATTCAACTACTCACTTCTTTAACCAGCTTTACCCACTGAAAGGTCAGCAGCATTGGGCAACTATCTCAATAATACAAGTTAGGGTTAAAAATATCAAGGGGGTAGTATCAGAACTAGCAAATTTGAGTATGATGTATGTCATAAAACTGAGACCCATGGGAAAACCATAAATGGGGCAGGCTGTTTCTTTGGAAACAGAGTGAGGTAGAAAATGTGAGAAGCAAGGACTACAACAAGGTGACCAAAAAAGGGAAGAAAGATAAGGTATGCAAACATGTAGGAGTACTGTCTAAGGGTCCCTGTTGGGCAGCCCATGCATGACCACCACTGTCTAGGTCAGGACAAGGGCCCAGCTTGGTTTTACAACCATACCACACAAGTCAAACCTGCTTACCTGGCCAGGAGGCAGGGAGTGGGCACAGGGTGGTGAGCCCAGTTATCAGAGGAACACCCAGAGGGGTGGATGGACAGATGGATTGAGCAACTCATTCTACCCAGGCCTGGTGCCACCAGCACCTCCCCACTGCTCCCTTCTTGTAAGAAACAGTTGGACAGAGTAAAGGTCCAGTTTCTCAGAAGACAGAAAGGCTACAGGATTAAGATCAAAATACTTTTCTGAACAGGTAGGGACAAAACAAATCTCTAAGATAAAGTGCACACCAGCAATAAACTGTAGTGCAAAAACTATCTAGAGTCAGCATTAAGTTTCCTCCCAGCTGGGCAAGACGGAGCCCGTAATTCTTCTGTTTGAAGTGACAGATAAAATAACTCACTAACTATAAATTCTTCAGTTAACTTTATATTCATATGAGGCAATCAATTGTTGTGGCATAGCAAGTCATGGCATGGTTCACACTGGTGAAAGCATTAGCTTACAAAAACACACTTTAAAAAAAAAAAAGTCAAATGGAACATTCTGCCCCCCAGGACAACAATAATTTTTATGAATTTCTATCAAATACCTTAGGATAAGCGTCAGCTACAAACAGAAATTCAAAGTACAAGGGACACATAATTCACAGGAACACATAGTCACGGCTCTTTAATCAGAGATGGATGGACTCACAAATCCATACATTCCTCCTAGGCCATCTGTTCAACAATTAGATTTTCTTCCAATAGTATATTGACAAATAGCTGTCTTGCCCCATGTCCTAAAACAACTTTGCTCCAGGTTTTCTTGGCCTTTTACACCCATTTCTTCTCCTGCCTATCTGCACTGTGCCAGTTCTGCAAGATTTAGTCCAACACCACCCTGCCCTACAGTAGACAGCATATCTTACACAGGGGTCTTGGACTGATTTATTTACCATTCACTAATCCACCTACTCAGCACCAGTACTTTGATGGATGTGCTAACACCAGCCTACCAAATCCTTTAGGAAAAATGCGACAGAACAGATAAAGGGCTTTCTAGCACAAAGATGACTATCACAACCATGACAAAATGAGCTTGGAAGAAATCTCCGTGTCTGTCCTGCCTTTACAGGCTGCATTCATTCACTGGCCGGGAGGCAGGAAGGGTTAGAAAAGGCATAGCTGGAGCCAGAGCACACAGGAGAAAGCTCTTTGTCTGCAACAGCTTAGGCAGGAGTAGCTTACGGAGTCAGACAAAAATTCAGCCTACTCAGATGGATGTGAAGGGATGGGACAGCTAACAACTAGCTGGTGCCAAATCCCAGCAACAGATAAATGAAATGGAAAATAAAATTAACAGAACAGTCCAGTTCCTGAGCAGTCAGGAATTTCTGATCTATACCCCTCTGGGACACAGCTTCATCCCTCAGCCTTGGTCTTTGAGATTTCACAGACATCTGCTGCACTGAGCATCCCTGCCAGCAAACACATGTTCCAAGGATCTCTACTTGCCTTACCTTATTGTAAAGCAATGAAGAAGACTCCAGTTCACTGCACCCTCTGCATCATCCAATAACAGGTGCAAATAAATTGTTATATTAATGGGGTTTCAGTGTATAGGGCATCATTTATCAGAGTTAGGTGCCTAAACAGAGGCTGCAAGATCTTAGTCTTTGCATTTGAAAGGGGTAACTTGATTTTCAGAAGTGCTCAACACTGCTGATGAGAATTACAGGTACTGGCTTGTGTATGGGAACAGCTGTATTTAACATCTATTTAGGTTGTCAGAGCACTAAAAGGATGTGTAAAGAAAGTCCAGATCCAGGCTTAAGGGTAAGGTTGTCATATTTCATCCAAACAAGAAATATTAAAAAAGAATGCAAGAGCAGGAAAGAATGAGGATGCTCTGAGGTCAGAGCTAGTTTTTAAGACTATTGCTTTACCAGTGTCTAAATCAAGAGACCACATGTGCTCTCCTTTCTGTCTTTCGATCTACCACTCACCCAAGCCTTGCAGAAGTCAACATGCCCCGAAACCAGGAGCCCAGAAATGGGCTGGACAAACATCCATGGTGCTTTCAAGCTGCATTAGCAAAGATTAAATACAAGCAAGATTGAAAGGGATATAAAATTCCTGCTTAAGCTTTCTGTCCCAGCTCAAGGGCAAAGAAATCTGCATCCAGGTCAGCTCATTTCATAATTGCTTCCCTCAGAGGGCTTTAACCACCACCTTTGATGCATCTCATCTTTGTCACTGCTGGAGAGGGTGATGCTTAGAGCACCAATCCCCTTAAATCAGCCCAGCTGTACATACATTTCTCATGAGCCATATACATATTATTTTTCAGTCCAGTGATGCTCTAGGCAAAGAGGCAGCAAGCTCCTATCTATTTGTGCACCACTCTTGCAGTGCCTTCTGCCTGTTTGAACATGTTTGATCAAGCCTACTTCTCTAGGTCATAGCTCTTGGTCAGGAGTTAGGAAGGCTGCATTTGCCTCTCAGTGCATTTTAGATAACATTTATGAGGCTGCATTAGTTTGGAGTTGGCAGTCCTCACCCCTCAGACCTCCTGCCAACACACTGGGCCGGTTTCTACTGACCTCACACAAGGCATTGGCATGGGTCAACAGAGGTCCCACCTTGCTGGCTTTCTGTTTCATGCTTAGGGAGCAGAGATTGTTTAGGATAAGCCCATGGTGCTCATGGTGGTTTCAGGCCAGCACAGGAAGTGAAGCTGCTGAATCCATGTCTCAGCACGGAACTGAACAGCAGCAGGATGCTAAGACCACAGGGTTCCTGCCACTCCAGCAGGAGCTGCCAAGGACGGATAAGTCAGCCCAGCATGAAGCCCCCACTGCCTCTGTTCTGCTCTTCTGTCTGGATGTGCACGTGGAGAAGCAGGTCAGTATCTGCAAGGAGAAACTGTGCCCACAATTCACCCTTGAGAGGTGTCTTTAGGCAGGCTCCTGATGAGAGCTGAGTGCTGCCTTTCCTGAAGCACAGTTTCTCTCTCTGGATGAATTTCATTTCAACTCATAAGCTCCCCTCAAACTGCCCTCCAAAAATCCCAATGGTTTTTAAATAGGTATAGTGAGTCATAAAAAGCTGAAGAAAATGCTTCTCCTTTCTCCACAGAAGAAAAGCACCAAAGCATCCTCTTTTGACTTTCATTGAGGTTCTGGTTGGGACCTTTTTTTGGGACAAACTGTTTTTGTCTTGGAGCCTTTTTTTTTTCTTTTCATACCTGTATGTAAGAGAGCTTTAACTGAAGACAATCAAACTCTTGCTATCTCACCACCATTTTCAGCTGAGCTGACAGAAGAGCTGGGCTCCATCTCAGTGGAACGGGATAACATTGTCCACAGCTGCTGTGACAAGGAATGTCTGAGCACAAAGAACCAGTGTGAACCCATGCCTCCTGAAGCATTCACACTTTAGGTCATATGTTTTATTTGAAAATGTCTAATAAGGAGGAAGTATTCAAAGGAGCAAATAATTAAATGGCAAATTTCAGTCTGGAGTTTTTCAGACTCCCTGAGAGGAGAGATGCTGTTAAATCAGACTGACTCCTTGCAGGAGACCTGGGAAAACAGCGCTTGAGAAAATGCAGAATGGGATGGGTGCTCAGGCAGGAGTTTTCAAGGAGCAAGAGTCAGCCAAAATTCTGGACAGCAAGATACCACTCCTGCTAAGGGGAAACATCAGCAGGAAGGGACCTAAGGACCATTGACAAAGAACTGTTAGCTGGGACAGAGGGCTCAAAGCATCCTCAGGCATGTCTCCACAACTAAGCCATACCATGAGGAAGCCTCAGTTTTACATGCTTTTGCATGTGCACAGCTCTGTTTCCCAGTGCTGACTGCCTTCCCCCTCAGCCCTACCACCACTGGATGTCAGCTCCCTGACAGCAGGCAACAAGCCCCGCGATGCTAGCACCTTTTGGAGGTTTCACTGAGGCTGCTGGGGAAACACTGCACTATTGCAAGAAAGCAGAAAAAAGCCTTGAAGAATGCCTGTAAATCACAGTCTACTATGGAGAACTTCACAGCCACACCTGGACCACTTCTAATCCAAGGCTGTGCCTGTTCCATTCTCATTGCTTCACCAACATCTCCAGCAGCAAAAAACACAACTGCCTGTCAGCAGCCTACCACATACCCTGATACAGAGAGTTTATGCTCTCAGCAGGAATGATGGATAGAAGGTTCCCACAGGTTTTAAAACCTTCTCCAGCAAGTTGCAATGTCATGGACAAGTCTTTACAGAATCCTGCACTGAGAGTTCTGCCTCTGCTGTCACATCATCTCTGCGTGGCCATGAGCTTAGCAAGTTTCACTGCTTTTGACAGATCATACCAATTGTTCTGAAAATACTATGCCTGTTGAGCTTGTCTCAAATCACTTTCCTAAGTAACAGGATTAAATGCAGGAAGCTGGCATTAAAATAAACTTGCTAACTGGTGAAACCTAGTGCACTGGCATCACAGGTAGAGTGCAGGTGCTCACAGTAAGACCACTAGCAAGGGTTGTAGCGTTTAATTCCATGTTACCTCATGCATCCTAATTGTGTTTTCCTCACACCTCCCCACACTCATACACATGTTTGCAACTCTTGAATTAAAGCATTAGTAAAACAGATTAAAATTCAAAATAACAGGAGCTTTGCATGGCTAAATCTCAGCTGGAGCTTCTAAAACTTAATGCTAGCCAAGGTTTTGAAAGAGAGGAAATCTCAGCCTAGATTTTAAACTAATTCCTAACTATCAGGAATTGCAGGGAGATGTATAGAAAGCCAGAGGTGGGAAGGGAAGGAAAGAAAGGGCTTGTGTGAGAGCACTGCCTATAGCTGTTTTCCAGCAGAGAAAATTTTGGATAATTCTGAATTTTAGAGAGGGATAACAAAGTCATGTAAGACTTTTCAGCTGCAAGAAGGAGGCAGGTGAGAGACTGGCAGAGGTGCTTGCAGTGATAAGGAGTCTGCAAAAGGCAAAGAACAATCAGTGATTCTGCACCTGTGTTTTTAGTGCAACAGCCAGAGAACAACAAAAGAAGGTACTGGGAGTCAGCACCACACCAAAGAGGACGTGGTTCCTTGTACAGTTTGTAGTCGAAACCACCAACCTCCTTGCAAAGCAATGTCACAGAAACCAAAATACTGAGGGACCTGACGAAGAGGGTGAACAAGCTCAAGGGATACAAATCCCCAACAATATAGAAATCACATCCTTCTCATGAATCTCTAAGCTGAACTCTTTCTAGGCATCTGCTGACCTTCATGACCACACACATGCTCCTGGACGAAAGCCTTGAATCCAAACAGTGCAGTGAGTCACTATTACCTGCTCACCAGGCTTCGGCATGGCCCTGGACTGGACAGACCTCAGGCTCAATACTATCCAGCCAGCTCCTCTTGGGTCCTCACCAAAACACACCCCTCAGCCTGCCCCAGGGATTCACCAAAAGGCACCAGGGCACTGCAGGCTTCCTATGCCATTATTCCCAGCGCTACAGGAGCTGCTTAGTATGAGCAGCCTCACAGGAAGCAGGCAGGCTGGAGAGAGCAAAACTGAAAGGGTGCAGATACTATCAAAGCTACTCTCCCTGCTCAAAGGCAGACTTCACAGAAGTTCAGTGTCTAAAGAGAGGCTCAGTTCAGAAATGCAGCAAGAGTTGCTTCTTAGAAAAAAACTGGAAACAGTATTAAAAAAACTCTAATGCCTTAGCAGCAGTATCAAGTAAAATGTAAATGATTTAGAGGTAAAATTTGTTTCCAGTCTGGTCGCCTTGTTTCAGACCTGCACTTGAGTTTTTCTCCCCTTAAAGAAATGTTTGCCTTGTTTGGTTGAAGTTGTTAGGACACAGTCAGCTGTTATACAGTATTAAATGCTTTTTATTATGCAAAGGCTGACACTGTCTGAAATGTAACTGCATGGCTGTGAACAGCATATTAATTCAAAGTCTGTATGATTACACTTTACCATTAAAGGTCACTCAGCATTTTGTATTTGCCAAGTCAGTGATTTTTGACGCATGCATGTATGGACCTTTGGATGTCTATACATTATTTCTAAGGTATGTGCAAGAATCAAACAAGCCCTCTAAGAAAAAGGCTTTAGCTCACTGATTGAACCACCATGTTCCTAGACATAACACACAGACAATAATGAAAAACACCCAAAACTTTTATAAAGCCACAGTGCAAGTATTCTTCCCGAGTTATGTCAAAGAGCATTGGGGCGGAGGTGTGATTTAAGAAAAACTGTGCAAAGACAGCATCTTTTATCCAGAGAATTCAGTGATGCATGTAGTAGACATCTTGCATTTACTGTTTTTGTTCAATCTGTTCCAGTATATTTAGCAAACTGACAGACTGCTTCTCTTCAGCAGGTAGTGTGCTTCCATCGGCTTTAGGCATCTCAGATGGCAGAACAATGTTTAGACAGGCTACAGGTCTGCTCCACATGGATTTCTAGTCCATGGAAGTTAAAATTTGAATATACTGAAATGCCTCATGAGCCTACCAGAAGTTAGTTCTGTATCTTTAAGCAACTAAATTCTTTCTAAAACCTCAGCCAAGATCTGCTGTCCCTTGAAAATTTACAGACAGCATCCTCTGCTATGTGCTGTACATTCTTTATGTCCAGCTAAATATAGACTGCTTTTATGAATGGAAGGACAGGGTATTGCGAGAGCTCATCCTCAGTTTTCAAACCAATATTATAAACATGGTTTAAGACAGTGCCCCAAAGTGATTAAAATATTCCATTTGTGAATGGTAAAAAAAACCCAAAAAGGCAAACCAACACACAAAGAAACAACACACACCCAACCATCAGACCATTCTGCACAAGAGCCACTGGAAGAATTTACATTTGCAAAATTGTAAAAACCTGGATTTTCTCCGTGGCAAGTGCAAACTGTAGAACTACAACGTATCAACAGAGTATGCAAAAAGGGGTATGTGTCTCCCTCTTAGACATACCTTATTGATTCCGCATGATTATTTCATATCACATGTTTAAATTAATTGTACAGCTTTCACCTCGGCATTTTTTTTCTGAGTCTTGACTAGATTTAACAGAAGTGTTTGGGAACAGAAATTTGACTCAAGTTTTGATCTGAGCCATCTTACCTCTGGCACAATTGAGGCAGAAGCTAGAAAACACATCAACAAATTTTTCCTGATGTGCACACACTGGGGGACTGAAAACATTGTTGCAAGACCATTTGCTTGCTAAGAAAGTGCACCTTAAGGACTGCAGCATCCTCAGGCAGCTATGGCCCTGCGAAGGGTCAGGAGCCAACATGCAGTTTCAGCTGTGGCAGGAAGGCAGAAGACATCAAAGATGTTACATCCCCCACAAGCAGCACAACACAGGCCAGCTGGCACTCGTGTCCCACTGGTGAGGAAGTTAATACCTCTTCTTTTTTCCTCATTAAGTCACAGCAAGTCCACAGACAAGACAGCTGATGACAACCAGAACTTGCTGGTACTAGAATTTGTTTCCTCTTCAGAAAAGAGGTTCCCTGGCAAACATTCTTCTGTTAGCACTGACATGCAGACATATCCCAGGCCTAAGTGCATCTTGCCATCAGATTTGGCATTCGTTCAACCTGGGAGATTCAATTATTACCCAAATGACACTTCCCATTTGAAAAATGTTGTAAAAAAATAATAAGTACACTTTGGAGGTAAGCCATCTCTTCCACAGTGCCATTTCATGCCAAGGAGAGAAAGCAAGCCCCATTCATCGCTTCTGCAAAAAGGTAGGCTTGTATTACGTAATCTGTGCCATTTGGGTGGTTTTCTTACTGCTCCTAAACTACTGCATCACAGTTTCAAGATGAGGGCCTCTTTTCAGTTATAGAATCATAGAATATGGTGAGTTGGAAGGGACCCATCATGATCATCAAGTCCAACTCCTGGTCCTGTGCAAGGAAGTCCATTCACCAGGCAGCAAAAAGTTGCTGTGGCTATGACATGGTGTTCTCAGCAAGTGTGACAGTGACCAGTGTGTTTCCGCCCTGGCAGGCCAGCCTCAGAAGCCAGCTCCAGCCTGGTTTCCTTTGGCTTAGCCCAGTAGCTGCAACACTGAAAATCTTTTAGTGCAGTTGGCAAAGGGAGCCACAGCAAACACCACGCACTTTCCACAGCCAGCACTGGTGGCTGAGGTACACAGTGGAGGTGGAAGTGCAGTGCTCACGCTCTGATGGACAGCTTGATCCCTGACGGACAGCCTGATCCGGTGCCCAAACAGGTTTTTTTACTTACAGCATCCAGGAAGTACAGTCAATTCAGAAGCCATTCAAGCTTCAAGGGCTAGATAATACCCGAGCTCCTCTGACTCCTGATTCAGCCCAGTAGCAACCAAGCCCGCACCCAGAGGGCTAGCTCTCACCCCACCCTACTTTTAAGCACCATCTACAACCTGCCTTGCTCATCTCTGTAATGTAGAGAATAAATGTTTGGATGCATTAGCATCACAGGAGTCTGTGGTCTCGAAGAGAAGCTGCCAAAAAAAAAAAGAAACATCTCAGAGCAAGAAGGAGCCACACTCTAAGTATCTGGAAACATTCTGCAGAAGGATACCTCAAACAGTGCCATTCCTGAGAGGAATGGAACATGTATATCCAGAATGAAAGTGTCAGGCAGACACTTTGAGCTGGTCTCAAACAGCTTTTTCATCTGACAGGAGAAAATTAATCCTAACACACACATCCCCCCACCCCCCAGTTTCGCATGACTGCAAACAGGAACATAAGGACTGGAAATAGTCTCTGTGATCATGGGGTTTGGAGGGCAAGAATCTATTTAGAAAGTATTCAGAAGTTTAAGACACAAATTGCACAAGACCTAAATTTGTTTATCTGCAGACCCACTTTGCTGCATGGTGACTGTCCAGAGAAGCTCCCTATCACACATCCCCCTTCTCAGCCAACCTTCCAGAGGGAATGATCCACACACAATTTTACAATCCACTAGGATGCAATGAACCACCCAGGTCACAGAGCAGCTCTGAGTGAGACAGGTAGATCATGAAGTCCCTGCTCCACCAGAAGCCAGCTTTCCATCAGGGACCATTTGCAAGGAAATGGCCCTTCAAGGACAGGGGGTGGCACATGTCCCTGCTGAGCCCCGGGACTTTTCTTCCACTTTTTCTGGGTGAGCTCAGCAATACTTACACCAAACAACTTTCAGCGCTGCTGCACCCTGGGGATCCTCAGCACTTGCAATGCAGAGCTGATCTGGAGCAGGATACGCTGCATCGTGACTGACTGCCCAAATCTTTTGAGTTTTGGCAGCAGTTTCATGATCATCACAGCCTCAGCTGAAGCACAGCAGCTTGGCAGATGGCTCCCCATTACCCTGGGGACCCATCCACCTAATCTTACTCTGCAGACACTACCCCTTCCCTCTCTTCCATGGGCTCCCTTCACTAGGCTACTACATTGCGCTACCTCTAAATTATCTTTAAATCAGCACCCAGCAGTACCCCAGCCTCTTGCTCTCTCTCGAGACCCTTTCAAGCAAACAAAGATTCTCCAAAAAGAAACATATGTCTCAGAGAAACACATGCCTGACAAAAATCACTCCAGCTCCCAGGTCTGCCAGCCTCTCTTCATGAAGCAGGGATTGTTTCAATCAATCAGCTATCATGCATGCACAGACAGTTTATCAGCCATGGCCAAAGCACCCTTATTTTGCAGTGGTGGCCTTGTGTGGTGTACAGCTTGTGCCGCCTCAATGCTGAATCTTCCAGAACTTGTCTCAGAACACACTCATGGAGACAAGTGCCTCCAGAGATGCTCCACGGCACTCCCACAGAGAGTGTGCCTCTTCGGCCCACAAGAATCAAACCCCAAACCAACTCTTATATCAAAGCTGCAAAATCAACTGCCAGACTTCCCTGGTGTGATGGGCAAGAATAGAAAGGACCATGTTGGTGTGGAGGCAGGGAGGGGAAGTACTCTGAAAAACATCCATGTCTTTCAGCTATGCAACTTGACAACAGTAAAGAAAGATTTGCTGAAAAAAAAGCCACTAGCATGTTCATTAGGATCCTCACTGCTCTTTTCCTTCTCACTTTGATGGCAAAGAGATTAAACTGAAAACTGGAAATAGTAAATAGTAAATCAAACACTCCACTCAAGCACGGATAGCACAAGAGAACCACTTTCACACAGGTCAGTTGTGCAAGAATTTTATGTGTGGATGAAGAAGTCCCATTTTTTTGTTGTTGTTGTTGTTGTTGTTTTTTCAAGTTTTGAAAACACCAGCATGTAAGTTTCTTGATTTTTTTTTTAATATCACCACTACCACGAAGGATATTCTTACACTACCCAATGAACCAAGGCTATAATTGAATGGGAGCATTTACACAGGGTCTCCTACATGATTAACCTCACCTCTCTCCCATCAAAAGCATGCCCCAAAACCAACTCTCTGTCTGTGTAAATCAAGAGAGCTAGGACATATTCACTGAGAGTGTTTAACTGGTAACATCTGCTGAAACACAACAACTAGGGATATGACTGATGAAAAAGCATTTGGAGTAGAAAGAGGCTTCTTTCTACTAGCTAAACCAGAAAGGCTTGGATGACTCTCAGCAGTCTTACAATTGCTTCAAACGCTGGGTGTGCAACCTCCAGTTTCATTATAAATACTGCATTTGACTTTCTCTCTGTGTTAATGGCCCTATGCACAGACAGAATTAAAGTGTGACTGAAGCTACAAAACTAATAGTACTTGCAGTTGCCTATTACACATCCAAATCACTTCAATAACGTATACATGTGGCTTTGCCTGACAATATACTAACTGGACCCTGTGGGAGCCAGGTAATTGTTGTTTATAGCATGGAAATACTCATCTATATGGGAGTCAGCAACTTCAGTGGGTTTGTGTGAAGTTCAAACTCATTACAACTGTATGTTTATGTTCACATTGAGAAGTGTAGCTCCAGTTCCCGGGAGCAAGGATGAAGATAGCACCTCAATTGCACAGAAGCATGCTTGTGTAGTTTAATATTCTACAGTTTTACGTTTTTGGTGAAATCATGTCAACCCCACTCCTGCCCTGAAAGCGCAATGCTACTACTCAGCCAAAGGCTGACTTTTCTGATAGCGTCTTGTTTAATTCAAGAATTTGACTAGATTAAGAGAGCTTGTCCGTGCAGCAACAGAGCTGATGTGTTTTACACACAAGTTACTTGGAGACACAAGCAAAACCAACTGCACGATCCCAGTCCCAGCCTGAAGTGCGTGTCCCAGTGCAGCTGGTGTCCCTCGGGATCATGAGCACAGAAGTGGGCTCCGAGCTTTTTACCCTTATGACACTGTGACAAGGATTTAAAAAATAAAAAAAAAAGAAAAAGAAATTAAGAGCGAAAAAGGAAAACAATAAAAGGGAGGAGGAAAAGAGATAAGGGAAGAAGGAAGAAGGAAAAGAGAAAGGATAACAAAAAGGAAACAGAAAAAAATAAAAAAGAAAGAAAAAAGAGGAAGAAGGAAAAAGAAAAAATGTAAAAGTAAATGGGAAGAAGTGCCCCCGGCTGAGCGCAAGCCCCGCACCCGCACGGACACACGCCGCCCCTTACCGCCCCGCCGGCTCCCTCCATCTCCCATCGCCGGCCGCGGCGGATCGCAGCCGCCCTCCCGCCAAGCGGCGCC
>VZRO01000191.1:0-22271 GCA_013397915.1 Daphoenositta chrysoptera | reverse complement strand
CAAAAAAAAAAAAAAAAAAAAAAAGAAAAAAAAAAAAAAAGGAAAAAAAAGGGGAATTATTTCAGGATTAGCAAAGCAATAGAGTGAAAAGCACAACCCAGACCGCGTGCCCGCAGCAGCGGCGCTGGGCAGGAATACGTCCAAAGCCCGCGGGGGCTGGGACATGCCGTACTCTGCTCCTAAATCCCCTCAGTGCGGCCCGCAGCTGCTGGGGGAGAAAANNNNAAAAGAAAAAGCAGAAGCCTTTTCCAGCCCTGGGGCTTTCCCTCTCAGTCCGACTTCAAAAAGCAGAAGAGCGCAGATGTCTTCGGAGTAACCCCATCTGAACACTCGAAACTGATTTTCCACTTTTGTTTTTATCACAGTTCGCTGGAAGCTCTCTTGCATCGTCAGGTTTTAGAGCACTCAGGCACATCATTAGAATTTCTCTAACTAGGACCTCTGTGTATTCTTCTTTGAAATAAAAATGGGGTTTCCCTGTCAAAAGCTGTGCTTTAGAAAATACCCCCAAATCTCATTAGCCCAGTTAGAGGAGTTAACTGCACAAGTAGCTGGCAGACTGCAAGAAGGATGCCAGTTTCTGTAGGTTCAGTATATTTGTGTTTTGTTCAGCAGCAGCTGAAAACTTCTTTGGTTTTAACCCATCAAAATTGAGGATAGGCTTTCTGGAACAATGTTGGAGGACCAGGAGTCACTGAACACACTGTATGTTTACTTCTTCCCGAGCGTGGGTAAAAAAAAAGCTGCGTATTAGGTGGTAGGCAAGGTTGTTTTCCAATGCTGTGCTCTTCTGAAAGGCTTTGGACAGTGCTGGTGGTAGAAGTGCATCACCATGAAGTCACTGACTTAAGTGTACCACACCCAGACAGAGCAGCACCTCTGTGGCTGAGGAGACAGTGTAGTCCTGCCTTGTTCCCCACTGGCCTCACAGCTCAGTGCCAGAGCCACCCTCCCTGCCAGCTCTGGGTGATCTCAGCCTTTTTACAGCCCCATGACAGAAAAAATCCACTTCTGGCAGGATAAAAGTAAGTCCAGGCATAATGCGTGAAGCACCCTGGCCTGCAGCTTTCCCTGTTTGGCAATATGACAGGGGTAGCAGCACCATCTCTGGACTATTCCAGCTTGTCTGGGAGCTGCGTTCAGCAGCACCTCCCCATGCTCTTCCCAACAGGGCTATGGCAAGCAGAGCTCATACTGCTTCTCCTAACCGGAACTCATTCTTTCTCACCACTTCTAGCTCCACGCTTACCCAAAAAGTAATGCTCCTGCTTTACACCCGCATCACCTGGGAGCAGGCTGCACTGCCTCTGTCATCTGGGTGCCTCAGTGGTGTACACTGTATTTCAGAAGACATTCTGTTCTTTCCCTACAAGTTCCCCTCTCCCCATCCTAAGCCTTTCACCTCTCCCCAGCACCACAGGCTGTCTTTACCCATCCATGCCAGGAACAGCACAGGATCTGCCCCCTGCCCTGCTCACCAGCACTCCAATCCAGTCGTTTCTGCCCTCTGGGAAGAGGTGGGTGAAAACCTGTCTTTCCATCCCGTGAAACAGCTGGCACGGGACCCAAAGAGGTCCCTGTGATGCAGCTCCTCTGTGACCATCGTCTGTGGCCGAGTTGCCAGGCAAGGCTGGATGATGTGCTGAAGGGCTTCACCCCTCTCCCCCAGCCACAGCTGTGATGCCAAACATGTTGTGGCCCCGCCAGGGTTTTGTCCCATCTGTCAGACACCCTTGAGGCCCCGGGAGCCGGTGTGGAGGCACAGGCTGCAGATTCCCCATCTGTGCCACATCTGAGCTGGCTAATGCAGCGGAAAAAGAAACCACCCAGCGCCTGGGTCTCCAAGGAGTTGATGCACTCTGCCTGCCTCTTCCCTGACAGGCTGAGGTCATGCGACTGCAGGCCAGGAGCCAGCTGGGAGCAAAAGCAGGGCGGGAGTCGGGGGCTGGTGATGTCCCTTGCAAGGCACATCCCCCTGCCCTGGGAACCTAGGTGGGAGATGCAGGCACTGCACTCCAGTTCGGATCTTTTCCCCCCTTATTTGTGTTGAGAAAAATTTGACCTTTTCTCTCTGATCCAGGCATCTGGCCTGAGTTACCCAGACATTTAGGCTGCCAGGAATATGCTCTGTGCTGAAGCACTGGGAAAGGAGAGCATTAGCCAGCCTGGGGCAGGGTGATCCTGCAAGCCTCTGCTATATGGGCATCTAACTGTTGGTTAGCTTCACTGCCAAGGGGGGTGACGGGGTCCTGAAACTGGCACAAACTGGCGTTTCTTAAACCACTGATCATTGTTTTCTGCAGAAGGGCCATATTAAATCCTAAAACGTTTCTGTGAATGGGCAATCAGCAGAGAAATGTGGTGGGTTTCGTATATTTGCAAAGGAAACCTGTATTTTTTGTCCGAAGGCTTGATATAAGTTTCCAGGTAGTTACACAAAAAAACCCTAAAAGTCACCAAAAGCTGACACAAAACCTGGCAGCTTGCTAAGTAGTTATCAGCTACCTATCACAGAGAGCATTCTTAATTGCTTAAGAATTTAGTTTTGAGCATACAGAATGTGTTTTTACACAACCCAAATAGAAATGAAACAAACCAAAAACCCACACAGGCATTCAGCCTGTGTGAAGATGGCAAATAGTCAAGTCCAGCCAGTGCAGTGGCCAAGCTGCTCTGACTTCCCCAGCGATGGGCAGTGATAGGGAGCAGGGAGCCAACACTGGGCAGATGATGTGCCTGTGCAAGGTGCTGGGCTGAGGTTGAGCAGGGCATGGGAAATGGGAGACAATCTCAGAAGCTGGTGGCTGTGGCAGATAGAAGTGTGAAAGCACCACAAGGGACAGCTGGATCTCACAGCTTGGATAAGGGGGATTTGTGTGAGAAGTGGCCAGACTGCAAAGGCAGTTGCTGGGGGTATTTTGGGGACTAGAGCCTTGCAAGGCCAACAGTGCTCTAGTAATGCTATGCTGAGATTGCCCAGGTAACAGTATTGAAAATATCAAGTTTGGGTATGTCAGGTAGCAAAACTGGTACCCAGGGCAAAAAAGTAGTTGTGGTGGACTGCTTGTTTGCAAAGAGCCTTGAGTAGAAAACAGGAGGTCAATAAACAGGAAAATGGGTAAGACAGGCAGTGTCAAGGACTGCCAAGGTGTGCTTGTCAAGCAAGACCACACTTGGCCACCAGAGTGGGAGCAGGGCAGCAAACCAAACCTGTTTTTCTGACTATAACACATGGGTCAAACCTGCTTCTGGTCACAACACAGGGGTCATTGGGTGCTTTCTCTCATCAACAGGCCAGCACATAGGTGGATGCATGGATTGAGCATTGCCATGTCAGTGCCTGTTCCAGCCAGATGGCACTAATCTCTTCCCACCACTTTCTAGGACAAACTTAATTGTCTGGGTCAAAAATTCACAGCTGAAAATACCCTACCTCACTCCCCACCCCATAATGAAAAAAAAAAAAAATAAGAAGGAAAAATAAAAAAGGAGTGTATCAAAATCAGTGTTCTGCAAAGAGTAACCAATGCATAAATTCTGTAATTTTTTGCCCATAAAGTTCCTGTCTTGCTCATTTTTCTCCTCTCACAGGGAAGCAGTACTGGAAATTCACTTCCAAATAATCTTTCCTTATTCAAAAGGCAGAAAACCACATGTAAGCAATCATCCAGGTACTCACCAGAAAATTTCTCAGGACATTGCATTTCAAATCAAAGAGACTGTCTTTTGTCTTGAGGGAGAAGAAGGCTAGTGATATAAAAAAAAATAATAGTATCATTTAAAAAGCCTAACCAGAAACACCACTATCTACAGATGGAAAGACTGAGTTAATAATTTATTAGATTTTCCTGTGTGTGTGTCTGGATTTTCTGAACACAGCTGGGAAAACATTTCTTTTCTTGTTTTACTCAGAAAAACATAGTCACCATCACAACCATTTTTTTCTGAATTAAGGGTGGAAAAGAAGCTGCAAAAGCACAAGGGGAACAAGCACACTTGGAGATCAGGGGGAGACTAAGAAAAACTGGGCATGTGTAAAGATGGTAACCTTCCTATTATTTCTTAAAAAGAGTCAGGTATAAATCATTACGGTAAGGCCCAGGGTGACAGCCACAGCATGGAATGGGCCAGTGAACACCCTGGCTAGTTAGCCAGCTTCACTGTGAGAAGGTGTGTGCTGCAAGCCAGGCCAGCATCACCATTCTTCACTTGGCTTTTTCCTCACAGCTTGTCAGGTTTGTTTGGCCTCAGAGCTCCTGGAAACTTCCCTCTTACGGGTTAACTAACTCTTGTCCTGCTCATTCCCTCATGGACAATTCTCTAGAGTCTTGCTAGGCCCAGGAAACAATCCAGAAGTATCACTACACTCCCTCCTCTGACATGTTCAATGGGAGGGAAGGAAATGACCAACATTCCCTGCCTGGGGAGCCCTGTAACTAGCCAGAATTAGACCATTTGATGGGAAATCTCAAACTTTGTTATCCCATCCATCAGAGTGTGGGCATCTCCAATTTTATATTTATTTCCAAAACCAGGAACTTCACAGCACCTCCCCTGCTGAGTCTTTAGAAATCTCCTTATTAGCGCAAGTCAAACTGAAGAACACAGAAAATCCTGCTGAATATCCCTGGTTTGGAAGGTTCTTGGTTACCTCAGGGGTCTCTGCTGTCACCTCCTCTCCTAATCTTAACCTTTGCTCTTCCCCATGTCTCGCAACGCTGTCTCTTTGGCTGTCTCATTAGAAAGGGCTGCAGGGTCCTGAAATCTGCCCATCTGTAGTGGGTGCAACCTTCTGAGCAGGCAAGTATCCCCTCCCCAACAAACAAACACAGGTCCTGGATGTTTGTGTGGAACTGATGAGCCCACAGTAGAGACAGGTCATTAAATCTCTTCCTTGACAACTCCCTCCGAAAGTGGCAGCCCAATGCAGCAATCCTGGTGTAACCTAGGGACTCTACTAAAAGTCTGCCAGAGTGAAGACCATGAGGAAGGGTCCCAGCCAGATTGATGTTGGCCAGGTTCTTCCCAAGCATCTCCAAAAGCGACACAGAAATAGTCAGTTATTCCTGGGCTACCAAGTCCTGCTGCTACTGCTTCCCAGCACTAAGGATACAATCTAGCCTTCTCTCTGGATGGGGGAAAGCCCTCCATCCTGCTCCTGACAGGCAAGCAGGAGGCCGGGTCTAGGACTTCAGGATACTCCAGCAAGGGGAATGCCAGCAGTGGAGGCAGGGAAAAGGAAATTTCAGCCAGTTCCCAGGAGCTCAGTGTTGTTTCTCTGTCTGGATCTGTGCCATATTAGATCATTAGATGGAGGTTTCTAGGGATCAAATCACCAAGACTCTTTCCCTTCCCCCAGTTTGCCACATAAATGGTAAAGAATGGAATCCCGTTTTGGTTTATTTGCAATGTCATCCATATGGCAAGGATAGATTTGGCCTTGGGAGAATATGAGGCAAGGGTTCTTTCACTGTGTCACGGTTTAAGCCCGGATGGAAATTAAGCACCATGCAGCTGCTCACTCAACCTCCTCCCCTCTCCTCCCTCATCCCAGTGAAATGGGAAGGAGAATCAAAGTAAAACTTGTATGCTGGGATAAGAACAGTTTAATAGTGAAAATAAAGTGAAATAAAATAATAATGGTAAATAATAACAGTGATAATAAAAAACCCCCAAGTGATGCACGATGCTATTGCTCACCACCCACTGACTGAGCCAGACCTCCTCTTCCTGAAACCAGATCCTCCACCCTTCCAGGTAACTCCTCCCAGTTCATATACCGGGCATGACATTCTGGTGTGGAACATCCCTTTGGTCAGTTCGGGTCACCTGTCCCACCCACGCTCCCTCCCAGTTTCATTTGCCTCTCGCCTCTCTGGCAGAGCGTGAAACAAGGGAAGAATAGTCTTTGACTTAGGATAAACACGACTTAGCAAAACCCAAAACATCCGTGTGTTATCAACAGCATTCTCATTCTGAATCAAAAAAACCAGCCCTGTAACAGCTACTGAGAAGATTAGCTCTGCCCTAGCTTAACAAGTACACACTGCCTTGTACTACAGGGCATGCATCACACCACAATCATCAGCCCCACAAGTCAATGTGCCATGCTCATCTCCTCAGATCTTTCCCAATGGATACAGTGCCTAGCAGAAAAGCAAGGGAATAATGTAAGGAAAGAGACACCTTTATTTCTCAGACTGAAGCACCCAACCATATGTCCATTCGTTGAATCAGATTATCAAAGGCCATCTCAAAGTAAGTGAAAAACCTGTGCCTAAGCATAGCTACTTTTAGGAGTCTTCCACTCAGAGCCCCATCTGCCCTAGACTCTCTGAGTCTTTCTGCCATCCCTACGTTGTGCCTGCATTTGGTAACCAGATGGATTCACTAGCAAAGTAGCCCATCTAGACTACCAGCCCCAAGAAAAACTAATGTTTCTCATAAATATCAGCAGTGGTGTTCAAAAGTGTACTCAAACACACAGGTGAGGAGATAGTGTATTTGACAAGAACAGAAATGCTCCAGGTGGTCTTTTATAGTCCTGAACAATATATGTGATTCTACAGAGCATTATTCTTTCTATGGAAACCTTAGCCAGTCTCACAGAAATCTTTCTGGTCTTGACCTGTAACTGTATGGTATGCTATCCTCAAGGGAAGCATACATTTCAAGCCAAGACATGGTGGCTTTGTGGTTTTGGCTTCCTTAGACCCTGGCATACTTCTGTGGAGTCTCCTGTACAGTTTTGCTTTTTTCATGAGTGTGTTCTTTGTCCTGCTTCAGATGGTTCAGAGGACTGAGACTGCACATCAGATGCAAAGTCAGTGAGACACGAGTGGAAAAGAACATTTATTCAATGGCCTTTTTTTTTTTTGGTAGGGTAGATTGCAGCTTTTTACAGGACTATCAGCACCTGGAAGACCTGAGTCAGAGAACGTCTGCTGCAGCTACAATTGTGGGTTGCACTGACATGCAACAAGCAGGCTTCAGAGCCGGGCAAACATCAGGCACATCACCCCACTCTCCTCCCCAAAATGAGATAATTATGGCCTGTAGCTCTGGCACGTTCATGCAGCAGCCTCTGGCTGAAATGCTGCAGTCAAAAACGGAAACAACATTGCTCTGAAGAAGAGTACTAACAAGATCGCTTCCTCTGCTTAAACAAATCTGCAATGGGTGTCGACAGCAGAGAGCTGGAAATGGATGGGCACGTCCCTCCCCAGCTCTGCCCAGGCAGTGAGCACTCATCAGGCACAAACAACAGGTGGAAAGTTAAATCGGGACAAGGCCATTTCACTGGGACAGAGTGAGCCTAGCCAGTGTGAACAGATCATCACTGGCTTTGGTCAGAACTGGAAGGTCTCAGCTGGCAGCTCTCTCAGCAGGATTTCTAAACAAAGGAAAACACCATTCATTCCCACAGCAGAGAACAGGAGCCAGAACTGAAAAAGACTTGAGACAGAAGTATCATGTGTCCAGCCAGAGTGTGACACCAGAGACAGCCACTCTTCTGGTGCAGCACCATGGTAACAGCCATGGTCTGCTGTGCAGTGGGCTGTATCACCAAGCATGCGGGGGAGTATGGTGTTTTCTTCTTCTGTGGGTTTCTTGGGGCAGCCTGCCATACAAGGCTGCTGCACAGCCTGCTGGGCTATTATCAGCCTGCAAGTGTCACATGAAGGGACAGAAAGCCTTAAGAGAGCAACAGCCCCAAGGTGCTGGGAGCACAGAGCAGGAGGCATAGCTTTGCATCAAGAGACAGGGAGCATATGCCTGGCATCAAATACTGAAGGTGTGGATAGAAAACTGGCTACCAGGGGAAGACTCCTATCCTCTCTTCTCATGTAAATCTTCTACAATTTCTTGCTCTTTTCCAAAGTTGGACACCAGACCTCCTTTCAAACTTTTCTCTCTTCCCTCCTCAAAAATCAACGTCAGCATGCATCTTCTAAATGTCCACTGTGTCCTGTACCACCTCATTTCCTCACAACCAAACTCCACCTCTTGCTCCTCACAGCCCTTGCTTCCTACAGCACTCAAACCCATACCGCAGCACTGGAGCTCTCAGCCCCCCTGCTCTCTGCTCTGTGGCATTGCTGCCCTATTGGCAAAGAGTCCCAGCCTCACTGCCATATATGCCAACACTCCTGCTCCCTATCTCCTTAGCAATCCTTTATCTTATTAATATTGCTCTTTCCCCAGCTAATTGTTAATTACCACCCTGCCCATGGCCTGGAGCCAACACTTCATCAATGAGATGGGGGCACAAACTTGATATTTCATATTACTTGAAGCAGCAGGAAAGATGTAGGAAGTTCCTACCTGCCCCACTGTCATTCTTTCCTACCATTTGGCAATTGTGCCAATGCCACATTTAACCAGGATCACCCTTTGCAGATAGAATGCTCTAGCTGAGAAGCATCATTTTGCATTTAAATTTTTTTCCTGCTTTTTCCCTTCAAATTAATTGCTGTTATCACCATTGCTCCCCCTACGCTTTGCCTCAGCCTTACTCTTCCATCAGCAACTGGGTAAAGCAGCTCTCACCTGCTCCTGTACTACAGCCCTCAGCATTAGTTTTCACCATTTGCATACATTTTCCTGTGCACCCCAGATGCCTGTACTAAAAGTCAGAGTAGCTGCTATACAGCAGCTATCTCTTCCTTCCCCTTACTTCAAGAAAATCCTCACCAGGAATGCCGAAGTCATGAAACGGACAATGCAATACTCTAGCATGGAGATTCAATTTCCTCCAAAGCAGGTTTTATCTGAACAACTGAGGGAGTCGGTGGGCCTTGCCTATCATTTATCAGTCCCTATCACTCACCTTCACCATGTGGATCCAGCATCTACAGGTGGAATGGATGTGCTGCTCCTGACTTCCTCAAATCTGAAAATCCCTATTTATTTTGTTTCCAAAAACTTGATTTTTTCATCCACTGCCATATTGTCTTCTTAGAATTCCATCAAGCCAGCTTTACAACTCCCTAATTATCTCAAGTTCAAATCCAACTCAAAAATCAGCCCAAGGAAAAAAAAACTGCTCAGTTCCACAAGTTCCAATCCTTCACAATTCTTTTCCATTTATATATTTTTAATTAGAATGCTAGATTTTTGATAGCTGGTGCAGAAGCAACATGCTGTTTTCTTCCCTTTCCTTGATGTCAGAAATACTTTCTTCTGGCTTGAAGAACTTACGGGATTCCTGTTTTCTGAGAGAAGCAGAAGATGAAGAAGTATGTATGGTGATGAAGTGTTAACTATCTGAGACAGTTGTGGGAGATAGGAGCTTTGTTCAAAGCATGCTGGAATCGGTGGAAAGCTATCACTGCCTGCCTCGGCCTTTGGAGTCTCTCTTGGTTCTTCCCAAATTTTGGATTTTCAATGGCTGTCTTAAAAGTAAATTTTTAGTCTTATTCTGATCCTAGTAAGCACATTCAGCCTTCACTGCCTTAAGTACTAGTGGCAAACAGTCAGCTGTGCTCAGGATAAGGCTGTGTGCACCTGTTTTCAAGTGCAGAACAAGCAATTCTTAATTATAGTTTTTCGTACTGGTAGACTTGTCTGAAGTCCAGGGTGCATACTCATGAATTAATCCTCCTACACCACTTGTCAAAAATGCAAGCCCTAGCAATCTGACTTCTCAGATGAAACAATCAAGGTAGAGAAGTTAAATGACCCGATCAAACCACAGATGCAAGTGAGTGTTACACTCAATATGAAAAGGCTGCTCTTTGCATGGCAATAAACCAAATGTCTCCCAGCCAGGCGCCTCTCAGTCCCTACTAAACACGTGGTTCAGTCCCACTGCAGGTAGTCACATACCTTAAATTAGACAGACACACCAGTACTTTATAAACGCAGGACCCAAAGGTCTCAGATTCATGTTCATATTTTTAGCTGGTCGAGAACTGTGTTGAATGCATCTACTACATTTGAAGTGACCACAAAATAGCCAGCCAGCCCAGCTGCCTCAGGAGTGAACTCTCATGAGGAATGAGACGTCAGGGCGGGCCTGAATTTCCCCAGGTTGCCTGGGCTTGTTGGAACTGGACAGAAAAAGAAGAGAATGATATTCCTGAGGCACTCAGGTTTGTCCCTCCATCCCCCTGCTTGAATGGGGAAAACCTTTCAATCAATGAGCTCAGATTAATAAACCTGACTCACATCTTGGATTTGAGTTTGAAAGGATTTTCTGAATTGGATGGAAGATTTTTGCCTCTGTTTGCAAGTCAGTATTTGTAAATGCGTTACTGGCTCCCTTGATGCCAAGAGAAGATCACTGTTTTCTGTAGGTAAAATATAAAGGCTCACCTTTTCCAAAGGACTCGCCCAGCAGTTCTTTAGACACACCTATGAAAGGCGAACAGATTTGCACTGGATGTTAGCGAAAGCTAAGAGTACAATGGAATATCCTTTTACTTCCCATTATGGGAATGTGATTATTACCAAAGTAACTTGCTTAAATAATGGCTTTGATCTCTAAAGAAAACAAATACTGCAGGCTTATGATGACACACAACTACCAAATCATCTGCTGGCATGACAGGAATCCTGTTTGCATTTCCTGCATTCTCCCTGCATTTCCTGCAGGGAATGCATTTTTTTAATGGAATATGTACATCACAAAGGTAATGTCTGTATTGAGGCTATGGACCTCAAGCCATAGAGCTACACTTGATGCAACCTGAGGATTTGCAAGTACCTCACCAAGGGTCTCTTCTGGATATGAAACATTCAAATACATGGAAAGACTCATTATGATATGTGCAGTGAGGTAACCTGGCAAAAAGAGATTGTCAGAGATCTTTTATACTCTTTAGGAAGCTGTGTTTGAAATTAAAAGGGCCAGAAGATCTCTGAGATCCAAGGAATACTTTACAAGACTCGGCAGAGGTTGGGCATAGACTCCAGCATTTTAATCTGGCTAAAGTATGTGGCTACAGTCCTAGTAGAGGAAGGTAGTGGAAGTGAACAGAGGTACACAGTCTGTCTCAACAGCCATCAAAATAATGGGTTTTCCTATAGACCAGAGCTCATAGAAGATCTGGCAGATTATAGTATACACACCACACAACTCTGCCTACAACTAATGGATCTCAAGCCACCAAGATCTTCTCTAAGATAAGAAAAATCACTAGTCAAAAACTCCCTTTACAGACTGGAATCATCCTTAGGATATGGCACTATGTATTTCAAATGGGATTGCAGTGACAGACTTGACAACTATGGGGAAAACTCATATGCTTGGAGTGGACTGGAGGATGAAAGCCACCCTAAAAATGAACACAGTGGAATGCTTTCGAAGACTCGAGCATATTGCAGTAAATAAGGTACCGTACAGACCACCCAAAACTATTAATGTAAGTACTGTGTACCCTGTGAGAGAGACCAAAATGTGGAGAATGTTTACTAGCATTGCTCCTTATCCAAAAAGTTCACAGTTCAATCTAAGCGGTATTTTTTTAGAAGTCAGTGTTCGACTTTTAAAATGTCAATGAATCACATGGCAAGGAAGCTAATAAAGGTGTCCTGGAAGGAAATACTTTGTACTGAAGTTCTGTGGTTCCCCTCTTGCCATATCCTGAGACCCATTGCCTTAGCTTCTCCCTCTAGTCCCAAAAGAAGACAACATCACAGATGGGACCAACCCCCGTCCTTCTGTACTCAGTCCTGCCCTTCAGCCACAAGGGTGTCTTCATCACCTTTGCCCACAGCCTGCTGAAGCTGTACTGAGAGCAGTGCTGGACACTGAACCACAATCACATCAGCCTGGACAGGGAATTTATAGTCATCAAAGATATAAATACAAATACTATAAATATTAAATTTAAATATTAAAATATAAACATATTCATATAGTGTGTTCCCGCAAGGATTCTGCTGGATTTGTCCCCCATGGTTTTTTAGATGCGGGCTTTCTCTTGAGTGCCTAACTTGACCAACACACACAGGCAGTAACAATTTGATTGAACGGTTCTTATTTTAGCTGGGTTTTCTAAGAAAACAAAAGCTTATGTGGTTATGCTCCCTGTTATCTCTTTGTTCATCTGTCTGCTTTCCATAGCATCTTTTCAACTGGTTAGCTAATATCAAACAAATGTAAGACAGAGGTCTCAGGGAAAATTATTTTAATGGAAATCAGCACTTTATTTATGCTTGTTCCAAGGCAAAGACAGGGAGAAGTCCTTCTCTTTGGGCAGCAGTCAGCACTGGCCAGTGATCCACTTATCTAGAAACTTTTTTCCCTGCCAGAGGTATCCACCAGGACACAAACAGGAGATGGGAAATACTGATAAGAGTGCATGAGATATGCCCAAAAGAGTGAATCCATAGGAAGAGAGACTTCACAAAATGTTGTACTCTTTGTTACCATTGGCAGAAGTTCCTTGTGATACCTGTGCCCTGCCATCAGGCAAACAAGGCCACAGTTTGGTGATTCAACACTAACAACAAACTTGTCCCTTTCAAATCCTGCCAGCTCTAACTAGAGGGTTCTTTCATTCTCTTTGCTAGCAGAGGGTTACCAAAGGGCTGCTCTTTGGTGAACACCCAGGTTGCTGCCTCAACATCATAGACAGAGTGGGAATAATGAAAAGATCAGCAGAGCCAAGTTATGTCACACATTCACCTTTGTTCATCCTTCCCAAGTCTGCATCGATCCCAGCAAGAAATTCTTCATGGCATATAGGGGGCAGAGCTGCATTGCAATGCTTAATCTTGAGGCATCCTTGATTGTTTTGGTAGTCACTCAAGATGTAGAAGGCTCAGTGAAAAAGGACTGGCTCTTGGCAGTAATTGCCTGTTATCAAACCACTGTAAAAATCTTTAGGTATAAATACAAGTTACTTTCTCACAGAAATTTACATTATCTTAGGCAAGATGTAGGGGGGGGGAACCTAGAAACTAGTTCAAAAATGTCACAATCTCCTTTAGTCAGGAAAGAAAAGGCTACAAGCCATTAAGCATTACAGAATCTAAGGGTGATTAGCAGGGATGGTAATACATAGGTAAATTACTTAGCATTTGGTCGGAGTGTTGACCAAGGTTTTACAAAATGGTATTTTTCCCCCCAAAACATCAAATAATGCCTTAGAGTAGGGGGAGGAGGTAGGGGGCTAGGTGTAGACCGAGGGGTATCTTTCGATTGCTTTCCCATTGCCCTTGCATGCTGCATGGGCCTTGTGCATCTCATGGATTGTTACTCTCTAGTCCATATTTCATAGGATAAAGATGCTAATCTAGCCCATACCAGTTATGTGAATGCATGAACACCATTTTAACCACCCCTATTATTTTTGGGCCTAGATATCCTTCTTTCTGCCATGTAATCTTTTCGAATGTGTCACTATCTTAACAAGTGGAAAACATCTAATCTAAATTTCCCTTCCTGTAATTTCAGCCAGCTGCATTTATCTTATCCAGCAGAGAGAACAGATTATACCTTTCTCTCCTGAAGCACTCCTGTAATTACATGAACAAGGATCGTATGACCCCCAAGTTACCTCTTCTCTAAATTAAAACAACCCTGGCTTTTGTTCAGCATTCCTTGTAAGTCCTGCTGCCTGTGTAATTTGTTTGCATTGAGACAGGCCTAGCAGCCAGATAAAGCAAAAATGCAACAGTCTACCTTCTCATTAGACCTCAGCAGTGATTACTGAAGCTACCTGTCACCAAGTGTGAAAAAAATGTTCTGGGCTTGTAGACTAGAAATTTTTGGGACATGAAGCTAGAAATACCTAGATTCAAACTCAGGTTCTGCTGCTGCCAGTCTGTCTGATCCTGGGCAAATTGAATCCCAGTTCACAGCTCCTTCACTTGACAGACAGGTCTAGAAATAAAAATTTGCTTCACTTAGCAAAGGATGGCCAAAGTAATTTAAAGCTGGAGATTGTGCAGATATTGTAACTTCTGGCGGAAGAGCTCACTGTTATGACAGTCTTCCAGGTGGATAGGTGTTCTCTCTTAGAAGTTGTTTTCTTTTTTTTTTTTTTTTTTTCTTCCCTAAGATATTCCAGGTGTTTTTAAAAATGAAAGTTCTTCAGGAGGACTACATCTAACTGTTGGGATATCAGTAGCTTCCAAGTAAACATGAGGAAGTTCAGGACTTCAGAATACCAGGAATCCCCTGGGTAAGTATTGATATTTTAAGCTCTCCAAGTGAATGATTAAACCAATTTGCCTAATGTTGCTGTGACCCATGAGTTTCCCAATGTAAAGCCATCCAAGCCTGCTAGGAGGATTCTCTATAATAGGTGTATTCCTTCCTACAAGTTTCTCCTTCCTACACGTTGATTACAAGTAACAGAATCCTTTCCAGTGTAGACTGTTGGTTTTTTGTTTCACTGTAGAAGAGATATATAGGGAATCACTAAAAACACTTACTGATGAGACTTTTTCTCCAGACTGGAACTTCCCATAAAATCACCTTCCCTTAGTAGTGCTAGCTGAGAGACTCTGTATCAAAGCTTTGTACACATTTCCTAACTTACAACAAGAAGGATTTTATTTGTTCTGGGTTTAATACATTAAATTCTGAGAGATGTCTCTGCAGAAGCATTCACAGAGAGCACCATTTCAGAGCATTTTCTGAAATAGTGTGGGCATGTTAAAAGACACAAACTTGGTTTAACTCCTTATTGAAAGAATGTGTCCCGCATGGGTAGATGTAAGCAAGCAAAAAGAAATCTGTATTTTTTTGTGAAAGGGAGTGGGCACCGATGTAAATTAACAATCCCCAGGTGAGCCAAGCCCACTTGCAAACATTCTTCACATTGCACGTCCACTCATTGCACTACAGCCACTCCTGTGTGATAGCAGGAGTGCTGAAGTGTAATCTCACAGCTCCTCTGCCTAGTACCATTCTAGGGATTGGTTTGAGGAGCATGGTGGCAGAACTCGTCTGTTTTGCTCCCAGTCTCCATCCTCTTAGCCTATCAGTTTATTTAACTGAGCTATACCCAGCTCAGCATGTTTAACCTGTGTTAACCGTAGCTCACTCACAGGTAGATGAAGTAGTTCAGCCTTCAGCTCTGCCCATTGCACAAAGATCCAGATCAGAAGGACAGAGACGGGGCTGGCACCATGCTGGACAGATGCTGAGGTAGCTGACAAGTACTGCTGCAAATTTGCCCTGTGTGATTAACACCAACCTGGAGCTCATTACCCTAACGATCAGCAGTGCCTCCTGAATTTTGGCAAGAGACATTGTATAACAGAGAACCTCTCATCTTGCAATACCAAGAAAAGCAAGTTTTTTAAGGCTTGAGGGAAGAGCAACCAAGGCAGAAACAGGCTCCTATTATCAGTGCTCATTTCAATGCAATTTCAGGCAAAGGAAGCCTTGAAAGAGGTTATTTACAGAGAGTGGAACAAGGAATAACTTTTCCAGGCAAGTGGGACAAGGCTGTTTTTCTACAAGAAAGAGATGTTTACCTAAGCAATGCATCAATAATTAGAAGAAGTGAGCTTCTGGAGTTATTAAGACGTGCTTAGAAATCTTACTCGTTATTTTTGGGTTTTTATTTTTGAAAAATCTTCTAGGACTTTAGCCCATACTCAGGAGCTGAATTAGGGCAGAGGAGCTTGCTCACAACAAAAAAGCAACATGGCTTGCTGCCTCTAACCCTAAGGAGGCCAAGTGCAACCATCAGGGAGTTCCTTTCATTAATACAGGTGTTAGGACTTTTGCTGCAGGCTGCATGGGTCAGTGTCATACGTAGTATTACTGGTAATACAGTGGGCCACAGATAAAGAACAAAATACCTAGAAATGAGATGCTTACTGAGTGGCAGCACTGGTGGCTCTCCATCCAGGTTGATGAGTCCCACAGTAAATCAGCAGTTCTGTCCTGAGGCTTGGAGCAGTGCAAGGGTCAGTCACAGGCCCACACACACTTGTTATGCCTGCAGTGTCTTTCCTCCACCTATGGGCTGGGCCTGGCGTGGCACTGCAAGGGAAGAAGGGGCTTTCTCCAGTCACCTGCCTTATGTTGGACTCTCCCTTCATAAAAAGCTGATGCGATGGATATTTTTGCTTTTCTCCTCTATCACATAAGGCCTCAGAAAGATTAGGAGGTTAGGAGGCACAATATTGTTCCTCAGCTGACACCACACAGGATTTCTCCAAGTTAAATATGGCTAGGCCTCTGTTTAGCAGACAGAAAACACAGGCCTAAGAAATGCCCTGAAATAATGATCTCTGGCTACCTGGCTTAGCTGCTTTCATGCAAGAGATGTTGGAGCCTGATGTAAAGCAATATTTAGCTCCCATCTTACTCTCACTTCTCTTCAAGAAAATATGGGTTCAGAATGATATCCAGGTGTAGAAAGACAAACTACTTGTTGGTAGAACTGCTTTGTTAAGGTTTAAAGCTTGATGTGCTTCAGTGATCTCAGAGCTAGTGGGAGGTTAACAAAGCTTGGGGAGAAGGATGTACTGCTGATAGTGGACACAAACAAAGGAGAATTTATGTGCATAAGGACTTTTGGCAGAACTCCTCAGATAAGGAAGAAACTAATAAAGCAAACACACCAACTGTGCTGAGACCAGCTCCAACTGGGTAAAACTTAACTCTGGCAGAGGGAGACTGGGACCACTGACTCACAGCCCACCAACTAAAGAAACCCACCGACTCCAAAGAAGAGAAAATCCTCACATGTGGACTGATTATTATGACAAACGAGATAATAATTTAACCAGTAGAAAGTATAATACTAATTAAGAAGGGAGCTGTGTAACTTGTAGCCAATGAACTGTGATTTCTTTGCTTCCTGAAATGTATAAATGGTGTAAACTTTTGATGACTGGGGAGCCAGCCTTTTGTGGGTAACCACCTAGCTCATATTTTGCACAAACTAGAGTAAAGAAACAGAAATACCTTGTCTCAGTGTGTAAATTGGTGCTGCATTCGAGACAAGAATGTAAGTGCAACGTTGTCTAAATCCTAGAGAAAAATCTCACTCTCCACTTCCAGAAGAGAGCTTGTCTTACACAAAAAGGAGAAACAAATAAGAGAAACCTTTAGAGGGTTTTAACTAAGGAGAGAGGATCTGGGTGATTTATCAGTATCCTTTAACGTCTTAATTTTATTAGGGAAAATGTTAATTGAGCTAGTTAGTACCTGTGAAGTAAAAAGTCAATCCAGCTAGGTCTTCCTTGTGTAAGCATCCATCTCATGTTGAATCCTTTTTGGTGCTCTTAGTAGCAAAGACCTCCCAGTTCTCAGCTGCATTGTGCTTTAAATATCTACAGCGTCAGAAGCTACCTTATGTCACCCCATCTGTGAAGACAGGCAAGCAGAGCATTCAGTTTTTCCCAATTAACTAAAAATGGATTTACGAAAAGGAATATTTCACTCCCAGCTTTTAAAGATATAATTTGCGAAGCCCAAGCAGGTGTTTTGAGAGGAACAACTGCAGTTAGAGTGGTCAAGTAATAGGCCTAAACAATTAATAGTTTCTAAATATTGTAATATTCTTGGCCTGTTGACAGGGAAGAGCTTTTTTAATATATATAATCCAGAAGTTTTGAATAAAACCATTTGTGCAAAAACAAATGGGGGATTTCAGTATGTGTGTTGTCTTTAACCTGTCCTTCTTCTGGAATAATTAAACTTTTACAGATTTCCCAGGAAATAAAAAGAAAAGAAAAATCCATTAATGAAGTGTGTAAGAAACAGACCTTCTAAAAAAAGAACAGGGAACATATATAAATGTTTTCTTTTGAGCTTAATTCAAATGGACACAGTGGCCTGCTACCAGGTTTGTGCTGCAGCTACTTGAAAGATGAGCAGAGAGCTTTTTGATACAGAAGAATTTATCTCCTCCAAGATTCCATATAAGCATTGACACCAAGTGTCATGATGACAAACATCAGACTTAAGTGTTTAAAAAACCTCAAGCAGTATGAAGCAGTTCCCTAATTCCCTTCCACACAGCATCTGCTCTGCCCTTTTTCTTCCAGCTGTGCAGCTCTGGAAGGCAGTCTCAGCCAGGCCAAGACAGCTGATGGCCTCCATGCTGGTGTGGTCAGGGCATGTGTCAAACCTCAGCACATATTTGGGTGTGGAGTGGATAAACCCAGAGGGAACAACACAGACCTGCTTCTCAGAGAGATGAAGTGCTACGTTGCTCTCCCACTGCCTTCCCCAGCAAAGCAAAGACATGGAACTAATTTTTCTCTGTGCTCATCCACTGCCTGGTGGGGCACCTGTATATGATTCTGGTTCAACCATGTCCCCAGGCCCTAGGTACAAAGGACACTAACATGACTCTTACCTCTGTTAAACACAAAGATGACACTGATTCTTTTAGGCATTCTAATCAGTTCTACACAATAAATATTTATACACAATACAGATTGTTTCAATGAGATGAGGAATGCATACTGGCTAGGAAAAACAGGGAAGAAAATACCAAGTTTGCTAAGTTGTTATCCAGATTTTCATATGGAACAGCTGAGAGAATGGAAACTAGAGGATATTTACATGTTCTGGCCTACTGGGAACATACCAAGAGGCTGCATTATATTCAGGAATGTTGCCTTGTGTGCATAGCAGGAAACCACTTGTTGCTTGCTCACACAGCAGCAGATTGAGAGGAAGGGAAGCACTCAGTATGAGAGATTTGTGAAAACCTAATAGTGGAAAGCCTGTCTAACACACTAAACAAGCTTGTTGCACACCTTCCTCAAGCCTACAAGCAGCACAGCACTATGTAATGGAAACCCTACTGCCACTGAAAGAAAATGTGTGGTGGGTTATACCCTCTTGTACTTTTGAAAACTGCCTTTCTGAGAAAGAATTTAAGCAGCAAGATTTATGGAGAAATAGAAGGAAATGTCCTTGTTTTATCATTCATGCAATAGGAAACTGGAAGCTGTGATTTGCAAATGGAAACATCCCCCTAGCTAAGGAACAGGTATTGTGCTTTCTCCTTTTCCAGAACTCTGAGTTACTTTCTCTGTGTTTAAGCAAACATCACAAAGGAAGTTTAAGCTGCTTTTGAAAGCATTAAACCTTTTGGTACAGATGCTTACATTTCTTCCACTACCACCACCTCACAGGGAGTATAAAACAAATAAAAAACCCCTACCCAGACCTTACCCACATTCACAAGACACATACAAATGAGATTAAAAGTGTTTCCTGTTCCATGGGAAAATGGAAATCGATAAAAATGTTTCATGCAGGGAGCACAACGTGTACAAATCACCTTCTTACATTTTGTCTCCATGGAGCTTTGGCTTCCAATAGAAAGAAACTTTTTAATAAACCTCTTGTACTTGGGCAGCTTTGCCAGTCACAGTTACACAAATTGAACATTGCACATGATCCATCAATTCAGTACCCCACTAGAAACTTCCCATCAAACCCCAAATCCTGTTCAGTGTGAGTTCCTCCGCAAGATCAACACTGTCATTCCCAGATGTTCGGTACCATTTGTGAGCTGTCTATGAAGCACAGCTCCCGTTCACCATTCTGTGTATTGGTAGACAGACTTTCGAGTGGCAGACAGGCGTTGGAGCTACAATCCTCTCTCTTCACCACTGTCTCTGCCGCATCCACATAGAAAGACATACCCATGGACTTCTAGAAGAATATGAGTGTTGTGGTGTGATTTTAGGTTTTGCTATTGATTGTCTTCTCCCCCTCAAATGCTTTGTCCCTCGTTTACCCCTACACAGTTGGTTCTTCCCTGGACTTTGTACCCCATTCGTATGTCTCATCCTCTGAGTTTTGTACTTCCCCTTATTCTAGAAGTTTCTTTGTTTCTCGATGTCCCATTGGTTGTTTTGAATCAACCCCCAGTCCCTACTCCTTCCTGATTGGACCCATGTTATGTCAATCATGCCCTGGACCCGCCCATGTTACAATCCTATTGGTTATCCAGTTTATACCACCTCTTGTACCTCCTCTCTTTCAAAGACCCCGCGCTCCCTCAGACCCTTGTGTTCGTCCCTGGGCCCTTGAAGGCTTCATTTTCTCCTTGGAACCTACAGGAAGGCTTCCCTCTCATCTTTTACCCTCCCCTGCCCTTCTACACCTTGCTGGCTTCGCCTGTTCCCGGCAGCGGACGCTGCTTCGCCCTGCTGGCCGGAGGCACCGGGGACACCTCCTGCTGCTGCTGCCGCGAAGGCTCCGTCCGGGCTGACCCCGAGCCGCGCCATAGGAGTGAGAAAATGCCAGGAAGAACAGTGAACCCAAATTCCAGGCAAAACTACAGAGCTGAAAGAACAGCCTTCTTCCTTGACTATAGTTTTCTCAGATTTACTTGCTGTGTAAAATGATTTGCTGCTTTGTTTCAGGGAATCATTTCAGGCCTTCACTTGAGTTCCGGAGCATTTTTGTACATTTTAACTCTTCACCATTTCAAACAGTTATGCTCAATTATGAAAACCATGTTCACTTTTGTATTCCCTGACTCCACAAAAATAAAGTCAAAGCTGCTTCTTGGCTATTCAGGTAAGCAAGAACAAAACCTGCTTTTTATGACTACTCACTTCAAATCCTGGCTTGTCTGAACTTTACTGGTGAGAAAGCAAACACAGAAAATGTTCGAACAATTAAAATCTTTTAAAATTGTGAAGGAGTATTCCACTACAACATGGTTATGAAGAGCATTACTTCAACCACACAATGAGATAAACAATGGAGAAGTTAAAATATTTTGGAATTTGCGATCTCATTCCTTGCCTTCAGCTGAAACACAATTTGTTCATAAGTGAAAACAACCTCCATTTTAGACCAATTTTACACTGGCAGCAACTGCGTCAGTAATCACACTTCATGTCATTCTGTGATTATGTGATTCTGCTGTAGAAACTCCGAGACTTACTTCATGCCATATTGCAAAAAATGTATAACAAATGCAACCACCTGCAAAATAACATATAACATATACACAATGTAGACGCTTCATTCTTTCCACAATATTCTTTTAGTATGTTCGTTAGAACAACTTTTTCTATCTTATTTTAACTTAGATGATCTTTCTTCCTAAATTTGTCTTTAACAAAATGAAAATTTGTTTATTGTAGAAAAAGCATGAAAGCTCCATACGCATGAATTCATAATTGCTTTTATCACATTTAATTCCAGGCAGAGACCCTCGAAATCAATTGTTTGGTGTAGAAGAAGGAATGTGCTCCCCCTATTAAGGGGAATCGTAAAAGATGCCTTGTAAATTTAGGTAGTCTTCCATAAAGCATCCTTTAATAGGATCTGATTTGTCTCCCAAGGTAAAACTCTAGATTGCACTGATACCAGAAGGAATTTTATCTTTATATTGATCTTAGCCAATATTTGACCCTGCAAAGACATAGTCTCAGCCATCACAAAATCCCATCCCTTGGTAACTGTGTGGTTGGAAGAAGTATGCAGTTGGGCCCAGAGCTGTAATGGGGTGAGAGTTCCTGGTGCTGTGCACCGCTGGCACCTCTGGTTTCACCCAGAACGCCACAGAAGGACGACAGGCAACTTTCTTACGGAGGACGACTGCAGATGAAGGATTTGTATCTGCACAGTTTGAAGTTTGATCCTGCAAAGGAGGTGATCAGTTTGAACAATCTGAAGTTTGATCCTGGGGTGTGGGTGATTTCACTGAGTGATTTGCCCCAGGGCAGCCTGTGAGGAACAACGTCCTCCTCAAGCAGGTAGGATGCTTTTTATTGTATTCAGGTGCATGGGCAGAGACACAGATATCACATTTCAGGCACCGATGCCTAGTAATTTAAACGAGCAATTCTCAGCTGTTGCCCCTGGTTACAGCTAAGGTAGAGTTAATTTCTTCTCAGTAGCTATTACAGGGCTGTGTTTTTGATTTGGAGTAAGAATGGTGTTGATAACACACGGATGTTTTGGTACTTTGCAAAGTCGTGTTTATCCTAAGTCAAAGACTATTCTTCCCTTGTCTCATGCTCTGCCAGGGAGGCGGTGCGCAAATGAAACTGGGAGGGAGCGTGGGTGGGACAGGTGCCCTGGCCTGACCAAAGGGATGTTCCACACCGCAGAACGTCATTCCCGCTGTATGAATTGGGGGGAGTTACCTGGAAGGGCGGAGCATCTGGTTTCGGGAAGGGGGGTCTGGCTCAGTCAGTGGGTGGTGAGCAATTGCATCGTGCATCTCGTTGTTGTTGTTGCTGTTATTATTGCATTTTACCTTATTTCCAATTATTAAACTGTTCTTATGTCAACAAGCAAGTTTTAATTCGACTCTCCTCCCCATTCCACCGATGTGAGGGGATAAGAAAGGGAGGGGCGAGGAGAA
>VZRO01000190.1:1294597-1380572 GCA_013397915.1 Daphoenositta chrysoptera | reverse complement strand
TTGGTCGCCCGTTTTTTTTTTTTTTTTTTTTTTTTTTTTTTTTTTTTTTTTTTTTGCAAGGAAAAAAAAAAAAAAGAAAAAAAAAAAAGGGAAAAAAGTTAAAAAAAGAAAAAAGAAAGAAACGAGGGAGAGGAGAAACGGACGGGAGATATATACTTATTTAAGGAATTAGAGGACGCGCAGCTGGGAAGTTCACAGGTTTTGAAACTGACCTTTTTCTGCGAAGTTCACTTTAATACAAGAAATTTGATAAGAGAGGCGGGCCTCCTTTCACGTTGCATCAGATACTTGAGTTTAACAACCACGTCTGGAATAGCGACAAAAAAAAAAAAAAAAAAAAAAAAAAAAAAAAAAAAAAAAAAAAAAAAAAAAAAAAAAAAGGAAAAGAAAAGAGAAAGACGACGATGAACAGAAAAAAAAAAAAAGAAAAGAAAAAAAAAAGACAATGATTTCTCTGCGAATTTCTAATGGGAAACTGTCCGGGATACTTCCTCCAGCAGCATTCCGGGTTGCATGTATTTGTATTTCATTGATGGAGTCCTTTGATTCACTTGCACTTCACCCTCATCTTTAGTAGAAAAAAACAAGACAACCACAAAACCAAACAAACAAACGTGGCTGGGTTCTTTCTCCTGTAATCCTGGAGGGACGCAGGCAGAGAGAGGGAGATCAAGCGCTACCTTTTCCACTCTTAAATCTTTGTTGGTCGTTGACTGTCCCACCTCTGAAATAAAAGCGAGCGGAAAGCGCCAGGAGAGCGGAGTTCGCCTCCCTTTGCCGGGTCTCTCCTGTCCCGAGGGCAAAAGTACATGAAAAAAAAGAGAAAAAGGAAAAAAAAAGAGAGTATTTAATTCCCAACCACCACTTGACACCACGGCAAATTCCGATAAGAGGTACTGGGTACATGTAAAATATGTTGATACACACGAACAAAGTTTATTTTGGCTATAACTTGTGAATTGATAGTTGACTGTCAAACATTTACATTTTATCTCATAAAGGTGTATCTATTCACGTAATCTTGTGATTTTTTTGGTTATGATTATTATTATTTGAGAGACGTATAGCTATTTAACCTGGGGTACCCTGCAGTCAGTGATTGTTATCCCAGATTTTGCCATCAGACCCTCATGCTTATTGCCAAGACAGAGGGAAAGCTCTTCTACGCGAACTTTGGTATGGACGGGCTTTGTATCTATTTGTTCTCCATGAAAACAAAATTATTTATATTGACCATATTTTTTCTAGTGTATTTTAAGTTATTTAAAAAAGAAAAAAAAGAAAAAAAAAGAAAGCAAGATGCTGTTATCTCATTGCATTTGTTGTCAGTACAATATATTTTGTTTCACTCAGGTTTGCTTCACCTTTTTTAATCCATTTTCGACGTCACGAATTTCAATAAGTGCCAAGTAATGAATTTAAGACACTTTGCGATCTATTGACTGAAGGGGGACGGTCTGGGGGACGGTCCCAGCTCCCTGCCGGGACTGTCGGTGTCCGGCCATCGGTGCTGTTCTTTCTTTTCCGTGTTCACACCTTCTGTAGAGCTCGCACGTTTCTTTCTGCTCCGTAGATATCGCGACACGCCGATAGCGCTCAGCACGACGAGGAAGCGCCGCTCGCCTCCGCGCAGCTTTTTTAAACATTTTTTTCCCCCACTGTCTCTGAGTTTCCCCCGAGTTTTGGCTGCACGAAGCGGGACGCGGCGCTCGCGTTGGCTTTTCTGCGGCAGCCAAGGCGGCCGGTGGAAGCTCTGTGGCAATTGTGTCTTTACGAGTTCTGTCAGGTTCCCTCAGGTAATAAAAGCGAGGAAAGCGGAACGGCTCGGAATCTTTTCCAGGGAGGGATCCGGGGGGATCGGGACCCCCGCGCCGGGCAGAGCCCGCACCGCGCCGGCTCCGACCCAGCGCTGCCCCCGGGCGCTTCCCCGGGTCGGGATTCTCCTCCCGCTCCTCCCGGAGCGCTGGGAAGCTCCGAGGAATCCCAGCGGGAGGAGCCGCTCCGGGGTGAGCGATGGACGGGGCTGGCGGGGGATGCGCAAGCCCCGAGCCCCGCCGGGACAGGGCTGGGGAGGGCTGAGGAGGGATGGGAAGGGCTGGGAAGGGTTGGGAAGGGTTGGGAAGGGATGGGAAGGGTTGGGAAGGGTCCCCCCGGGCCGGCTGCGGCACCGCGAGCAGCGACGGGAGAGCCCGAGGTGTCCCGGTGGGATGGGCAGGGATGAGGACAGGGATAAGGACAGGGACAGTCAGAGCCCTCCCGGTGAGCAGCAGGAGTCAACCCAGCCCGGCCGTTTCTATGCTAATAACGGGCTGGAGATGATAGATTTTATGTTAGGTAAAACGGCTTTATTCCAGCAAAAGTAAGATACTGCTAATTATAAAGTCAATAGAAGTACCGGTGGTGTCGATTGATCCCCGAATGCAGCAGTTCATTAATATGTGCACAGAGCGCCGCAGCCCCACGGCTCAGAAGCGGCCTCGGCACCCTCTGCCTCCTCCAAACAAACCTGCCACGTCCCAGCTGCTCTGCTGCAAGCACAGCTGGCTCAGGTGGAGTTGCCCAACAACCCTGTGCAGGTTTTTGGGGGGGTGTAACACAAACGTGGTGGATGCAAGGGGAACCTCAAACCTTCACTCAGCTCTTGGCATGTCCTTCTTCAAGATGGTTGTAATAAAAAGTCAGGGAAAATGGGCTTTCAACCTATCAGGGAAGGTGGTTGGATGGTGTAAGAGAACTGTGTGGTTTTTAGCGCAGCTGTGATTAAAATAAAATAGTCTGAACGGGATGTTTTTGGACAGGAATACTTACATTCCTGGTTTCCCTGGATTGGAATGCCAAATAAGTCTACAGGCCAACAGAAGTTGGCCAGGACTCTTCTGTTTCTATTTTAT
This sequence comes from Daphoenositta chrysoptera, assembly GCA_013397915.1. Classification (NCBI taxonomy): domain Eukaryota; kingdom Metazoa; phylum Chordata; class Aves; order Passeriformes; genus Daphoenositta; species Daphoenositta chrysoptera. The sequence goes on along the minus strand of VZRO01000190.1, from coordinate 1,377,681 downwards.
TTCTTAGAGTGTCTGAACCTCTATAAAACACTGTAGATTTCCCAAAATTTAATTATGGATATTTCACGAGCCAGCCAGCGCTCACGATCCGTGCTTCCTGGAGATAAAATTTTCGTGTGGGATCGACACGGAGACGTGCTGGCCTGCGCAGGGGGCTTGGAGAAGGGATCCAAGAAATCCTGTAGGAACGAGTAAACACCTGTTTCTGTCCTCGCAGAGCCCTTGGTGCGTTCCCAGCAGGACCTGACGCAGATTCCGCGGGGCTGAAGGAGCAGTTTCCACATTTTGTTGTCTCTCTGCAGCAGCACGAGTGGGTGAGCGGGGCAGGGAGCAGCCAGAGCCTGGCAGGGAGCTCCAACCCCACGGATTCCTGCGTGGATCTCAGTTCTCCACACAAAAACGCTGGAAAGGAGAAGGGGAGAAAGCACCGTGCATAAACCTGCATGAACGCGTGTTAACCCCGTGTACAAACCTGCTGTGTCTCGTGGTGCTCTCCACAGCTCAGCTTTACTCCAGGCTGGGCTTTCAGCGCTGCCTTTCTGATGAGCAGCGGGAGAAGCCCCCGAGCGCCGGCGGTGCCCAGCCCTCGGAGCGAGCGGGGGGACGAACAACGCGTTGTGCTCACAGTGCTCCTTCCTGCCCAGTAAACATCGATACTCGTCCAGTTCCGTGCCTGTTCCCCATTCATTTGCCCTTGAGTCCTCAGTCCCTCGCTATTTCCGAGCCTGATTTCCCTCCCTGTGAGGTACCAGCAGGTGAAAGGGCACCTCAGAGGTCAGCTCCTGCACAGGTTTAAGGAAGAAAAGCAGCAGATCTGTATCGCGTTTGTGGTTCTGGGGTGGGCAGCGAAGTTCTGAGAGGAATTGGAAAAGTTGTGCTCATTTTTAACCTTTCCTGCATTCAAGCAGCGACTGCCCCTGGTTTTTCTGGAGGATCCAATGAGCGTTCCCAGCAGCGGGAGCTGTCACTACTCACACTTTACACCAGCCCCCCGCCTTCTCTCCAGGTGTTCTTTAGGCAATTAAGTTGGTGTGAGTGAAGGAAATCCTCAGAATTTTCGACACCCCGAGTCCCGCTGCTCTGGGGGCAGTCTGCGGGGTTTGGGATGCGTTTGTGCTGCTTTGCCACTTCCTCCTGATCCTGGTGGCTGGCCCGAATTCCTGCTGGCAGAACCAGCACAGCCACCCGTTCCCATCATCTACCTCAGCCTCGTGGTAACGCTGTGCCCGCTTTGACAAGGTAACGAGCCACCCAAACCCCACCCCTTCCCGACGGGAGGCTGGTTTTGGGTTCGGTGGGAAGGCTGTGAGCGCCAGGCGCTGCTGGATCTGCCGAATCATCCCCGTGTGCATCCCCGGCTCCTGCTCTGCGGAGAGCCGGCCTCTCCCCCAGCACGGGCATTTTGTGCTCACGAGAGCCTCAGCTTTTCCTAGAGAGGGAAGGAATCTTTTCTCTGTTCAGGGAAAGATGTTTGGGAATGTTTTCCTTCATAGCAAAGGGTTTATGGCCTTTGCACATCAGGCACGCTGCTCTTTCAGCACCCACGTGCTGTCAGCAGCCTCCTTTCACACAGGCAAAATCACCCGGGGAAAAATTCTGGGAGAGAACCCCAAACGGGGGAGGTAAAAATGCACAAAAGGAACGAGGGGCAGTTTGACTTTCTCAGCAGCTGCAGCCACCCTGAAAGCACCGAGGACATAAAGCTGGGGTTGATAAAACAGAGCGCCAGAGCAGTGTGAGCCTTTCTGAACATCTTCCTCGATTTAGGGAACAGAGAACAGTTTTAGTAATGCTTTCAGGAGTGCAGCTGCAGCACCCCTGGGGCTGAGATCCCGCGTGTGGCAGGGGGACACCCACGCTGGTGCTGCACCCCTGGGTGTGCGGGGTCACTCGGGGTCACCCGGGGTCACTCGGGGTCACCCGGGGTCCTGCAGGGCATCCCCAGCTCTGTGCAGCCACCTGGCTCCAGCAGCAGGTGCCTGCACATCCCCCTCCCTCTGCCAGCACCTGGGAACTCCCACCTTGGATTCTGCATCCTCTGGGTGAGGCAGGAGCATCCCCAGTCGCTGCTGTGCAGGGGATGGACTGGTCAGCAGCTGTTCACATCCAGCTGTGGTGTTTGGGGGGCCCCGTTCAAGGTGTGCCCTGCCCCAGCATTGTCACTGCAGCCTCTTGGCTTCCTGGGTTTGCATGAAGGTCTCCTGTCACTGTGAAATGGGAATTTTGCTCAGAACTTAGTGGCTGTGGGGTCCCACTGACCCCAGAGTTTCTGCTCTCTGTGGAACCCAACTGTTTCAAACCTCCAGTCCCCTTCCCTCACCCAGCCCCTGCAGCATCCCGGAGCTCCAGGAGAGCTGACAAGCTCCACGCTCCCTGTGACAGGGGAAACATTTCATCACTCCCACGTCAGGCAGCCACTGCCACCATTCCTGCTTCCAAAACAACTCAAACCCACTGTTTTCTTTTCCTTACAGGAGCAGAGCACGACCCACCAGCCACCATTGATGGGAACTCCAGATGGAGCTCCCCCACGGGGGTGGGGTTACCCCTGTTGGAGCAGCTCAGGCAAGGGAGAGTGTTTGGAAAATAAGGATTGTCTGTGTGTTGTGGAATCATGGAATCATGGAAGAGCTTGGTTGGAAGGGACCGTAAAGATCATTTCATCCAGTGTCCCCCCTGCCATGGCAGGGACACCTTCCCCTGTCCCAGGCTGCTCCAGCCCCAGGGTCCAGCCTGGCCTTGGGCACTGCCAGGGATCCAGGGGCAGCCACAGCTGCTCTGGGCACCTGTGCCAGGGCCTGCCCAGCCTCACAGGGAAGAATTTTTTCCAATACCCCACCTATCCTTGCCCTCCATCACTTTGAAGCCATTTCCCCTTGCCCCGTCTCTACACGCTCTTAGAAAAAACATCAGAATTTTGGAAGCAACCAGAAGGACACAAGGACTTTTCTTGGAGTAGTTTTAATTTAATGGCTGAATTCTGATGGGGGCTGGCCCAGGTGGTCTCCCCTCCCAATGTGCCAGAGGATCCAGGAGGGTGTTTGACAGCAGTGTGCAAACTGTTATTATTAACAACAACACACTCACCACCCTCTCATTGTCCCTTGAGTAAATATTTAAGCAGTGGAAACTTGGCTTGCACTTCCCCAGATTGGCAATCTGCTGGGAACTGAGATCCTGCCCAGGTCCCGCTACAAAATCCCTGTGAACACTCTGAACATCTTTTTCACCACTCCTCCACTTAATGTACACACTTTAATTATTATGCAGATTTTCGTTTAGGAAATATTTGGATTTGGAAGTGTTTGGCCATGTGGTAATCTTTAGGAAGAAGGTAAACATATTCTTTGTTAAAGAAAATGTAAATAAAGAATTGCCCGAAAATATCTCTGAGAGGTTAAATGCAGGACAATGGGAACCACATGTAAATGTTCCTGCTGTCCCCGTGCAGGAAACTCAGGGATGTTTCCAGTGGCTTTGGGGACTGCAGCAGGAATTCTGCTGGGGTGAAGTCCTGACCCTACAAGAAAAAGGAAACAGCAGGCTAAGGAATTAACTGGGTTTGATGCATTTTAAACCACAGAATCACGGAGTGGTTTGGGTTGGAAGGACCTTAAAGCCCCTCCAGTGCCACCCCTGTCATGGCAGGGACAGCTCCCACTGTCCCAGGCTGCTCCAGCCCCAATGTCCAGCCTGGCCTTGGGCACTGCCAGGGATCCAGGGGCAGCCACAGCTGCTCTGGGCACCCTGTGCCAGGGCCTGCCCACCCTCCCAGGGAACAATTCCTTCCCAATATCCATCCAACCCTACTCTTTGCCATCTCACACCTGGTTCAGATTGTCCCAATTCCTTGAAGAGCCGTTAATTCAGGGGTGCCACGGCTCCAACATCCATCCTCCCCCTGCTCAGGGGTGTGAGCTCACCCCCAGGATTCCTGCTCCTTTCTCAGCTGCTTTTCCTCCTTGTCCAATACCCCCAGTGGGATTTGGGTTATTCCCACGCTGCTGGAACTGCAGGAGAGGATTTCCTGATGGGGTCTGGTGGCTTTCAGGCCAGCCCCTGACCCGGTGGCAGCAGTGCCAGCTCTGCCCTCCACCCCTGCAGCAGCACAAGGTGTGACAGACCCTCGGTGGGTTTTGTGCCTGTTCCACGCAGATGACAAAAAGCTTTGTGATGTTAAGCAGATGACAATTCTTACATGTGTAATCAGGTTAATTACAGAAGCCGTTTACAATATTTTCCTGCCCAGGTAAAGGATTCTGTATGAATTTCAAAACTAACTGAACCACATTAATACTGCTAAAGGAAACAGGAGCATTTGCAATTCATGCATTATTTTACATTCAGATGTAATTAATTTGGATTAATTTCTAATGAACTCGTTTTGCCTGTAATCAAGAACTTCTTTTCCTGGGCTGGGGAAATGCCTGGGAATTTTTCCTCCGAGCTTTCTTGCATAACATGTGCCCCGAGCTGTGTCTGTGGAACAATGGAGAGGCAGATTTACAGGGTGTCAGCTCCCTGCTCTGGGCCTGCAGAAAGATGAATTAAGCCTTCTCTCAGAAATGGAACATATATACTTCAAACCAATTGTTATTAGCCAAGATACGGCCAGGGTCATGCTGAGTTCTGTGTGAAGTTCTCCTGTGAGTAATTTACCTCCAGGGTTCTTTACAGTAAGAATTTATTGAAATTTTTTTCAAGTTGTGCACAAGTTCTTTAAGTATCCCACTTAGTTTTCAGGCAAATAAAAACAAACATTGACCAGGATTTGGTTTTGTTTTTAACTATTTCCTGTGTGCTCGTGCAATCATTGGTCATTTATGTGGGGAAATGGACTTCAAATGTTGTCAAAGAGGAAAAGGTGAATTTGGTCTTGCCTAAGTTCAGAGAACTTGGATCAGAAATGTGGGTTAATGTTGGGGGCTCAAGTAGCCACGAGAATAACTGGAGCAGAAAGAAGAATTTTTGTTCTGCCACTTGCAATTAAAAGTCAGAGAATCGCAGACTGGTTTGGGTTGGAAGGTTCCTTAAAACCCAACCCATTCCACCCCTGCCATGGACAGGGACACCTTCCACTAGCCCTGAAAAATGCTCAGACTTTTGTATTTTAACACTTATAAAGCCATGGACGTCACAATTTAAATGTGGAATTGAAATTGCAAAAATGTAAAGAAAACTACAAGAATTCTGCAAGTCGTTCTTGCAGCTGCGCTGGGTCCCTCCGTGGGCAGCACCCCCCAACTGCTGTGCTCTGAGGAGGAGGAAGGAAGGATGGCCTCCAGCCAGGCTTTCCAGAAAGGAGCTGCAGAATGTAAATGAAAACAAACAAAAAAAATCAGCTTTGGGCACAGAAGAAACACATTGCCCACAAATTGCATTTTTCCTGATTTCTGCACAGCTCTTGAATTGGCACAACCTTGTTTAGCTTCAAAGATCTAAGAAAATTACAGCCTGAGGCTCTTGGATGGTGGCTGAGTGTGGCTCTTATCGCTGAAGTCCTGGGGAATAATTCAGGGCCAAATGTCCATCCCAGCTCTGTCACTCTGAGATTCCCAGTGCTTGCCCTGGGACACCGAGGAAGGCAGAAAATGTGGGCAGTCTTTAGATCAGTCTCACATGAAAAATGTATAAAATTGTTAAACACAGTCCCAGCTCCTGCAGAGAAGCATCCTGGAGCATCCCTGGCAGTGCCCAAGGCCAGGCTGGACATTGGGGCTGGGAGCAGCCTGGGACAGTGGAAGGTGTCCCTGCCATGACAGGGGAATGAGATGATTTTTAAGATCCCTTCCAACCCAAACCAGTCTGGGTTTCTGTGTTTCTTGGAAATAAATAATCTGAAAACACCTCTTGGAAGCAAACTGCCATTGATCCTTGAATGAGAACTTCCAGGAAAGAGCCAGATGAGTAAATTCCATCAAACACCCCGAAATGTGGGGCTCTGTGTGTGTGAGGAGCATTTCCAGGTCCCCTGGCTGCCCGTCCAGCTGGGCCCGATGCTCTGGCTGCAGATAAACCCCGATCCATTCATGGAATGCTTTGCCCACTCATCAATTTATTTCCTGAGTCAAACAACCCGAGAGAGGCTGCACAGCCTGTGCCACACGGGCTGACAGTGCTGGCCCTCTCTGCAGAGGCTGGAAATTCAGAAGGAAAAGTTGGGAAGGAATATCCACAGTTTGGCCCTTGGAATGTCATTATCTGGTGCACGTTTGTGTCCCTACAGAAGGGCCAGAATCATGGAGAGCAACCAGAAATTAAATTTTCCTGCTATCCCTTAATCCATCACCCATTAATGCCTCCATCATTCCCGCGGCAGGGAAACCAAAACACCTTCAGGGGAGTTGGGGGCTCCCTGAGGGTATCACAGCTGGATGAAGGGCATGGAGGTCATCCTCCTCCTCCTCCTCACCAAATGTCCTCCTGCCTTGCAGCCAGCAAGGCAAATTCAAGAATGAGGGTGGTGGAAACCTTGCTGGAAAGGGGATGAGTGATGATGGAAAGGACAGAAGACTTTAAGCTTTATATAATACTTCTTCACTCCACCAGGGTTTGTACAAAGAGACACAGAACAGCCAAACTCACCCTGGCTACCAGAGAACTGCAAGCCTTTAAATACAATTAATGCAAAACACCATTTAATTATAACTGTCTTTCCTCATTTGCAGCACATGGATAATATTCCAGTGGGCTGTGACTCCCTGGAAAGTCTCGTGAGCAGCTCTCACTGAGCTGGAGCTCCGTCGGTGTAAGTGGAACTTCACAAAGGATAACTTTTATTTTTGACATCCATTTTAAAGAAAATTCACATCTAAGTGGCAGCTGATGTTTCAGCTCTCAGCAGAGCCATTCGGTCCCCAAAATAAACTGTTGGTTTAACATTTATTTGTGTACAAACCCATACACATTTGTTTGCAGAGATCAAAGTGGGTTTCCAGTTCACAGACGAAGCCGTGGCCACAGCAGAGCTGTGGAAGCCCTCCCCGGGTGTTTGAACAGTGTGTGTTTAAACACAGCTCTGCAGCCAAAAATCACACAGAGCCCTGGGCTCCCGGGGCACCCACGAGCCCTTTGTAGGCTCAGCTTGGGATTTCAGAGGGAAAACATCCCTGAATCAGTCGTTTCCCAGTGTCTTTATTTCCCACTCAAAGCTCAGGGCAGCAAACAGGCTCTGGTAACGTGATGTAAAGAGGTTTCCAGCTGGGAGGACGTGTTGGGATCTTAAGCCTCATGCTGGAGCAGCTCCTTGCTGCTGGAGATGAATCCCAGCATCTTCCCCTTCTTCTCCTGGAGGAGAGCAGAGTTCCAGCTGTCCAAGGGGACCTTCCACAGCGTTTTGTTCAACCCATCCCTTGGGAACGGGCCACGAGATCCACTGGGAAACAAAAGTTAATGATGGCTGTGCATCTAAATCCTGGCAGTGCTGGAATTCCGTGGATCAAGGACTGCAGGAGCCTCTGAGTGGAGTCACAGCCACCTCGTGTTCTTCAGACACTCCCCACCGGGCAGATGCTTGGGGCAGCTGATGTAAAGGTAATGGTATTTAATAAAGGATCTGCAGAGAGAAAAATATCAGTTCAATATCAGAGAGAACAGGATACGCTTCTCTGACCGATCTGGTTACATTTCTGTCATCACTTTATCAACATTTTAGGCTTTATTGTTTGGATTAAAAAAAAATAAAATTGGGCTCCAGGAACGACCCAACCTTCTCAAGGACGTGGTGGATTTTAGCTGATGTTGGTTTATGCTCAGTGAGAGCAGAGCAGACTATTGGCAGTTGCTGTGTACGATGGGGTTGATCTTTAAAGCATCAATTCATGGGGTGTTTGTCTTTCCCCGTGCCTGCTGTCTGCAAATGCTTCAGCAGGCAGAGATCTGGGGGAGTCCTGACCACAGCAGCATATTTTATTTGTTGAAAATCAGTTTTGTATTGTAATAAAGAATATTTGCTGTGGCAGCCTGGGTTTTTTTTCTGGAGACTGATTTATACCTGTCCAGACAGCTAAAGAAAAATGCCTTAAGACTTAACTGCACAATTCTATTATCCTAAGTATCGACTCTCAAATTCCTGTAGTGAACTGACTGTGAATTTCTGATTAAAAATGAATTCTAATTAATTTAAAGACCAGAAAGAAACAAAAGGAAAACCATGAGCTGCTACCTGGCATCATGGATGGGAATGGTCTGGTGTGGATGGAGGCTTGAAAATGTGTGACCAGATCCTGGAATCCCAGAGTGGGTTGGGTTGGAGGGACTTTAAACCTCATCTGCCATGGGATGCCTTCCACTACCCCAGGCTGCTCCAATCCCCTCCCAGCCTGGCCCTGGACACTTCCAGGGATGGGGCATCCCAGCTCCAGATGGGGTGGAGGCAGCTCTGGTCTGAGGTGGAGCTGAGCTGGCTCCCCTGGCAGGGCCTGGCAAGGCAGGAGGGAAAACCTGCAGTGAGAACATCATGGAAAGCTCCTTCCTAAAGTGTCCTCTTGAAGATATTTCTGCTCTGAGAGGGTCCACGGGTCTGGAATTGGGGGTTCAGCAGCTCAGCTCCACGATGGGAGGCAGAAATGCCAAATACAACATCACCAGGAGGAGGTGGAGGGAGGGATGGGAATTTCTGGAGGGACTCGAGGCTGGGAGGGAGATGGAGGGAGGGGGAGCTGAAGGAGAGCATGAAGAGCCAGGAACAGCTCAGTTTGGAAACATCCTGTATTTATGATCTCTGGCAGGGGTGGCTCTCTGGTGCTGCTTTCTCCTCTGTCCTGCCCAGGACCCCGCTCCTGGCTGGTGCCCGTTTCCCCCGGGATGGTGCCATTTCCAGCCCTTTGGGACGGGTGTGCAGGGCCAGCTCAGCAGGCTGGGCCCAGCTCAGCCCTGACAGCTCAGCTGGGACAGGCTTAACTTCCCCGAGATCACAGGGCTGCCCAGGGAGGGGCCTCCTCTTTTGGGAATCTCCTTTCCAGAGGGGAGCTCCGAGAAGTGCCCAGGGATTGATTGTGGTGTCCCCTCCTGACCCACCCTCCACTGCCCCTGCCTTCCATGGGCTCCTTCTGCTGTCCCAGCTTGCTCCAACCCCGTCCAGCCTGGCCTGGAGCACTTCCAGGGATGGGAATGACGGTGGCACTGGAAAAACAAGCAGTGGAAATGGAAAAGGGTCACTCACACATTCATTAAAGAATCCGTCCTCAAACCCTGTTTATTTAACTTTTTGTTTGCTTGTTTCTAATTCTTTAATATAAACTAGTCATTTTTAGTTATTTTAGATGCAACCAGAGCCCTTTTTTTTCTGATTTAAACCAGTTATAAATATAATTTTCTCGTTGCAAACCCACGGAGTCCCTCAAGCACTTCCAGATGCCAGACGTGGACATCTGTAACATTCCTACTGGAGGGATAACTTCGGGTATTGGATCCACAGCAACAAGTTCAACAAACAAGATTCACTGACACATTAAGAGATAACACGGTGAGAAGAAAAAAATCCAGGCTATAAAATTTAGATGAAACTTCTCCAATTTGTACAAAGAGTTTTACAAATGTTGGTTTAAGCGGCAGCACAGCTCAAAAATGAGGCCTGAAAAAGTGTGAAAGAACTGGACTGGGGAGAAGTGGAATAAAATGGAAGGTAGAGGCAAAGGAAGAGAATAAAAAGAGTCAGTAAACAAATGGGGACTTAAAAAAGAAGTGCAAAATGTCAAAGGAGAAAAGCAGAAAATCAAAAGAAATGCCAAGGAAGAATATTTTCATCAAGGCAGGAACAGAAAATTGAGCTGTGTGAGGAAAAGCGCAAGAAATACCAGGAGTTTCAATGTTCTAAAGACAACAAAACTGTGAAAACACTCAGGAGGAAAGAGAAAATATGAAAAACCTCATTTTGTATTAATTGTGTTCCCTTTCAGAGACCGCATTCCAAGGCTGGAAAAACTGCAGTAATGAGATTATTGTTTACAGCAGGTTATTTATTCCTCAGCTGGTTCCTGTTCAGCCCGGCTGTGTTTGATCTCATTCTGTCAAACCTTGCCGTGGAGCCCTTGAGTTGTTACCTGAAAATAAAGACTTAATCACGCCAATGGATTTGGAACAAAAATCCTCATTACGGCCCCATTTTTCCTAAAGGCTTTGTGTGATTACCAGAGCTCAGGCTGCAGCTTCCCAACTCCTGGGCAATCCCCAGCTATTGATGTTTGGGGGCCTGGCTTGTTTCTTGACCTTGAGCAGCTCAGGTTTGGGGTGGCAATCGCCCAGGATCTCCCCTTCAGTGCCATGCCAAGAAACGCAAATTGAATTAAATATTAGAGCCCAAATATTTATACAGAATAATTATGTCTAATCCTTTAATGGTTGTTCAAAATTGCTGCCCTCACAGCATGGCAAATCTTTGTATTTTGGGGGAAAAGAACATTGGAAAATAGGCATAAAACCCCCAAACAAGCAATTAGCTAAATAATCCCAGGAATACACTGAGGAAGCACGTGGGAAATGTTGTATGGAGACGTAGTCATAGGGAGGAAATTATTTTATAATCATGTGTTTTAAACAAGCAGGTGCCCACATTTTTCATGCAATGGCACAATTGTGTTAGGCACTAAAATCAGATTTTAACCTACTTTTAAATGTTCTCCCTTCCCCTCCACTCCAGGGTTTGAAAGTGTGGGTTTTGTCACCATTCTTGAGCTTCTTTTACCCACCCCACAATTACCAGGGCTGGCTAATAGACCATCTCCTTGATAAACTTCCTCGTTAAGGGGAACCCAGGACAAAGAATGAGCCTGGTTCTTTAAAAGTTTATCCCTGTGGCACCATCGTGTAAGCATCCATATGGGACAGTAAAAATGGAAGACGACACATTAAATGACATTATTATAAAATGCAATACTCTTGGAATGATCCCTTATTAAATTAGGCTCTATGATCTGAGATGAATTTCCCCGATCCCTAATCCATCACCAGAGAAATATTAAAAGATAGGTCTCAACTGGTATTAGAATCGCACTCAGTCTCTACTTTCATTATTTTGAATTAGGGTGCTACTGGGGGGAAGCCTCTTAATGAGAATTAGAGTGATTCACTGGCCTCCTTTTGGATTTTGACAAGTAAAATATTAACTCTTCAGTCACAGCTGTCGGAATTAAAATACTTGGCAGCCACAGATGCACAAATTAAATTGGCCTTTATGTTTCCATATTGCTGACCTCCTTAGAGGCAAAAACATCAAACCCAACAATAACAGCAAACCCACAGCATGTCATTCCTTGGAAGAAAATATATTTATTGAAGTTTTTATATTTGTTTCAGTTTTGAACACATAATTGAACAAATACGGGATGTTTCTACAAAAGGCTCTTATTTTAATTTTGTGTTCTGTAAAACTTCAGCTACAAATCAGTTCCTCTGAACCATTAATCAGGCAATAAAATAATAAATGAAGTTATTTCGGGGATTTCTTAACTGTTTAAACCAACATAAATCAGATTTACATGCGGTGCATCAGTGAAAACATCTTAATGGCTTTGACTGGCATTTCTTTGGGATTGTTCCTCTGGTTTTAATAGACTCTTTTTCTTAGAAACAATATTTGAAAATGCACAATTACTGCAAAAGAACAAGGCTTTTTATTAGCAGCGCTCCAGTTTGGAACAGCAAAACAAGCTGGAGTTTAGCAATGTCAAGAAAAGATCCTTTCTGATCTTCTCCCCTCTTTTTTGATTTACTGCTGTGGCAGTGGAATTTCAATTAGTCTCAGTTAAACGTGTCTCAATTATGAGTATTTCAATAATAATAAGAGTTTCCAAATTGCAGCAATGGAAAAGAAGGGGAGGATGCAGAAGTGATGCAGAGCTGGTTTTATTATTTTTTTAAGCTCCCCTCAATTCCCCGCTGGGTCCCACGCTCGGCAGCCGGGTCTGTTGTCCCCCGTGTCCCTCCCTGGTCACCCGCAGCGCCCCCCCCTCCCCGGCGGCCCCGCGCTGTCCCCAGCCTGTGCCGGGCCGGGAGCGGCTGGCGGGGACACTGCGGGCGCCTGGGACCCCTCACCCTCCGTCCAACCCCCCGAACTCCCCAGAGCTGTTCCCTGGGGACACTGCGGGCGCCTGGGACCCCTCACCCTCCGTCCAACCCCCCGAACTCCCCAGAGCTGTTCCCTGGGGACACTGCGGGCGCCTGGGACCCCTCACCCTCCGTCCAACCCCCCGAACTCCCCAGAGCTGTTCCCTGGGGACACTGCGGGCGCCTGGGACCCCTCACCCTCCGTCCAACCCCCCGAACTCCCCAGAGCTGTTCCCTGGGGACACTGCGGGCGCCTGGGACCCCTCACCCTCCGTCCAACCCCCCGAACTCCCCAGAGCTGTTCCCTGGGGGACACTGCGGGCTGCGGCCGAGGCAGGCACAGGGGCCGAATTTTGGCTCCCCGGGAGAGGCTCTTCACACACAGGAGGTCACAAACCACCTGCACGGAATTCCTTGGAACACGGGCTGGGATTTGCCGTGTGCTGACGCCGAGGGGAGAGGCTGCAGTGCTGACAGGATGAAGCACCTTGTGTTTGATGGGAGGAAATAGAGTTTGTTACCCACTTGCTGCTTTCCCAGTTTTTACTCATCCATAACCAGCCGGGGGAAGGTGGCGCCTCTCCTGCTCCTGACAAGGGAGTTTCAGAGCTGATAACGCAGCATCGCTGATATCCAAAATAATCCAGCTCCGAAACCTTCATATTTGGAAATATCTCGTTATTCCCTGGCAGGGATCTGCTGGATGCATTTGCCCTGAGCACATTTGTTGTCCCCTCTCTCCACAGGCAGCTGGGAGCCCCTCCCCGGTGACATGGGACACCCTTGCTGTGCTTAGGACAAAGGAACCACCCTCAAGTTGTGCCAGGGGAGCTTCAGGTTGAATATTTGGGAAAATTTCTTCACCAAAGGGACTGTCCTGTGCCAGGGCAGTAGCGGAGTCCCCATCCCTGGAGGGATTTAACAGCCCTGTGGGTGTGGCACCTGGGGACATGGGGCAGTGGTGGCCTTGGCAGTGCTGGGGGACATCGGACTCGATGGTCTGAGAGGGCTTCTCCAGCCCTGATTATTCTTGAGGGTGGTGAGGCTGCCCTGGCGGCTGGGACAGTTCAGGGCTGTGACATCCAGGCACAAGGACACCGAGTGTCCGTGGTCAGGGCTCCTCGTGCTGCTCGCAGTCACGCGTGAGGACATCATTCCAATGATGGAATGGTTTAGCAATCCTAAAGCTCGCCTGGAACCGCTTCATTGTTTTTATCCCTTTTATGACATTATCTCAGCCATGCAAACAGCTCTTTCCATGGGATTGGGGCTTTCCTAGGAGCACTGACCCCATCCTTCCTCCTTGTCACATCCCCACTTGGAGCTGAAACCCTCCTCCCTTGGAGCACCGCTCCAGCCCCGTCTCAGCCCGGAATTCCCAGCCTGGGCTGGGGCTGAGAACCCACACAGAGTTTTCCAGGCTCTGTGGTTCCTTCCCGGGTTCCTCGGCCGGAGCCTGGAACGCCACGGAGCCACCTCGGCGCGTGAATTAGTCCTGGGAACTACTTAATCCATCTTCCCTGGAATTAAATGTGCACGGAGAGCTGCCGGGGGCCGCGCCGCGGGCGGCTTTAATTTCTTTTTTAGAAGGCATTAGCAGAACTCGATAAAGGGTCAAGTAATTTCATCCAACTTGCCACCAGTTAGTTAAGGGGAAGCGACAGGGCTGGAGCCTGACGTTGTTACAAGCCCGCAGAATTATTTTATAAAACAGCAGGTTTAAATTCCCATTTTTTTGGCTGGAAGGGCGATGGCGGGAGGGACGGTCCCGAGCTTTACCGGACTGCCCTACACGGGGCGCGGGGATGGGTGTTGGCAGTTTGGGGGTGGCGGGGAGCCCCGAAATGAGATGGTTACTTGTGGCACGGGAGCGGCTGCGGAGCGGGGCCGGCGCGCTCGGGGGAGCCGGGCCGGGGAGCAATTCCCGGGAATTGTGAGCGGACAGTGGGTCCGCGGGGAGCGCTGGCAATCACGGCGGAAACAATGTTTGCATCGATCAGCTGTCACGGTGATTTATGGCTTCATTTTGCTGTAATGGAGAATTAGTGGAAAGATTATCAGGGACTCAACACTTTGGCTTGTTACCCATGTCCAGACGAGCAATTTGTCTCCCTGAAGCAGTGAAATACTTGTGACAGCTCCAACACTTGCCCTAATTCAATCAAGAGAAAATGTTGGAATTAATTTGTTACAAGAAAATTTAAATATGTTCAGCAAACAGTAACCGCAGAGCAGCAGCTGATTTATTGTGCTCGGCAAGATATCGATCCGCTTCGATCTGGCCCATGTTGAGGTTTTAATGTGTAATAATTTCCAATTTAAAGCTCCTTTTCAAGATCACGGGTTTAAAGAGAGGGCAGGCTGGGTCTCAAGACCTGATTAGGAGCCTGTTGCAATGGCTTTGTCAAAAGCCTGTTTGAATGTAAATTCATAGTTATCTTTTGCACTATCTTTAATATTCTTGACATGGATTTTATTGTGTGTCAAACCTCAGGCCAGCTGCCTGCCACAACCATTAATGAAACATCTTAGGAAATAAATCTCAGTCTTTATACAATATTTTTAAAAACCTGAAACATTAGATGTCAGCGAAAAAGGTGGAACTGCATCCTTTTTTTTTTCCCCTGCACAGTAAAGCATCAGAGATGGAGCAGTTTTACAGCTTCCCTACACAATTAGATTGAATTATTGTGCAAATGCTATTATGCCATAAGCCTAAATTCCAAAGTCTGCAGGAATATTTTAGGTGCTTGTACAGATCTGTTATCTTCATTGAAGGTGTGACAGCTTATTCGACCCGTACAGATGTATAATTTTTAAGGTTTTCATTATTAAAATGCTCTCCCCTAATGCCTGTAGGGTAACCTGCTTGAGGAGGTGGCTGGAGCATTGGAAATTTAGCTCCTTATAATTCATGGAGCAGCCATGGTGGTCTGCAGGCCGTGCCAGCTCCTCTGCCACCCAACTCCTGCAAAACGGGGGGAAAAACAAAACATCCTCAATGAGTCCTTTCAACCAAATTGTTATGATTGATTAAAGGGAAATCCAGGGCTAAAACCTCGCTTAATAACCGGCCTTGTAGCTCCAATTGGAAGTTTTCTCCAACATTTTCAGAGCATCAGTGGGTCACATAATTAGAGAGCAATCCCGTTCAACCTAATCAATAAAGAGTCGTCACCACCGTTGGACACATCCATAGCCAAGGGTTTTTTTGCTCATTAGTAGAGTTTATTTTAGTTATTCTTACTTTTGCTGCCTCAGACTGAGCAGTGAAAAATCAGTTCTCTTTATTTGAACTGGTTCTGAAAATATTTCTAACAACATCTGGGCTGTCAAACGCGGGGTTTGGGCATCATCACCGGGCCAGCAGTGCTGGGAGGTGCAGCCCCCCGGGTTCTCCCAGGAAAACCCACACTGGGCAGCTGGATTTTTCCCAAATGGGTGATGGGAGAGGTGTGTGAACACCTCAGCCCCACCAGGAGGGCATTTGCACCTTCCCAGTACAGGAGAAAGGACCAAAGTGCTGGAGAAGCCGAGCTCCTGAGCTCCCTTGGCCATCAGAGCACCTGCTACCCTGCATCAAATACCTCTGTCCCCAAGTGTGTGTAAAATGCTCTCTGAAGGATCAATGTTGTTCCATAAAACAAGAGCTTCCTGCGTGGCAGCCAGAGCCACAGGAGCCACTTCCTGGGCTCTGGACTTTGCTGGCTTTGGAGAAACCTTTGCAGAAGCAACACTTGGCTGTGTTGGAGCTTTTGGAGGCAAAATGTGAAAAATTCCTGGTCCTACACCGAGTTCTGAGTGACCGTAATCCACAAGATGTCCAACCGGGATCACGTTTGATCAGTCAGGAAAAATGAGGTGCATTTGGACAAAACAGCCACGCGTTGCTGCCTGCAGACACTCTGGTTCTGGGGTGGTGACCTCTACCAGGTGTTTTGGTGACCTGGCAGCACAGGGTCCCCTGCACACCCCGGTGAGGGGACACCGCGGGATCAGGGTCACTGTGCTGGGGGACACCCCTCAGACGGGCCCTGGCCCCCTCCAGGCCAGCTGGGGCAGAGCTCTCACCGAGTCCTCGGCCTCCTTCCCAACAATCCCTTCCCTGACTCCTCAGCAGGACGGGATTTCCTCTGCCAAGGGCTCAAAAGACTTCCTCGATCTCGTACGGTGTCTTTGCTCCAAGGATTTAATGCTCCAGCCTTTTCTTGGCAGCCACATTCCCACCTCACTCCTCTCCACGATGGGGCTGAACATCTTCCCTCTCCCCGAGACATTCTCTCCATATCCTTCCACATGTGTGCACTCAGTGCCTTTGGAAAAGCAAATAGAATTTTATTAAATTTTGTGCATGAGTTGGATCATAAAAAAGAGGGATTACGGACATGTTGTAGCGGCTTTATGAAGGGAGGTGTCCCTGTATTTCCGAGATTCACTCTGACTGGGACCTTCAGGATTGGGAATTAATATTTTCTTTATAAATGCCGTGCTGATATTGTGCTCCCACCTCTGCAAATCCATACTTACAACTCAGTTTTTCATTACAAACTAGAAACGTAAATATTTCTGTGGTCTTTGATGGAATTTAACTTCTGCAGCAAATAATATCTGCACATGTGTTTCCTATCTTGTTCTTTCCCGTGTAATACCAGGCAGGCTACAGCCAGTAAAATATTATTATAAAAGTTCCTTTGCTGCAAATCTTGACCAAAAAATCCAGGGTTTGCTATCAAAAGTGTTCCTGAGGGTTCCTGGGAGTCAGCAGAGCTCTCCTGGTTGGAAAGGCCACGGCAGGAGCAGCTTTGTCCTTCACAGTCACAGCTTCAGGGGGTGCCCTCTCCATGAGCTCCATTACTCTGCACCAGAGACCCTCCCATCTCCTTCTCCTCCCAATTTTAGGGAAGCCAGGCTGCTGCTGAGTGGTTTTGGGAGGCTGTGAGCCCTCAGCCCCCTTGGAGAGCCAGGCTGAGCATCCCTGGGCTCCACAGCCTGGCGGGGAGGGAGGGCCCACACCAGTTCTGTGTGACCTGGAGGAGAATCAGGCCTTGACATTTAAAATTGAATTAGACTGATATTTAAAACAGAGATAAACTGACATTTAGAACAGTCCAATGTTCTGTTGTTTCAATTTGCTTCCTTTTTTTTCTTTTCTTTCTTCATTTTCCATGGCTCAAGGCTCCACCACACTGGCAGTGGCTCACTGGGGGTCTGCTGCTGGATCACGACCTGCAGGGACCCCGTGGCTGAGGTCTCACTCTTGTTCCTCCAGCCCTACAAGCAAGGAGGAGCCTCCTGGCTGACTCCAGTGGGATGCAGTGTTGTCCTCACCCGTTAATGTGTCAAAATGCAACACCAAAATCAGCTTGTGATCGTTCCCCAGCCGTCGGGAGCAGAGCCAGCTTAAATTGTATTAAAACGTTGGTCAACAGTGCTAAAAGGCAGCATTGTAGATTAATAATATCAAGAGAAATCTAAAAACCTCATCTCATTTTCAGAGCCCTGCATTTGGTTTTCTTCTCTCACTCTCTGCTTGAACAGCCAAGAACTGGTTTGGTTCCTTCTGTGCCTCAGTGAGCCCCAAGAAATGAGCTTTTCCAGCTCCCACTCATCAGCGTGGCCCTGAAGCCACAGGCTGCAAATCCCACTGGGGGATGTTTATTTGTTTTTAAAAAGTCCTATCAGAATCTGGATCTGCTTCTGCAATTGTCTTCAGTGCTGAAATACAAGTTTAGGGGCTGCTCATGACTGCAAACACCAGCATTGGGAGAGGGCTGAGAGAATGGCATTCCTTTCAAGTCAGATTTGCACAAAGCACAAAAAATCCGAGGAAAAATAATCTTTAAATAAGTTACCAATTGTGAACTTTATAACAGTGCCAGCCATTAACAATAGACCCTCTTGGGGTGGGTTTTTCTCCCTTCCCATAACAATTTTTTCTTTCTGCAAGGTCATTTTAGGTCCTCAGCCTCAATAATTATTTGCCATTGCAGACAGGGCTGTCTTCAGCCTCTCAGCTCGGAGGGAGAAACCCGATCACGTCGAGGGATCCTTCCACAATCCCTGCCAACAAAAATGGCTTTATTTTGCCCAGAACAGGGATGACAAGGGGTGTCTCCACAAGGCTCTGGCACCTCTCTGCGGCCCCAGAGCCGGCGGGAAGGACGGGGCTGTTCCGTGGGGGTGAGCCCTGGCTGGGCTTTTCCAGCATTCCCATTGTTGCACAGCTGAATCCAATCACTGCTATTTGTTTTTCAAAACAGGGCCCAGCTCCCTGTTGCTGGATGATGTTTTCATCCGCTGACATTTAAAAGAGCTATTTCAAAACGAGCTGAGAACGTTTCTAGAATTCCTCTGTTTTTAAGGTTTTATCGAAATCAGCTTTTAATTATCTGTTTGGAAATAATTGTTAGTAAACAGCTCTGTGCCTGCTCTGAAGGCACTCACCAGACCTGTAAAAACCAGCTAAAAAGGGCACATTTTGAGGAAGGAGATGATTTTTCTAAACCCACAGAGTGATCAGATAATGCTCAAGCCCACGTGCTGCATCCCAGACAACGTGGCTGTGATTAACCATTTCCTTCAGGTCCTGAACTGTTGTTCCAGTCTAGAATAAAGGTAGAGCAAAGTTATTAAAAAAAGAAACAGCCTCTTCCTTGGAAAACCCACAGCCGGGCTCTCCTGCCCGGGGGCAGCTCCCAGCAGGAGCAGATTTCAGGAATTTCTGAGCATCCTGTTGCGACGGAGGGTCATTCTGGGGGATGCATTTTATGAAGGTTGGGAAATTAGTTTTGCTTGATTATGGTTAGGACTCTCTTCAAATGAACTGCCAGGACTTCAGGATGTCGAGGAAGAAAGGGGAGAAGAAATTAAGCCCTTCAGAAGACAATTTTGACCTGCTGAGCTGTTGTGTCTCCTGATCCCGCCACAAAGAGCTACCAGATGTCCCTGTCTCATTTCCAGGAGTGTTTCAATAATTTACATTCCCAGGAAAATGAGAAGCCCAAAACCCAAGGTTGACTCATGTCTGCTGTGGCCACGGGCTTTGCCCACTTGCCATCACCACACGTAGCCCTACAACAACCAATTACTCATAACTACTCATAATTAATTACCAGCAAATTGTCAGAGTGGAGTTTAGGCCTCATGTCTGTAATTTCAGCTCACAACAAATTTAATTCACTCCCAGCCTAACCCAGATTTGACTCTGGAGCTTCGCTCACTCAAAGACAACAATCCCTGTGCCTGGATCACAAGGAAGGGTTGCCAAAACCTTCTGAGGAGTGAGGGAACCTGCAGGAGTGGTTTCCAGTAAAGCATCAATCCATATCCCACCAGCAGGGCCCGGGTGAGATGTGGACATTTGAACATTTGTTCTCTGATGAATAAGGAGGTTTTGGAATGGCTGTGACCTCTGAGGAGGTGAGATGCCGTGGAATCATAAACCCATGGAACGGTTTGGAAGGAACCATCTCATTCCAAGCCCCTGCCATGGGCAGGGACACCATGCAGCCTCCCGTGCTGCAGCATATCTGGCTTGCAAAGCTTTTGGCATTTTTTAATGATCTGCCGGAATTTGGCTCTCTTGGCACGAAGGACATTCCGAACTGAGATGACTGTTTAAATCCCACCTGGCAGAGCAAGCTAATCAATTTACCTTATCAAGCTCCAACGTCTAATTAGAGCTCTCCTGACACCGTTCCCAGGCTGGGTTCAGCTCGTCCTGGAGGCAGTGTAGCCCTTTTATTACTTTCTACAACTTAATCACTGTGTTTTAAAGACATTTTCTCTGAATTGCTCAAAGGTTAGCCCCTCTGTCAATTTAAGTCAATATCCTCTTCTTTTCAAAATTAATTGCTATTAATTAATCACCATCTGAAGGAGTTTATTGATATTGATTGGGTCCCTTTTGTGTGTTTCTGTGAGATCTCTCATTGGTCCTCCTCGCTGGGTTTGTTTTTCACCCACGCCACAGAGCCTGTTTGGGTGAGCGTGGGTTGGCAGCGGCTCCAGATGAACATCCCGATCTCCAGATAATCTTTCTGCCCAAGGATATCCATGGCGTAGGTGCCTCTGGCTTTTTTAGTATCCTCTGTTCTTCCTGAGCCACTTAAAATACCAGAGCCCTTCTTTCAAACCTATTCTCAGCGTTTTGTTATCATGTCTTGGTTTTGGGTTCCTGGCACCCTTTTTCTTGTGTCCATGGGATTGAGAAGCTGTCCCAGCACCCACATCTCAGTGGTGCGACCTTTGGGCACAGACTGGGAGCATTTAAGCAGAACAAGACCACACATTTTTCCCTGCTTCACCTGCAGTGGGAAGGAGAAGACCTCACCATAAAATCTCTGTGCAAGGCTCTGCTTCCCACTGCTCTGCGGCACTGGCAGGAGGCAGGAGGGTGATGATGGAAAAGCATTAATTTGCTTTCAAGTTTTGCACTGTTATTGGCATTTTCTCTCCGACCTTTTTCCCAGTGTAATCAAATAGCAGCGATCAATACATTAAAAGTCAGTTTTCCTTGGAAGCCTCTCCTTGCAACGTGTAGTGACCAGTGTGGCACCGTCTTCCCAGTCAATCATTAAACTGGGGTTTGAGGGGGTTAAAAAGACCCCAGGTCAAGCTGGGGTCTTACAGGGCTGAGCAGAGTGGGAAAATAAAGCAGGAATGAGGATGGTGGTGTGAAGAGGTTTCAGACTGAAGGAGAACCTGCACAATAATGTGCCTTTCACAGAATGAGGAGCCATTTAAATGCAGCCTAATCCTGGGATCAGTTTTATTCCAACAGACCCATCAGCAGCCGGGACTGGGACATTCCAGACCTCCCCTCCTGGCCCTGGCACGCCCTCAGGATGATCCACAGTTGAGAGGAGAACAAGCCACGCTTCCTGCCCAGCCAGCAGGACCCACCTCAGCTCCTTCCCTGAGGACGAGCAGGGGGTGACTCCGAGAGCAGAGCTCCCCACCAGCTCCCGTGGGAACTCCCGGTGGCTTTTCCAGCTGGAAAAGGTTCTCGTGGTCCCTCCGGTCGGTGACACCGCGGGCCCCGGGCACCGTCACCGTCACGCCGTGTCTGATCCAGGGCTGCAGGAGACACGTTCCAGGCTGCGGAGCGCTGTCATTTGTCAGCCTCTGAAAAGACAGAATTCCTCCTCTCCAAAGCTTCCCCAGCTCCCCGGGGATGTCGTCAGCGGCTTTCACCGCCTTGAAAAAAATGTCATTTTTCTTTTTAAAGAGTACTACAATTATTATCACCAGGCCTCGGGGCACTTCACCCCAAATCACACAATGCTATTTCGGGTCTCTCTTTTACCACAAATGTTCAAAACCAGCTGCTTAAATCCAGTTTTCAAAAGTGAATTGGGCATTTAGCAGCCCGAGAGTCTCTTGGTGTCTCTGAGATGCTGTGGCAGCTCCCAGCCAGCCAGGAGCACCCAGAGGCTCTGCCCCGAGGCCAGGGACCATGTCAGGGGTGTCTTTCTGGGATCCTTCAGGGTGAGATGGGTTTGCTGGAACTTTTCCCTTTCCTCACTCTTCAGGGTGCCCAGATGTGAGGACCCAGCTGTGCAGTGCTGGCTCAGGCAGTGTCACACTCACTCACCCCACAGAAAATATGGATTACATTATGTATATAAGGCTTTTTGGATTAAACCTTGCTGAATTTGAGGGGCTAATTACTCCAGGGACAGGGCCCACAGGAGTTTTTTCCCTCTGCAGCCTCTCCTGACCATGTTTATGTGTGAGTTTCCCTGAGCACCTCCGAGACTGAAAGCTTTTTTTTTTACGAGACAGATGGAGCTGTTCTTTCCAAGAGTGAGCAATATTTAACCTTAAGCACTTTCAAATCCGGCCTCAGGAATATTGAGATGAAAGGCTCGTGGCACTAAGCTCCTTTCAAATGGATATTGCAGCAGAGCTGCCTGGACATTAGTCTGGCTGAACCTGAGCGGTGTTTAACATGCTGCCGGTGTGCCCGCGCTCCTCGAGGAGCCCCGACAAGAATAAATACTCGGCTTTCAGATTTAATTTCCAGCGGCGGCTCCGCTCTCGCTATTGTGTTTCTTCTGAGCATCCTTTATTGGACTTGAAGTTCCTGAGAGTGGCAGCGAGGGTGTGGTGAGAAGGCTTCACCCTCTCCCTGCCAGCGGCGAGTGCAGGGACAGGGGACAATGGCCCTGGTGGCTCAGCATGGCCGTGACACTGGTCACCAGCACGGCGCAATGCCACCTGGTTTGGGTAGGAAGGGACCTTAAATTCATCTCATTCCACCCCCTGCCATGGGCAGGGACACCTCCCACTGTCCCAGGCTGCTCCCAGCCCCAATGTCCAACCTGGCCTTGGACACTGCCAGGGATCCAGGGGCAGCCACAGCTGCTCTGGGCACCCTGTGCCAGGGCCTGCCCGCCCTCACAGCCAGGAATTCCTTCCCGATATCCAATTTAAATCTACACTCTTTCAGTTTAAATCCGTGAGTTGCAATTATTGAAATGACGATATTCAATCAATAATCATAGAATTATAGAGTGATTTGAGTTGGAGAATAACAGTTGGAGAGAACGAAATGGGAAGTACAAATACATTTTCAAGAGCTTTTTGGTTTTATCTTGCCCTGTTGATCAGATTCTTTACACGCAAATCCTCATCTCAAAGTTGTGCACTGTGGGGGGGAAGGGAGCGACTCTTCCTCACTGCACAAAACACAGGCACTTCTCAGGTTTTCTTAAGATCTCGTGTATCCTCCGAGTTTTCCAGGGAGCCCCTTTTGGCTTTGTCCTCCGCAGTGGCCCCATGGCCCGGCCACGATCTGTATTTGTCTTGATCAGGATATTAAACCCCAATCGTGCACAAAGCACCGAGGTCCCAGTGCACCACTGTTGAACTAAGAAATCATTATCATCAGCCAGAGGAGAAGGATGGATGATGGATAATGGGTCTCTCCCTGCCCAGCGATCATTACGCTCCTGCCGATGAGGCAGCAACTGTCTTAAGTCCCATTAGTGGATGATGGGCTGTCTGGAAGAGGATCCTCATTCCTGGGCAGGCAGCTTAACCCCGGCGTGGAGGGACTGTCCCCTCCCAGCCCAGCCCCCAGCATGTGGGAAAGGTGAAACGGCGTCTCCCCACGAGGCAGAAAAACGCACAACCTGGAGTTGAAAGGCAAAATGCACCCTCCTGAAGGGTCTGCTGGGCAAAAAATACATTTATGGAAGTGTTAATGCAAGTCTGAGGGAGTTTGAGAGTTTATAACTGAGAGTTGTCTGCCGGTGTCTTTCATGTCTGCTCAGCTCGGCGAGGGTTAAACTCCTCCTGTATCCCTGGGCTGGAGCATCGATGGCCGGGCTGGGGCTGGGGGAGTGCAGAGACAGCGCTGTCACCCCGGTGGGTGCTCAGAGCTGTGCACAGCCGTGTCACAGCCAGTTTGGGGGTGGGCAGCGAGATGGGAGCGAGCTGGACAGCAGAACTGCTTCAGCAGTGAAGGGGAGGCGGTGTGGGAGCCACCCCCGGGGTGATGTGGGAGCCACCCCTGGGATGATGTGGGTGCCACCCCTGGGACGATGTGGGAGCCATCCCTGGGATGATGTGGGAGGCACCCCGAGGTGGAGCAGGGGGAGGCGAGGACGCTGCCAGGGGTGGGGAACAGCTCCGGGGTGTCTGAGCAGTCCTGTGGGCTCCCAGTATCCATTGTCAACGCTGGCTGGAAAATGCCGTGGGAAGCGCCATGTCTGTCCTGACTTTGCAGATTCGGAGAGGGCTTCCTATCACAGCCAGTTCCATTTTCATGGAATATTCTCCTATTGCTGTGTGATCCCTGAGTCCTGCAGCTCTGCATGGCACAGGAGGGATCTGTTAATCCCAGAATGGTTTGGGTTGGAAGCGACCTTAAAAATCATCTCATTCCGCCCCTGCCATGGCAGGGACACCTCCCAGTGCTCCAAGCCCTGTCCAGCCTGGCCCTGGCACTGCCAGGGATCCAGAGACAGCCCCAGCTGCTCTGGGCACCCTGTGCCAGGGCCTGCCCACCCTCACAGGGAGGAATTCCTTCCTATTCACAGAATCAGAGAATCACAGAGTAACCCAAGCTGGAAGGGGCCCACAAAGATCATCGAGTCCAACTCCTGATGCCCGAGCCCCAGTTGGGACCTTCCACCACAAAGGGTATCCAATCCAACATCTGATCTAAACCTCTCTCAGTTTAATGCCCCATCCCTCTATAAAAGCGTTAGCGAATCTCAGTAATTTTAAGTAAACTTTGAGAAATTGAATTTTAAGTCATATCTAAATCAGATCTGTCCCTGGCCTGTGACCTGGGCACATGGTAATGAACAGAGGTATCTGCTGGGTGTCCCCGGGGAGCAGCTCTTCCCTTGGCAGCTTTGCTCTCGATTACACGGCCCCGACTGCGGCTGCCTCGCTGTGATTCATCCTGACGTGATCCCCTGGTGATGAGAGCCCGGGACAGGATCCTGTGTTTAGCTGGAAATACATTTAAAAATGCATTCTGGAGGGTTTTCTTTAAATTATTAAAGAACAGTAATTCACCTTTTAAACTCACCAAGATGTAAAGCACTTTATGGACTATCTTTCAAATCGTTTTAAAAATCTTCAGATCCCTCTCTTGGTGCTCTCATAACTATTTAGTAAAACAATAATAAAACCAAAACCGATACAAATGTTGCCTGTTGTTTAGAGAAGTAAATATCCTTGGTAAGTCTTAGCAAAGCACTTACAACAGAGTGGTTTGGATGCAGTCCAGACTGTTCAATAGTTAATATATTATTCATATTAATAAAATAATGTTTGGAAAGTCACCAAGAGTCATAATCTGCGCAGCCAGAGCTGGGGTTTAGCAGTTAGTTGACAATTAGTTACCAATTGAGGGTTTCCCATGTTTCTCTGAGTTTTATTGGGGTGTGAAGAGGATTTCAAGCCATGTCACTGTCACAGCTGTGATTTATTCAGCATCCCCAGTGTCCAAACCGAGCTTCTCCTGGACCCTGGGGCTCGGCTTTCAACCCAGGGGCTCCACTCTTTGTAAAATCAAATCCCAGTGGGGCAAAAAGTTTGCAAAGTTCCTGGGTGCCCTGGCTGGGGACCCCCCAGTGCCCCTGGCCCCGGCCAGCTTGGAGGGGCTGAACCCTCTTGCCAGAGCAGCGGAAAACAAACGAGCCATTTGTAACCCTTAATTTAAACAGCTCCCGAAGTAATAGTATAAATAGTATAATGCAATTGTAATGGCCAATGAATTATGCATGCAGCCTCTTCCCTCTTTGAATATGCATGAGGCAGGAAATCGCCAAGTGGCACAATATTGCTGCTTTAGTGCTTACTGAGAGCCCTGCCCGGGCTCTGGGGACAGCCGGCCCAGGGCTGCAGCTCCCGTCTCCTGCTCAGCACAGGGATGCTCCCAACCTGCTGAGAAAGAGCTTTGGTTGGGACAACACCAGCACCAGACCCTGCGCTTCCAGCCTTGGGTGAGGAGGGTGTAAATACCACAGCCAGCCCAGCTTTGTACAGCCTAGCTTAAAAATCAGGATAATATCAAACTAGTTTGAGAAGCTGAAGCAAATAAATTAATTTCAGTGACAGGAATAAAGTGGATCTAATTAGAAGTCCCTCTGCAGTGCCTCATTAGTGTGGTTGGTAAGTAAATGAAATTTCAGCAGTAGTGAGTTAGACTATTTGTCTTGGGGTATTTTTAGGATTCACAAAATGCCAACAAACCGGGTTTTCCTCACAGAAAATTTCCTTCATCAGATGTCTGGGGGCCTTTTTCACAGAGCATGGCACAACCACTTCATTTACATTCCTTGGGCACTTCCCTCGCTCTCTGCAGCTCATTCATAAATTGAAACAAATCAAAGGGATTTTTGGAGACAAATGGATTTTAGCTGTCTCATTGCCTGCCTGTAGCTCCTCAGAGCAATGCGCTGCTGTTGAATCTGAGCACTTCAGAAACTTCATCCTTTTCCTCCTGTGAATAAACGACTCTTTTTTCCTTCTGTGGGTGCCACCGTCCTCCAGCACAGACACCCCCACGTCGCCGGGTAATTTTATTACAGGCCTGTGCAAGGAGCAGTCATTTGTCAGCCTTATTCAACTTGAGGCAGCTGTTGGTAACCTGCAATCCCGGATTGTCAGTCAGCAACGATTTCCCGTGACTTTCAGTGCCTAGAAAGTCATACCCCGTGGTAATTTAATGAGCGGGACATAAAAATTCTGCTCATACCCATCCAGCAGTGGTCCTGACAGATCATTTAGTGAGAAACCCTCTTTTCAGGACAGAGCCCTGCGATGGAAAGCACAAAGTTATCCCATTAATTATGTCCTCAACACATCAGAACCCCAAAACCCCGGCAATTCACAAGGTTGATGTTTTTGGGATGTGCTGCCACCTCTGATCCTGTTGTTATTACAACACCACAAGGTCTGGACATGGGGAATTTAATCAAATTAATGGAGCTGCTGTTCTGGAGAGGTGGCCCAGGGACACGTGCCCTGAGCAGGGAGTGACCTGGAGCCTGGCTGAGGAGCTCTGCTCCTTGATGAGGGAAGCCAAGAGATCCCAGGAGCTCTGCACGCTGTTTGCAGCTTTCCAGGATTTGTTTGTTACGTAAAAAGAGGGGGGTTTTGCATAAAAGCTGAGATTATTTCCAGGGAAAGGTACAGGTTGCATCTGTGTGAAGGCACTTGGGTGCTTTCTGCCTGGTTCTTGCTCACAGCCTCCTCTGACACCTGGAATGACAGGAACTGGGAACAGCAGGGTAAAACTTCCCAAAATCCTCCTTTTGTAGGGTTGGGATAAAAACCTGCATGAACTTTTGCCCCATTTGCAACCTGAATTTCTCTATTTAACAGCAACCCCTGTGATGTCAGCAAAATGCTCGGATTGCGATTTTGGTGTTCAGCTTCCACCTCCCAAAATGTTGGTACTAAACATTGTTTTTATGGCAGATTGAAGTGTTTGAGGCCAGGTTGGACAGGACTTGGAGCAGCCTGAGACAGTGGAAGGTGACCCTGCTCATGGCATGGGGGTGGAATGAGAAGAGCTTTAAGTCCCTCCCAAACCAAACCACTCTGTGATTTTAAGCTTGGTTTTAACACAAGAGCAGCCTCAAAGAGGTGGCCCGAAATTGGGGCCTACACATTGCAATCAATTCTAATAAGAACATCAATTTGAACTGGGGTTTTTTAGCTTTATCAGACTGCAGAGGTTTGGACATCTAAATTAGTATAAAGGTCTTAACAGATTCTCAGCCAATGGCTGTGATCAACATCTTTATTAAAAATTTTTACATGGATTAAATTCAGACACTTCCATTCTGTTCCACAGTATGACAGCCTAGAAATTGGGCCACACAGGATGATTCATAAAGTTTAGATACCAGAATAACATCCTCAGGCAAGAATAATTTGATTTCCCCCCTCCCCTCAAACATGTTGCCATAGATTTTCCTAAATGTTTTACAAACAGTTATTAAAAGCACATTGAGAATCTGAATTCCCTGTGGGCAAAATGTTTTTGTACTTAACTTTCATTTAATTCAAGAAAAAATCCCATCTGGTTGGAGTTGCAGCAAAACATGGGAAAATCCTTACCCAGCTATCACAACAACAACGATGTGAACCCACAGTTTGCTCGTGGCCACCTTCCCTCATCCCATTCCCTCTGGGGCTGGGCAGGAGCCAGGTTTGGCTGTGGGAACCCCTTCAGGGATCAGGACAAGGCAAAGCTTTGGGGGGCTCAGACATTTCCCCCTTCCCAAGGTGGGCTTTGCTGGATTCCAGGAGCATCCTGGGCCCGTCACACCGTGGGTCATGGGGTATTTC
The DNA here is from genome assembly GCA_013397915.1 of Daphoenositta chrysoptera. NCBI lineage: Eukaryota > Metazoa > Chordata > Aves > Passeriformes > Daphoenositta > Daphoenositta chrysoptera. The sequence goes on along the minus strand of VZRO01000190.1, from coordinate 1,349,814 downwards.
CACAGTGGTGGCTCTGGCTGGGCAGCTTTTAATTACAGAATCATCATGGAATGGTTTGGGTTGGAAGGACCTAAAACTCCCATTCCACTCTTGCCGTGGGCAGGGACACCTTCCCCACACCAGGTTGCTCAGGATGGTATCAAACAAGGAGGGGGTGCTGTGGGGCTGGCACACCTTCCCTACAGCAGCCATCAGAGACATCAAAACCACCCCAGCATTAATTTATTGATATTCAAAATATGCATTTATCAGCTTGTGCTTTTAAATAGCTGCTAACTGAGCAAATAGATGGGAACTAAAAAAACCCCAAACAACCCACCACCCCCTTTCAAATCTCCCTTCCCTTAACGGCCCCGTAAATTTTCAATGTCATATTCCTGTGCACGGCTGCCCTTAATCTGACAGTGTCACAGGGATCTATCTTCATTTTCTCACTCTTTTCATAATCTAATCCTCAGCTCTAACATGCAATTAGTGCCCTCCTCGCCCCCCGCATACCAAGCAGGCTGATTGCTACAGCTTTCCCTGTGCAATCCATTTAGCCCCGCGCCTCATAATGAATATGTACATTTGGAGGACCTCGCCGAGGAGGGTCACAGGCAATCAACCTTGAATTCAATTACGCGAGTCAAGGTTAATGACTCGGCGCAGTGGTCAGAGGCAGCGCGGCTCCCGCAGATTAAATCAGGCTGTCACAGCTGCCAGCGCCGCTGCCGGCAGCGCCACAGCGCCGGGACGGGACACGGTGCTGGCACTGCGGGCAGGGGTGGCACTGCGGCCGGGACAGGACACGGTGCTGGCACTGCGGGCAGGGGTGACACTGCGGGCAGGACAGGACACGGTGCTGGCACTGCGGCCGGGCTGGCACTGCGGCCGGGACAGGACACGGTGCTGGCACTGCGGGCAGGGCTGGCACTGCGGGCTGGGGTGGCACTGCGGCCGGGACAGGACACGGTGCTGGCACTGCGGCCGGGCTGGCACTGCGGGCAGGGCAGGACACGGTGCTGGCACTGCGGCCGGGCTGGCACTGCCCTGCCAGCCCCCATCGGCCGCCTCCGCCCGCCCCGACGGCAGCAGGAAGGCAGGGCTGGATGGGGCACTGTCTGTGCCCTGCTGCTGCTCCCGGGGGCCCGGGCACAGCGCTGCCACCGGGGAGAGGGGCATTGCACCGTCAGCACAGGGCTTTTGCTCTGCAGAGGAAACCCCAAACTCCGGCTCTGTCCCACCGCCGGGAACCCTGGAGTCACAGGCTGGGTTAGGCTGGGGACGCACAGTGGTTCCTCAGGTCCCACTTCCCTGCTCGTGCCGGGGCTCCTGGCACAGGACTGTGCCCGGACGGCGGCACCCGGCACGCCCCGGGTCCCGCACGGGTGGCCCTGGGGCACTGCGCCTTCTCCAGCCATGCCAGGGCCGGCACCAGCTGAAGGCTGCCACCAGCTTCCCCCAGGGACCTGCCGGCAAGGGCTGCTCCAAGCCCAGTCCTCCCCCTCGTCACCCCCAGGATAGATAGGGTTGTTTCAGGACAACTTCCCAGCTGATATTTAAATGGCACCTATTTATTTTATTTTGTCTCTCAGGGGACACAACTTTTTGGTTTGCTCCAGGACTAATGATGTGAAAGGGCTTAGAATAGGCTGGAGGCGGGGCTTTGGTGGGGGACCGCAAACACTAAATTTATGACCCATTTCCATGCCCACGAGGGTTCAGTTCTACCCCCTGGCCCTGGGGGTGTCCCAGCTGGCCTTTAGTTCAGGGCAAAGGTGTTTTGTGCATCGTGTTAACGCCAAAGAGAACCAGAATCCATGGGAATGCCTTCCAGAAAGCCCATCCGTGTGGAGGGGTAATGTCAGAGTTTCTCCACAGCGGGGTACTGGGCCCAGTGCTGGCTGTGACTCCAACCCGGCTGCCCCCTCCTGTCAGGGAGTTGAGCAGAGCCAGAATGTCCCCGCTGAGCCCCCTCTGCTCCGGGCTGAGCCCCTTTCCCAGCTCCCTCTGCCACTCCCGGTGCTCCGTTCCCTTCCCTGGACACCCTCCAGATCCAAGTGTTGGATTCCAGGCCGTGCAGGGATGCTCAGTCCTGGCTCCACAGGACCCTGCCCTCCCTGGGCACGTCCTGCCTGGGCACCGAGGGCACTCCAGAGGCTGGAGCTGGGGACAAAGCCCCTAGAGCAGCCAGCCCTGCCTCCCCCTGCCCACAGAGGCTTTCCACGGGGCTGCACACTGAGCAGGGAGTCATTTAGTAGTGCAGACAAATTAAAAACATAAATAACCTTCGACTGTCGGAACCTTTTCAATAAAAACAAATTATGGGGTTTATGTATGTAAAGCAGTTTCGCTTGGTGTGAAGAATCTTTTACACGTGATTTATGCTGTTATTAAATATGGGGCAATTTTTAGAACGAAATCACAGCTGTCATTTGGGGACCACTGCATTGTATTTAACACAAATTCCTAATGAATGTCTTTTTCAAAATTTTCTTCCAAAACATCGATTTTAAAAGAGAAACACCTTTCTTTAAAAAAGATGATTTTGTTTATATCTTCTTCTTTTCCTTCCTTTTCACCGGGAGAAAAAATTGGAGAGGACAAATGAACAGTTTCAGTTCCCATAACTGGGCTGGCCAGAGATGCAGCCCAAAACCTGGCAGAGCATTTTAATATATCCAAATTCCTCATCCCTTGCTTTGAAACATTTCCCATGCTCAGATGGCCTTCCAGCAGGTGCCTGTCCCTCTCCACACTGCCCAGTGTCACCTCCTCAGGAGATGGAGTTTTGGAATATCCTCACACATTCCTTGGTAAAAGTTGAGGGATCTTCTGGGTTTATTGTATTTTCCTCAGTGTCTTTACAACCAAAGTGTTCAGGACTTGGACGTGCAGGGCTGGAGGGCCTGGTTGTCAATCCCTGGACAACCCTGGGAAATTGGTCCTGGGGAAAAGGGCAGCTTTAGTTTTATATTTATACTGAAGTTCCAGCTTTCACCTCTGCCCAGCACTGCAGTATCAGGGGAGGGGGGAGAGCCCCCTGGGTGGGGTGTGTGGAAGTGGGGTCAGAGCCAAAACAGCCCCAGGCTGGGGCTGCTCCATCACCTCCTCCATGCCCTGATGGCAGAGGCCACCATGGACCCACTGCTGGGCTCCCCACGATGATGGGACACTTTTAATTGTACTGGTCATTAGTGCAGGAGTTGTGAACTGCTCCCTACAAACAGTGATAAAAAGGGAGCATAAAATATGCATTTAAAGGCTTAAATCCCCTCCTGCTACTTAGAAACTGGATAAAGTTTCTGGAGATCTCTTTAGCTCTTCCATCAGCAATTACACATCCAGAAATCAGCTCTCCTGGGCAAGAGGAATGAACTTGTGAGTGCTTCAGTTCAGCCCTGGAACTTTGGGCTGAATTAAACTTTCATCAAGCACTATACTTGGGTGAGACCCTGGGGTCTGTGCCCAGGCCGAGGGGCTGGAATGCAGGAAAATCCTGGGAATTGTTCCCATACAGAGTAGTTCCTGCAGGTGGTGGCAGAAAGTTTAGAGAAAAGATTAAACAGGAGAACAGCAGGGAAGTGCCGTGGGCGCTGCTCGTGGAGCGGTGACAGCCAGCATTAAGGGAAGGCTTTGTTGGTGTCCAATGTGATTTGTCTGACACAGACTCCTTAATATCCCTCAGAGACACCTCTCAGGTGTTCCAGGATTTGCATGAGTTGGGTTGGGGTGTGGGGAGCCTCTAATGAGGATTCATAAATCCCCCTCTCTGGCACAGACACCTCCTGTTATTTCAGCTCCTGAAATGCAATTTTGGCCAAAAAAGCCATAACATCACATTAGGAACAAAGAGAAAATTGAGGCTTCTTCAGGAGGGGCAGGAGCAAAATGAAAACTTCCAAAGGGCTGGCATAGCCCAGCTCAGAGCAGATCTGTGGGCTCAGGGAGCCATGGAAAATCATTGCCGTGGCTGGGCTGAAATTGTGGAGAAACCACTCTGCCCAGTGGTTTGGACTTCCTAATCCTGGCCATTCTCAGAGACTGAGGAGTGGAATATTTTTAGGATTATCTGATTAGAGTCACTTAAAACTGCTTTAATTAGATTATTGAGTATTACAGCTCCAGAGGATGCTGTGGGGATGAGTTAGTGCCTAAACAGTTGCCATTTTAATTGGTCCATAAGTTTACTTACAAAATATAGGACCACATCTTCTAGGTTTTATTTCAGTTTCCTCCAAGTATCTAAAAAGTCTTGCAGGGGCTTTCAGGGAAAAGCAATGAGGTTGTTTCCCCCCATTTAATTATGATATAAATTGTTGGGAGTAAAAGGGCTTAGAGGGGAAGTTTGGAAAACAAATTGGTGTACAGATGGTATTCTGGTGTGACTGGTACCAGTATCCTTAAATTTCTAAAATAGATTCAGTTGTAGCAAAATATACTCAGTTATAGCTGTGAGATCAGACATTTCAAACCAGTGTCATTATTACACACATTTGTATTAAATGATACTTTTGTATTAATAAAAGGCACCTCAAACCCCGACTTTCAGATACTTTTCTGGAAGCCTCCAAAGCTTCCTCAGTGAGCACTGAGAGTTAAATAAAGCTTTCCAAAGGATTTATCAGGTAAATGTTATGGATTGCTGTGATTTAATTTATGGGATTAGTTTGACTTTCAATTACCAGGCTTCACACTGAATCACTTTATATTTTGAGCTCTGTAAGTAGCACTCCTTACACTCGATCTTTCATTTGGGGAAGGATTATCAATAATTAGACACCATGGCCTTATTGATCAACTAATCAATAACCACATTAATCATCAGCAGTCTGAAAACAATTCACTCTTTGCATGAAAAGGAGTGGGTGCAATCAAATTAACATCCTGTGCCTCACCCCCTGCAAGTGGTACCTTTCCGAGAGGGGATCTCTGAACCTGCTGCTGCAGACCCAGAGAGGCTCTGCTTTTTTTTTTTGAACTTCTTAATTAAGTTTGGGTAGTTGTTTCTTAATTTTCTGCTGTTGATTTGTCACTAGCAATAACTTTCGGCCCAAAAATGTGTTGGATAGAGGGAGAGAGTCTCCAAAGGTGCCACTTTATCCCCACATGGGCAGTACAGAAGGATTGCAAGGTAAACCCCGAGGCTGAGCTCTCAACTACATCCTCACCACCTCACAGCTCAGCAGAGGTGAGGTGGGGCTGCTCCCCAAACCAGCTGCTTCACACAAATGTCTCTCTCTGAGTTTTTTCCCTGTTAATCACTCAAAATTTCCCAGGCATTCCAAATAATTATACCTGCATGTTATCCAAGTTACACAGGCTTTCCTCAATCCAGAGTGGAACACCTGATTAAGTTTGTGTTTGCTGTTCTCAGTCATAAAAAATCATTTATAGCCAAGCTTCTCCATCAATCAGGTGAGACTATTAGGAAAACAACAAACTGCCCAATAAATTATCCTAATCTGCTGTAAAACTGATCTTAGTAATTAATTTAGTCAATTATATTTAACCAATTGGCAAGTGGCCTAAATAATGTAATCACATTGGGTTTTTCACAGAATAAAACATGAGAGAGCTGTAAAAATCATTCAGAATAACATGGAACTGTAATTTTGTTTGGGGATGTTATGCAGAGTTGTGGCTCAGGTGGGCACACGGCCTCAGGTACAGCCCTAAGTGGGTTTTTGTGGTGGTAACTGGTGAGGGCAGATCGCTGTGAGGCCTCCTGGCTTTGCTGAACCACGTCCCCTTCCAGATCCTGTGGGATGGAGGTGGCTTTAGGGGGTCCCTGTCCATGGGTGGAGGGGACTCTGCTTTGCTCTGACACCCCTGGCATGGTCTCAGAGCTTTGGCTCCCTCGGTCACTGCTCAGCCCCCACAGCTGAGGGCGAACAGATACAAATCCACCATTTTCGTGGGAGTTGGGCCTGCAGGCTTCAGCAAGTTTTGTTTGTCGGGAGTCAAACGGCAATCCCCGACCTGGTTCAGAGCAGGGTGGTTTTGTGTGTTCATTAATCCTCTGGATTGCCAGAGAAATCATTGGATTGTGCATGTCCTGGTGGGAAGAGCCTGTTTGTTTCCTTCCTCTAAACAGGCCCTTGCTCCCGGTATGAGGGCCTGCTTCTACTCCTAGCAACACCAGCAGGTATTCCAAATGGATTTTAAGGGACGCTTGATGGAAAACTGAGCTGAAATCCATGTGCTGCAATTTATGGAGTTAAATAAAGGCCGTGATTACAGTCAGGGAGGGAGAGTTTGCTACAGCAAACCCTAAAAATGACCTGTTGGTGGGGTGGACATTGGGGAGTGCCCTTTGCAGTGCCCAAGGGCTCCACCACTGGAACCAATTCCCAGTTCCCTTGGAAAGCCACCTGTGCCGCTGGCAGGCGCACATGGAACACCCAACACGGCTGTGCCTGCCCTTGCCAGGCACATTATCATTGCTTTCAAGTGATAAAACCATTTCTTAATGACATCTTCTCATTATTTGCATTAACGAGGGGGCTCGTTCTGCACTCCCCTCTCCACAAAAAGCAATCAGAAACCTGGCAAAGCAGCGGCGTTTGTTCCCCCATTGTCACCCCAACCTTCACATCTCAGACTGGGTGTGACTGGAGCCTTTGTGTTAAACCCGTGTGGATCCAGCCTCGAGCACGGGCGGGACGTGGGGGCAGTAGGGGCTGCGGTGTCACAGGATGTGCCACCATCAGGAGGGGCTTAAACTGCTGGTGTGGAGTATTTTAACTTCGAGGAGGAGGAAGTTTTCAGCTGTGAAGCAGCAAGAGGGCTGCTGGTCACCCAGCATGGTCCTGGGAATGCTGCCAGGGACATGGATCCTGTCCCCACATGGGGGACAGCAGGAAACAGCCAGACCCCTCCCAATGCAATTAGTATTAATTACCTCAGCTGTTTATTAATAGTAGTTGCAGCAGTATAATTCCCTCCAATGTGTACATCAATACCCATATCCATACTGAGCTCCTCGTATCCCTGATTTCTTTGCTGGGGACTGTGAACCAACCTGCTGTACCCTGGCTCGGTGCACCACATGGAATCATGAAATTGTTAATTTGGAAACACCCTCTAAGACCAGGGAATCTGACCCTCCCCCCAGCACTGCCAAGGCCACCACTGCCCCATGTCCCCAAGTGCCACATCCACACAGCTTTTAAATCCCTCCAGGGATGGGGACTCCACCACTGCTCTGGGCAGCTGTGCCAGGGCTGGACAGGCCTTTCCATGAAGAAATTTTCCCAATATCCAGCCTAAATCTCCTCTGGTGCAACTTGAGACCGTTTTTAATTCTTCTTTGGGAAAAGAGACCAAACCTTACCTGGCTGCCCCCTCCTGTCAGGGAGTTGTGCAGAGCCAGAAGGTTCTCCCTGAGCCTCCTTTTCTCCAGACTGAGCCCCTTTCCCAGCTCCAGATCATTCCCCAGCTCCGTTCCCTTCTCTTGCCACTCATGAAATATCCCACAGCTCATCTCCAGCAGGCTCCATGCCTGCATCCCACCCTTGGCAGGTCGGACTCTCGGCACGTGCCAGGGCTCACGGAGGAGCGAGAACCCCTCGACTCCATGCCCAGGGTGACTCCTCCCTGCCAACAGTGCCGTGCAATAAAGCCTGGCTTAAAAGCCCCATAAACCCAGCAATTATAAGACACGGAATGATCTGAGGCAGGGCTGGAGCAGAGGCCTCCTGCCTTTGATGTTTATTGCCACAGCGGAGCAAATCGGAACAATGCCGGGCTTCGTGAGCCCTTCTTAGCGCTCGGAATTTCACATTTGTTTCCAATTTTACCAGTTGCCATTGTGGGCTTTCCTCCTGCCATTGTCTAAGGGGTGGCGCTTGTAATTTCTCCTTTGTGCTCCGTAATTCGGAGCAGTCCAGGCCAGGCAGGAACATCTGCATTGAGGGCCCTGCCCTCCTGCACCAGGCCGTGTTGGAAGGTCACTCTCCTCATAAACTTCGTTATCGCTGTTGGTTTTATTCATTATATTTGACATATTAAGCTTCTGTATCTTGGCATAAAGGACACAATATTGCAGCATATTGGCAAGCTCATTTGCTTTTCACAGCCAGTGTTGTGTCCAAATAGCAGTCCCTGGGGAGCAACACGTGGATATAGACTGCAGGAAAATGAGCCTCAGCAGCAGGTGGCCTTTTGCAGCCTAATGAACACGGCAATCTGTTACCAGCACGGCGAGGCTTTTCACCAGACAATTAGGCAACTAAGCATGTAATTATTCAGGCCAACAAGAAGAGCCTCTTCTCTAATTTCATCTTTTCATTGCTGTTTACTCACCCACACTCCCCTCATTAATGAGAGATTTTCCAGTCTATGCTAATTGGTTTCAATAACATTCATTTCAGTTGAAAGGGAGCGATTCTGTTAATTGGGAATCGAAGGCGTCTTTTCATTTCAAGTGCGTCCTGCCATGGAAATCTGAACACTCTCAACAGGTTTGAGCTAATGAAATTAAGTTACACAGCCACTGGTGGTGTAATAGAAATAAAGTAATTTATTTTCACTGAAGCATGTGCTATAGGTCCTGAACAATTAATCCAGCTCGTTCGGGAGAGCCATCGCAGGAGGCGATTTGGAACAAACACGGCTGCAGCTCCCGAGCTGCCGCTGCAATTCTCAGGGTGGTTTCACTGCTGAGCTCTCCAGCACAACCCAAAATGTTTAATGGGAATGAGAAGCATTTATGGAAACACTAATTCTTTAAGAGCTGTTTGGGAAATAAAGGAACAGAGCGCAGGGCTTGCCAGCCTGTTAAGTGTGAGGGTGGGTTAAAGCACCATAAAATAAATAAATGGGTGGTTCCCAGCTCTGAAATCAGAGCCCTCCACAGGGCATGTGGTGCTGAGAGGACGGGGGAGCTGTAATCCGATTTCTCCAGTGTTCAGGACTTGGAAAGCAAGAGGGAACTGAAGCCCAAGAGTGAAATATGTTTGGGGTATTTCATTGACCACAAGTACGAGGAATTATTTTGAAGGAAAACTGAGATTCTCAATTATCGACATAACTTCTGGTGCTCAGGCTGTAAGGAAAACTTCAGCCACCTCGTTCCAGCTTTAGGCTTGGAACTGGATGGTTTTTAAAGTCCCTTCCACCCAGCCCAATGTAGGATTCTGTGATTTTGCCATAGATAAAACTTGGAATATCTGCAGGCAGCACCGAGGTGGAGGAGGCAGCTTGGAGTTGTCTGAGCATCCTGGCCATGCCCTGACTTTTCCCTGTCATGGAATCCCAGAACGCTTTGGGTTGGAAGGAACCTTCAGGATCATCAAGTTCCACCCCGTCCCATGGATCACCTTCCACTGGACCAGGTTGCTCAGAGGTTGCTTGTCCTGGAGTGGGTGATCCCAACCGCTGGTCACTGCAGTGGCCATTAATTAATTAAAAATAAATTTCCAGGCTGAGAACTACAGTCTCCAGCCAATACCAGGGATAAAGGGTAGCTTTCCATGTGGTAAAAAACAGGTAACTTTGAAAACTTCAGTGCTTCAGTGTGGAGGAGACCAAAGCTGGAGCGTGCCTGAATGCTCTCTGGAGCTGAACATGAGCCAGGGGCAGAGGGCTATGGAATTCTCTGCAAATTCACATGTAATCATGTGCTTTTCAACTATGATACAGTATATATTTAAACTATCTTTTGGTCATCCAAAATACTTATGTACAACTGAGTAAAAAGTACCCCAAACCATACATTTTCTCAGCTTCATCAACTTTTAAGGGAGACTTTCAGCTTTTCCCACCTTTTTTTTTCCCAGCATTAAAGCAGCCTGATGAATTTATTTTAACACAAGTGAAAAGGGCAGTGTGCAACTTTTGTTTTTATCCAGCCTGACCATGGGAGATGCTGTTCCAAACCTTTTTGGATAACCCATCCTCTGTGCTGTTCCTCCAGCTGGAATATTTCCTTGGTGGGAGATGCCCTTTCCACCAGCAGGAAGAGGAGCCCTGGTTTGTTGCAGTTGCCAGTTGTGTTTCATCTTGGGTTTATTTATAAGCATTTATGCCAGCGTGGGGGATGCAAATGCTAATGTTGGTTCTTTTAAAACCTGGCTTCCAAAATGCATAATAGGCAGAGCCTTATAAAATAATACTCTGCAGCCTGTTATGAATATTTCAAAGAATTATTTCTTTATTTTGCACAGAGCTCATCGGGCTGACGTTTGATTCATAGCTGCACAAACGTACCTGGGGTTGCTAAGGTTACCCAATTTCATTCACCCATAGATAGTTGAGATCTACATAATCCCATCAGATCTTCCACTGCATTTCCAAGTGCAGTTGATGAATGGGGCCTTGCTCAGATGATGTGTCCATTTACATGTGATATATCTCACGAGTCCTGTCTTCGGGAATATTGCAGCTGATGAAATTTCCCATTATGTGCACACACAGAAAGCAGAGGTGCGTGGGTTTATTCTCAGCTTGAACAGGCCCCAGAATTAGGAGCCAAGGAGCTCGCTACACAGGGGGGGTATTTTGTGCTTGAATCTCGCTTTTTCTGCCCAAATTGAGAGTATTGTGAGTGTGACACCAGACTGTGCTTTGCCCACAGTTCTCTGCAGCGGTACCGTCTCTTGGTTGCCACCAGAAAGGCTCAGCCCCTCACTTCACTGAGCCAGAGCTTACCAGTGACACCCTCACCACCTTTGAATGGGAAATATCTCAGGAAAAGGGAGCAGTTTTTCCAGCAGAAGTTGTAGACCCTGGGGGACGGCCCAGGTTGGGCACTGTGGCTCTCAGTGGCGACAGAAACCAGGGGACAGCTGGGGCAGGGGGGGAAATGCACCACAGGCACCACAAGGCCTGAGCAGTGCCCTCCCCTTCCCACCTCAGGAGGACATAGATTATACAGAACAGATTAATTTCTGTGTTAGAAACCACAGCCAGGCCATAGGTGCCCTTTAATTTGAATTTTACAAACTTACAGCAACCGTCAGCCTGGAGTGTTGGGAGACAAAGAAGACTTAAACTCCACCAACCAGCCAAATGCAAATCCCTCTCCCTGTGCCCCTTTTCCTCAGAAACGCAGCCCAAACCACATCACACAGGCTGGGAAGCGCTGGAGCTGTGGTCTTGGTGGGATCAGGGTGGGCTGGCAGGCGCCGGGGGCCCGTGGAACCCCGGGAGCCAAACTGAAGTGTGGCTGCAGCCGGGGTGGTTGTCCCAGGTGAGCGTCCCTCACTGCCACGGGGCCCTGTCAGCCCTGCTGGGACACAGGGGGACAGAGCCTGTTCGCATAAAAAGGATGAAAATCAAACAAATTTGGTGAGAGTGGGGCGAGGACCGAGGGCCCCAGCTCATTTATTCCCAGGTGCTAGTCAGCATCTGATCCCCAACCCCAGAGATGTTTGCCCCAAATCTTCTCAGAGATACATTTGTAAGTGGAAGAGGAAACTGTTACTGAAGCAATCTGAGGCTGGAGCCTGTGCAGCCCTGCAAACCCACGCTGTATTTCATCCTTTAAAAGCTATCACTTTACTGAGCAAGCTGCTTACTGCAATTATACAATGTTTTTCTTGGCCCCCAGCTACATTAAACATCCATTTTACAGCGTTTGCTGTGCTCCCCTGAAAGCCTGGCTCCCGAGGAGGGGGTTGTAAAGGGTTATACTGTAAAAGAGGACACGGGTTCCTCATTAACTTTATAGTTTTACTGCCTTGTTTTGGGGCACCTTCCCTTCCTCCCCTCCAGTGGCTGGTGCACGGCTACTTTACCCCAGCGCATTTGGCTGGGAACACTTTCCAACAGCATCCTCTGCTCTTGGCTGCAAAGCCCCTCCTAAAGTGGATCCAAAGCCCCTCCTAAAGTGGATCGAAAGCCCCTCCTATCACAGCCCCCAGGCTGAGCACAGAATCACAGAATCTTGGAATCTGAGTTATTGAGTGGTTTGCGTGGGAAGGGACCTTAAAGCCCATCCAGTCCCACCCCTGCCATGGGCAGAGGCACCTTCCACTGGTCCAGGTTGCTCCAAGCCCCGTCCAAATCCTCTCCCAGGATTTATCCCACGGCGGCTCCGCTGCTATCAGGAATAAGGCACCTCCGCAGCGGCGAGGGCAGAGCTCCCTCCAGAGCCGCCCGCCGCAGGATTTATGTTTCCCACACGTTCCCAGGCCAGCTGGACTTTTTTACACCCCTGCACATTATCGAGACAGGCAGAGCAGCCGATTAAATCATGTTTGAACGTGCATAAAACCTGTCCCCGTTCCTGCACAGCCTGGCCAGGCGCAGGCTCTGCCTGCTGCTAATTATAGCCGATAAAAACTGCCCGGCGCGGCGGAGCCCTCCCGGAGCAGACAACGTCTCGAGCTGTTGATTATTTAGCCCTATTATATATTGATGGGTTAGGATTTATTCCTGAGAGCGGAGCCCAATAGCTGGGGCTCGGCTGGCGCTGGGGAATGGGCTCTGGGGCCGTTAGCCCGGGGTAATCTATCAGCGGGAGGAGGAGGAGGAGGAGGAGGAAAAGGAGGAGGAGGGTGCTCCAGCAATTAGGGAGCAGCAATCCCGGCGATGGGCTATCGGCAGCATAATAGAGATAATGGCTTTTACTGGCCAGGCCGGGCACGGGGCTGCTGGGGAAGCAGTGACATGAGATAAATAGAGAAATGCTCATTAAAAGCTGCTGCGAGCGCGGGCGCGAGGCACCACGGTGTCTGGATGGAGCAGATCCTCCCGATACGGGCGGATGTTGCAGGGAAACCTAGATGGCTGCGAGTTTAAGGGCATACATTAAGCTGGTGTTTGTGACAGAATTAAGTTATTTCCAGCCCAACGTGTTTCTTATTACAGCTCCCCCTCCCCACGATACTATTTTTACCGCCTGCGCTGTGAGATGCTCTTTTTTCCCCTCAAGTTTTCTGCCCCAAAATGCCAGATCCTCCCCAAAACTCCCCTCTGCCAAGCGCCAGCGCTGCCAAGGTGGCAAAGGGCAGCTCAGAGCTGTGGAAAGCTTCACCTGCAAGGGAACATCTTCTCACAGGGGTCAAATGTCCATCACCCACCAACAGCACTGGTCAGCCAATGTCAGACAGCGATCTCTGTTCTCTGTGCCAGGGACAGGACCCAGGGAACAGCTGGAGCTGTGTCAGGGGAAGTTTAGGCTGGGTATCAGGGAAAGGCTCTTCCCCCCGAGGGCGCTGGCACTGCCCAGGCTCCCCACAGAATGGGCACGGCCCAAGGCTGCCAGAGCTCCAGGAGCGTTGGGACAGCGCTGCCAGGGATGGGCAGGGTGGGGTTGTTGGGGGGTCTGGGCAGGGCCAGGGGTGGGACTGGATGATCCTTGGGGGCCCCTCTAGCTCAGGAGATTCTGTGATTCTATTTTATGAACAGCCCACAGGAATGGTGACCATCCTCTGTACCCACTTCTCCATATTTGTTAGAGTCTTGCTAAACAGTTCTGATCCATCAAGGGTTGGAAATTGGCTCCAAATGCTGGACTCCATATAAATGCATGATCTGTTCACAGGAGGAGGGTTGAGCCTGGAATGGGGAAGCAGATTTTGAGGGAAGCAACTCTCCAGAATGAGAATGTGCTTTACCTTCGTTAGTGTTTCACCCTTAAACAAAGACCCTGGGTACAATAATTAACAGGTGAATTACGAAGGTACCAGCTCACAGCCAGGAATAAATTAATACTTTTACTACAGACCCCCTGAAGATGAGCGGGCAGCAAAGTGTACAGGTTAATCAAGTGTTCAATAATAAAAAAATTAATATACTGGTAATAAATTACCTCATTTTGTCATCACCCAATTTGTGAACCACAAGGTATCAGAGAAAAAATTCATATTGGAGTTGTTCTGCCTGAATTAATGGGAGCAGGGCACTGGAAGAGGCACAGGGCGAGCATCATTCCCTGGCAAACACCACACACATCCCTCTTTGTGAAAGGAGGCAGTGAAAGGGTCCGGCTTGAAGATTTTCTCCTTCTGAATATTTCAGTTTAGCTGAATATAAATAAATCAGGCACTTCCAGACTCAGCAGGATCCTACCTCCTGCGATATTGCTCTGTCATCCTATTCCTGCCCAGCCTTCCTTCGGCATCGGCCCGGCTGCATCCTTTATTAGCTCTGTGCTCACAACTGGCCCGGGAAGATCCGGTTACAGGAACACCCAACAGCAACTGGGAGCTTTCTCACTCACCAGTTTGGCCTCCCAGTGCCCAGGGAAGGCTGGGAGTGGGCCCATCCCAGCAGTGACATCCCTGTTCCCGGCATCAGCCCTGCTCCCGCTCCCCCACGCACAATGGGATCAGACCCAAAGGGAGCCCTGGCACAGGGGCCTGCACATGGCCAGGGAGCAGGGACCGTGTCCCTGGGGCAGGGATTCCACCCCCTGGTGTGTGCAAAATCCCACTCTGTCCAAGCAGGTGAGGTTTTTTTTGATTTTCTCTCCTCCATAACACTCTTGGAGTCAGTGAGCTCAGCCCTTTCCTGATCATCCCTGAAGAGACAATGAGCTGGGATGAGCTGGGACGTGCTGGGGGCTGCTGGGATGTGCTGGGATCAGCTGGGATGTGCTGATGAGCAAGGGTGTGCTGGGATGTGCTTGGAGATGCTGGGATGTGCTGGGATCAGCTGGGATGTGCTGATGGTCAAGGGTGTGCTGGGATGTGCTTGGAGATGCTGGGATGTGCTGGGATCAGCTGGGATGTGCTGATGGTCAAGGGTGTGCTGGGATGTGCTTGGAGATGCTGGGATGTGCTGGGATGAACTAGGATGGACTGTGATGATCTGTGACATCCCAGCACATGATGGGATCATCTGGAATGTACTGGGATCTGCTGGGACATCCTGACACATGCTGGGATGACTTGGGATGTTCACCACAGTGCTCAGCTCCCCGATCCACACCAAAGCTGGCTCCAAAGAGCACGGGCATGGCTGTGTCCAAGCACCCCTTTTCCCACCATCTCTTTATTCCCAATCACACTTCCCACAGGCACATGCAGGAATCAGGGCATGACTGCTGCTTGCAGATTCCAGGCAAAGGGAGGGAAGCAGGAATCTGGCAGAGCACCTTCATTTTGGGAGCTCCTACATCACCATCAATCACAGCACATAAAACATGGGAATTTTACGGCAACAACAATTTTGCAATTGTTACAGAGAAGGAGAGAAAATCCAAAAACACGCCTGAAGGTTTCCCTGAATTTCTCTGAAGATCCATGGGCTCAGGCTCTATTTCCCAAGCAGGCTGAGTTTTACTGACGTGTTCTGCTCAGCAAACGAGCGAATCCGATAGCGCTGGGCCGGGAGGAGGTATTGATCTCAGCACTGAGAGTGCCTTGGCTCCGGGTGGGTGAGGGCAAGCAAAACGCAGATTGATTTTAGAAAGAGCTGCCAGGAAGAGCTGGGATAGCTCAGGGATGGCACAGGCACCTGGTTCATTCCTCAAATATTTGTCCACAACCATGGATACGGCCCGAGGACACTGCTCCAGGGGAGGGATGAAGTTGGGAGGCGCTGAGATGCGTGGCCTGAGCACCCCTGGTGGGGATGGGGCCAGGGAGGGGGTGACTCCACATGTCCTGTGGTCCTTGGTGGGGTTGGAGCATCCCCCTGTCCCTCCTTGGGGTCTCCTACACCCCTCACTGCTCCAAGCCCAGGAGTTGGACTTGATCCTTGTGGGTCCAGCCTGGGATATTCTGTGATTCAGGGATTCTGTGATCCTGTGTCTGACACCCTCAAGTTCCATTAAGCCCCTCACAATCCCCAACTCCTGCTCTTCTCCAGGCCCTGATTTGCTTTCTCTTCCTTACATGGATACTGAAGACATCCCAGGGAGATAATGTGGAGCAGGGGCAATACAAGACCCAGGCTTTGGGAACTGAAGCAGCACAAACCATATTCCTCTAGCCACACACTCATTGCACTTAATTTGCATGTGCTAATTTCCAGTGCACACAGCAAATGTGGCGAGCAGGGCACCCTCAAAGCTCAGGTCTCCATCCAGTCTTCCCAGACTGCTGGGAATTCTCCTCTGGCTATGGGGACTGAAGAAGCATGATGGGCATCAAAACCCAAGGGAAACAACAACAAAAAAATCCATGGCAGTTGTTAAAATGTCTTGTGTTTCTTTCCTGCATGGGAGAAACTATTTAAACTGGCACAAAATAAATTTAAGGAGCATATTCTTGGAATTACATAGAAAAATACCCCATACGTTTTGGCAGCAGCTAAACATATCCTTAATGGAATTCATATGGAGCCTGGAGTGATCACAATGTTTGGAGAGGAGCCAGATAGTAAGTAATTTAAACATCACAGGAAATTAAATTTTAGAATTCAATTTTGCATAAAGTTTTCTGTAATGAAAATGTCACACATAAATTATGAAGTCTGATTATATTCTTTTTTGACTTTTTAATAAAATAATAGAGGCACTTGACAGTCAAGAACAAATGCATATTTTATGTGAGGAGCATTACGTTAAAGCAACGTCCTGTGGAAATAATGGAACAGATGTTAACACTGCTCTATCAGTTATCAGGTGCTCTGTTCAACAGCTTCAAACACAAGTATTTATTAAAAATGCTAACGGGATTGTCTCCCAGGGTTATCTAATTGTGGGCTTAAAATGGAGGTCTTTAATGTAATTAATTATAGCTGTGGAATTATAGAGTTAGACCATAATTTATTGGATATGTGGATGTGTCCACATATAAATTATATGCTGCTGTTAATATAGAATTAATTCGAGGCAGGGGGAGAAGGACTTTGGTGAAAACACAAACTTGGTCATAACAGAGCCATAAATCAGAACTAATCCAAATTGTCCCTTGGTTTCCATGGAGGGACTCAACGCTGGCACGTCTCAAACTTCACCCACCCTGGGGGCCATCGAGCCCCCGAGCTGAGACCCTGGGGGGACACAGAGGCAGGCCTGAGACCCTGCCCCACGGCTGGCCCTGCAGGGTGGGGGACATCCCGGTGGGCATCACAGTGGGCATCACAGTGGGAATCATGGTGGGCATCACAGTGGAGATCGCATGGGCATCGTGGTGGGCATCGTGGTGGGTTTTGCAGTGGGAATCCCAGTGGGGATCACGGGGGACATGGTGGTGGGCATTGCTGTGGTCATCGTGATGGACATCACGGTGGACATTGCAGTGGGCATCACAGCAGGCTCCATGTCCATCTGAAAAACCCAGCCCTGCACGAGCCACCAGAGGCAGCTTTAGATCAGCAAAACCGTATCGATTATCAACAAAGCCGATTTTTGGCCAAGGACATTGCTCTGCAGCCTTTCTATAATAACACCAGCTTGGCTTTGTGGCTTTTCCCATATCCTGACAAAGTCCTTGGTGGCTCTTTCCACCCAGCAGCACCGGACGGGCGTTTTGGCTGGGGCTGGCACCCGGGGCTGGGTGGGATCCTTGTCCTCCTCCTCCTCACCTTGGGGTCAAAGGGATGCAATGTTCTCCCAGCTGAGAACATTGGGAGGTATCAGGATGCGACCCCAGTGCTGTCTGTATCCCAAAAAATTATCTTTGCACGGAGCAGACAGGGGGATATCTTCACTCCTAGCACAGAGATGTCAAAAACTGTCCCTGTGACAGGGGACATTAAAAGAAGCTGGGCACAGCAGCCACGGGAGCTGACCCAGCCTCGAGGATGGCTGGAGAGTCCAGAGGGAACCTGCCAAGGGTTTTCCTTGGGCTTCCCACACTGACCCCCGTGCATCCCTGTCCCTAAGGGATTATAAATGTGCCAAGTACAGGCTGAAGGAAGTAAAACAGATCAGTGGGTTTGCAGTTTGTGCTCATACCCAGTTCCCAGTCCCTCCCTCCATACTGGTTGGGAATGGGATGTGGGATGGGCACTGGGATTGGGGACACCTGCAGCGGCAGCAGTTGGGTGAACAGGGATCATGCAGGTGGCTGTCCTGGGGAGTTCAGGCATGGGCTGGGTTTTGGGGGCTGGTGGGGGACAGGAATACCCTGGGGAGAGACCTCTGCTCCTCTCAGAGATGTCCTGGAGATGCTTTGTCCCCTCTTTGGGTGTCCCTGGGGCACGGAGGGTTTCCAGCACGAACCAGCACTAAAGGATGACAAACCCCCACTCCCGGGGTTGGTGGCAGAGGCATTCTGTCCCTGCAAGAGCAGCACACCCCCCTTCCTGCTCCCACAGCACAACCACGCTGGGTGATCCCCGTTTTGGGACCAGTGCCTGCTGCAGGGGCAGCTGGGACCATTCCCACGCTGAATCCTGCTGCCAGTATGAGGAGAAACTGGTGGCACGTGTGCCATGTCCCTGGGGCACGTCCCCACGGCCATCCCCACGAGGGGACCTGGATTCCTGCAAGGAGCATCCACAGCTCCTGCAAACCCACGGCCGCAACAGGCTGCAGGCTCTTCCAAACGGCTCGGAAAAATACAGTGGGATTTGTTTGCTTGGATTTAAATGGGTAAATTATTTGAATTTCTCCACCCCCAGGTGAATGATTTAGATGGCCTTGACCCCAGGCTGACTGCAGGGATTAATGTGGGATAATGATTGCTGAGGCTATCATTGCAGCAGGCATCATTAATTATCCTTATTGATTGGAGCTTTCAAAGATAAAGCATTATGCTGACTGGAAAATACCCTCTTCCTGCAAGGTCAAGGCTAAAATAGGGCAGCTAAATAATTGCATTAACAAACAAAGAAATAAAAATAACCTCTCCCAGAGTTGTGTAATTAAGATCCAATTACAGTGTTTGGCCCTGCTGGCGGAGCAGTCTTGCCTTGTGTGGCATGTGGGACAGAGGATGGGGGACCTCGTGGGATCCTGCCAGGCTCACCTGCAGCCCTGCGAGGGGCTGGGGATCCCTTGGAAATACTCCTGGGATGGGAAATTAAAAGGGTCAGATGGAGAAAATGATAAATGGCCCCAAGTCCTCTTACATCGCTTTGGGGTCAGAGAGTGGAGCTCAGAGCTGTCCCGGGGATGTTGCTGCTGCTGTCCCTCCCTCCCCCTTTCCCCTCCTGCAGCATTCCTGACCACACCGAGCACCTGGCTGCACTTTGCTCCCATGCTTGGCCTGCATCACTGGGCACTCATTGCCCCAAACAGCTGTGGCTGCCCCTGGATCCCTGGCAGTGCCCAAGGCCAGGCTGGACGGGGCTGGGAGCAGCCTGGGACAGTGGAAGGTGTCCTTGCCATGGCAGGGGGTGGGGCAGGATGGGCTTTAAGGTCCCTCCCAACCCAAACCGTTCCATGATTCTGTAATCCCAGGCCACCACTCCAAAGAAAAAATCATCCAAATCCAACCCTTCAAACCACCTTGGACGGGAGGAGAGCAAACCTTGGTCTCTGGTTCCGTGTGTGCTCGGTGAGAGTGAAGATTCCCATCTCTTGCAGCCCACATGGGCTTCAGATACCCATCAGTGTCTGGGGAGAGCCAGGAGAGCCGAAGCCCAACAAATCCACGTGATGTCAGAGTTATTAAAGCCCCAAAAGTGGCTTTGGTTTGGTGCAGGTGACTCCTGGCCCTGCCACCCCTCTGGCTGCCGGTGGCACGGCACAGCCGGCTGGGAATTACCGCTGCTCTTTGAGGAATATTTGCCTAAAGCTCTCAGTTTATTTTGTGTTTTGTCGTGTGCTCCGCTGCCTGATAGGATGTGATGTGAGGTTGTGAAGTGCGTTTCGAACTGAAACATTTTTTTGACATCCATTTAATTAGAATTATTTTAATTCAAACATTCGTCATTAGGAAGGCAGATGATCTGGCACACGCTCCAGCAGCCCTCCTGCTCCTTGTCATTAGGAATTCTTAAACCAATAAAATAATTTATTTAAACACGAATATCAATTTCCATTTAAGGAATTTTACAACTTGGGTTTGAGCTGAGCAAGCCCAGTCTGTATCAGCAGGAAAGATCACCTCCCATCATGGAAAATTGCTCCGAATGTGGGGTTATTCATCCCTTACAATGGGTTTCATGAAAGCCAGATTCCCGAGGATGGGGGCATGGGGCTGAGCACTGCCAGGGGGAGGTTTCTCAGGAGCGGGAGCAGCTCCTCAGGATGTTTCCCCTCTGCTGGAACAGGGAAGGGAACCTGACCACAGGACAAAGGAAATAAAGTGTGTTGGTGCAGGGACCTGCCCATCCTCTGCCCTCTGGCACCCAGGCAAGAGATCCTGCTCCTATCCCTGGCACAATATCAAACTCATTCCATGTGTTGAGTCTTCCCCAGAGCCCTGCAGGAGCACACAGAGGATCTGCAGGGGCCCAAGGTCGCACCTGAAAGGATCAAAGCTCTGGTTCCTCCCTCTGCAGGTTCAACCTCAAGGATTAATAGATGAGAGCAAATAGTTTTGATTTCCAGCTGTTTTTTTTTTTGCCAAGGCAATCCAGAAGTTCTGGAAGATGGACCTGTCATGGTGATGATGGGAGCACCCAGGGCTGGATCCTGCTCCTGCTGCCCTGGGATCGCTGGCCTGGGCTGGGAACAGCAGGAGCTGTGCTGGCCATGGGCCAGCGCCCACGGTAGGGCAGCATCGGCTCTGAGCCTGCCCTGACAGCTTCATTAGCCAGGGACGATCTTTGCAGAGTTAGAGATGTCACATTGGTAATTAATACATCCCCAGATATGCAGATTTTCCTGGGCAGAATAACCCAGGGAGCAGCACGGTGTGAGCTGGGGGGGAATCTCTCCAAGAATTGTGCTGTGCTTTAGAGTTATCACTCATTATAGGTTGCAAAAGGGGGGGAAACTGTGAAAAGGCAACTCCAGGAGCAAAAAGAGTTTGCATTATTGTTCACCCTGTGAAAAGCAAGGTGCAGGATGTAAAGCACTGGGGGAAAGCTGCCAACAATAGACCCCATGGCAACAACAACTTCTAAGGGGGAGCGGTGGCTGCACATCCCACTGCCCATTCCTTGATCTCGGTGTTCCAGCCCCGGGAGCCAGGCGGCCCCGTGGGGACAAAGGCCCCCTGCTGCCCGCCAGACAAAGGCAGCTCCTTCCCCCGGCACAATGCACCCGGCACGGCGGGGCTGCCACACGGCACAGCTGCACCCCTGCAGCCCCACCCTGCACCCCAAAACGGCTGCACACACAGGGGGCACTCAGAGGGGTGCTGGGCAGGAGCAGGGGCTGCAGGGTGTTGGAATGCAGGGGAGCCCATGGGGTCCTGTCCCGGTTAGAACGGCCATGGTGCTCGTCAGGGTCCCATCCCAGCTGGCACAGACCATGGTGCCATTGGGATCCTGCCCCAGTTAGCACCAATCAGGATGCCCATCAGGGTGCCCATTGGGATCCCATCCCAGCTGGCACAGCCCATGGTCCCACTGGGATCCCATCCCAGCTGGCACAGCCCGTGGTGCCCATTGGGATCCCATCCCTGCTGGCACAGCCCGTGGTGCCCATTGGGATCCCATCCCAGCTGGCACAGCCCATGGTCCCACTGGGATCCCATCCCAGCTGGCACAGCCCGTGGTGCCCATTGGGATCCCATCCCTGCTGGCACAGCCCGTGGTGCCCATTGGGATCCCATCCCAGCTGGCACAGCCCATGGTCCCACTGGGATCCCATCCCAGCTGGCACAGCCCGTGGTGCCCATTGGGATCCCATCCCTGCTGGCACAGCCCGTGGTGCCCATTGGGATCCCATCCCAGCTGGCACAGCCCATGGTCCCACTGGGATCCCATCCCAGCTGGCACAGCCCGTGGTGCCCATTGGGATCCCATCCCTGCTGGCACAGCCCGTGGTGCCCATTGGGATCCCATCCCAGCTGGCACAGCCCATGGTCCCACTGGGATCCCATCCCAGCTGGCACAGCCCGTGGTGCCCATTGGGATCCCATCCCTGCTGGCACAGCCCGTGGTGCCCATTGGGATCCCATCCCAGCTGGCACAGCCCATGGTCCCATTGGAATCCCATCCCTGCTGGCACAGCCCGTGGTGCCCATTGGGATCCCATCCCTGCTGGCACAGCCCGTGGTGCCCATTGGGATCCCATCCCTGTTGGCACAGCCCGTGGTGCCCATTGGGATCCCATCCCTGCTGGCACAGCCCGTGGTGCCCACTGGGATCCCATCCCTGTTGGCACAGCCCGTGGTGCCCATTGGGATCCCATCCCTGCTGGCACAGCCCGTGGTGCCCACTGGGATCCCATCCCTGCTGGCACAGCCCGTGATCAGCACCCTGGGGACATCACCCTCACCATCCCGAGCAAAGGCACAGCCAGTTCCTCACTCGCTCCCCCCATCTCCTCCCCTGTGGGAGCTATTTTTAGCTTTTGGGGGCCTGCTGGTGCCTCTCCCCGCCTTTGTCACTGAGCACAAACCACGGGGTTCAAACCACATTTCCCTCCTTGCATTAGCAAGAAGCGGAGTAATTTTGACTCAATTTTTACATGCAAAGGTCACCATTAAAAAGTCATCATTCAGCTGCTCCCAGAGCTGGGTCCTGCCTGTGCTGTCATTAGAGCAGAACTTCAGGAGGTTCTGCCTGAAATGAGTGGGTATTTTTAGCTGACAGTATCAGAGAGGGAGCTGGGGGTGCGTGGGGAGATAAGGGCATGGTTTAGATTTCTGCCTTTACGCTCACTGTCACATTCAAAAAAATAAATCATAATTTTGATTTTCCACGTCCCTGAGGGAGAGATTGACAAGAGCATCCAGTGCTCGTAATTGGATCATTCCTCTGGGAAAGTTGGCTCCTCCACTGAAATCCTTACATGCTCTAAGGAAAATTGCTCTCAACATTATTGAAAATATTTTAGGAGACTGAAGATTCTGGGGCCTTTCCAATTTGAGTGCTCTAGTCGGTCATGCCAAAGGAAGACAATAATGGGAACCAAATCTGGAGAGCATTGCACTTAATTGGAGCCCAATCCTGTGAGCTCGGAGGGCCCAGGACCCCGGGGGCTCCGAGCCCTCCTCTGATGGGGACTTGCAGGAAGGAGCCACTTGGACACATTCCAAAATAGCCTGAAATAAATTATTGAAAATCTTTGGGGTTTTTTTTTGATAATGAAAAATTCCAGTGTTTTGACATGGGTAAGTGCTGGAGAATGGGGCTGCAAGAGGCTGGTGCAAAACCTCTCCTGTACAATCCTTTTCCCTGCTGCTGCAGGATTTTGGAGACAAAGCTTTTGGATGTGTTTGAGCAGTGGTTTGCAGCCCCTGTTTGCCTGCTGCTGCTGAGGTTCCTTGTGGAGATGCTCTGTCCTCCTCACCCTCCATCTGAAGGAGGCTGAAGCCAGGTGGGGGTTGGGCTCTTCTCTGAGGGAACAAGTGACAGGACAGGAAAAAACCTCAAGATGCACAGGAGGTTTAGGTTGGATATTAGGGAAAATTTCTTCATGGAGAGGGTTGTCAAGGCCTGGAACAGGGCTGTGATGGAATCCCCGTCCCTGGAAGGATTTAACAGCCCTGGGGATGTGGCACTTGGGTTAGTGGCCTTGGCACTGCTGAGGGAGTGGTTGGACTGGATCTTAGAGAGATTTCCCAACCCAAGGGGTTCTGGGATTCTGTCGGCACCCGGCGGGTGATGGGCGCGGTGGGGCCATGCTGGGGACTCTCCATCTTTCCCTGGGGAAGCGTGGAAGGTGCCATGCACGGTTTTACCCAGCTCACTTTTGGAGGAAGAGGCTAAAAGGGAAGGTTTTGATGAGATATAGCCTTCCCTGCCTCCACATAAATTAATTGCATGGTTTAATAAACTAACAGGTGGTTCCACTTCAGAGTGAGCAGATGTTACCCTGAATGAGCCGAGTCCCCCCTCACCATCCCCTCGTCCCCCAGCTATTCCTTCCTTTCTGTCCTCCCCTTTCTCCTCACCTCTTCCCTTTTCCTCTTTTCTCCCTCTGATTTATGAGCAGCTCCAATATGAAATGTTTTGTCTGGGCTCTGTGAATATTGATGCTGGGGGTTGTGCTGATTTGAGCTGTGTTCGTAACTTCCTGTGTTTCCTGGGAGCATCCCTTGTCCCAGGCTCCGGCGCTGCTCTTCCCTCCCGATTTATTCCACGGAGTTTTCGGGAGGCAGCCCCATTTGTTAAAGCTGCCTCTCGCCTGCACATTTGTCTTGGATTATCTCCCGAGGAGAAGACGATAAGTACTTACACAAACCTACGCCGAAATTAAACACACAAAACAAATGAGCCTGGCGTGTTCACATTCTTTCATTTCCAGGGATAATGCCCGGGAGGAAACACTTGTGTGACCGCAGATGGAGGATGGGTTGGGAGCCCCAGGAGGATTTGGGCTGCCCTCTTTAGAGGAAAGCTCTCCTCTACTTCCCATATGGAGGGAAAAAATGATAGCACTGCTAATGGCTGGGGCATGGCTGGGCACCAAAGGGAAGGAGGAGGTAGCTGGGGATGGAGGGAAGACGGGAAAATAATAATGGGAAATGTTTTGATAAGAAGCGTTGTGGTCTTATACAAATATTCCAAAACTCCTGGAGCCCATTTATGCCTCGATTGAACCCAGATGACAGCAAGCTGTTTGCACGGGCTGGAATGTGCCTCCAACAGACACCCAGTTCTCCGGGCTGGGGAGCCAGGGGGGAGTGTGGGGGCAGCCCTGGGTGGCTCATTCCCCCCTCGCCTCCTCCAGAGCCCCAAACACCCCTGTCCGACCACGGCCGGGCACTCCTGCTCCCCTGGGAGCCACCTGCAGTCACTCACATCCCTCCTGTGGTGAAAGGAGAGGCCTCAAATAGGGCCACAGTCCTGGAAACTGGGAATGGCACATGGAAAGCACCTTAAGCTTTTCAAAGGCTGGAGAGGGCACGGCCCACCCCAAAAGCCCACAGCAGCCTGGCACATCCCTGTGCCTTGGAGAACATCAAAAACAGAGCAACTGAGCAGTTCCACCTCTGTTTGGCCACCCTTTCCTTTGCCTCCTCTTTGTCTAGCAGGCACCACCATTGAAATTCCCTTTACATCCTTCCTAAGCTGCTTCTAATGTTCAGGAGCAAACGGCAATAAAAAGTGTTAAACAGTAATCACTAATTTCCTCCTGGAAGTTTTAAGTGTGATCCTGGTGTTTATTTTCCCTGGAGCAGCCGCAGGGCCCGGAGCACCCAGCAAGGGCCACAGCACGGTTCCCTGCTGGGGTTTGGCTCTGAACCCCTGCACGGGCAATGTCTGGAACTTGCAGTTTTAGTACAAAAGTCAGCAAGAAAATCCAGTGGCACTGGGTAAGATCCATTCCTTTGTCAGCAGTCAGCACTGGCTCCTGCCTTCAGCCTCTGCAGAGCATTTGGGAAGGATGAACTCTGAACATTGCAGCACTCCGGCCATTTCTTTGCTCCATCCAGGGAAAATTTCCAAGGAAAGGATTGTCCAGCCTGGCACAGCTGCTCAGGGCAGTGCTGGAGTCCCCATCCCTGGAGGGTTTAACAGCCCTGTGGATGTGGCACCTGGGGACATGGGTTAGTGGTGACCTTGGCAGCACTGGGGGAATGGTTGAACTCAATCTTAGATTTTTCCAAGCTATACAATTCCATGATTTTATGATTTTGTGGGCTGGTGTTGGCCCCAGAGGCTGGGGCTTGTTGCACAAACAGCGTTGGCTGATGCAGAGCAGCTCCTGGAGAGCATCGATAGCCATCAGCAACAGCAGGAATGAGCTGGGGATGTGTAATTCCCATCCAGCAGGAATAATCTTCAAAGTCCTGCTGGGGTGCTTTTGGACAACAGCAGTTTTCCCTGCTGTAAATGGGATGCAAAAGAATTAACTGAAGTTGGAATGTTATTGTTTGTGTCAGACTCTGTTAACCACGTTAAAACTATATATAATACTTCAATTTCCTATGTCAAAACTCTCTAATGGGCAATATTCTGAAATCAAAGTCTTATGGAGTGGTTAATCTTCCGCACGGACAACGCCAAGTTTAAATCCAGTCCAAATGCCACTTCTCAGTCACAGCTTTAAAGGATTATAAATGATTATAATGGTATTTGTCTACTTGCCTGATACATAAGTTCACGTCAATGTTATCTCAAAAATTGACATTCGGTTTCATCTCAGAGGTGAGAGAATAAACTGTTGACTACCAGCTTCAGAGAGGAAAATGGATTAGCTCTAATGTAATTAGGGCTCCATTCACAGATGATTATTTTCGGCGGGCACACAAACGGCGCTGATAAGGAGCGTGCTCAGCAGGGGCGACCGGGGGAGGCTGGGCTGGATTTGCTCTTTATCCTGCACAGGGTGATGGGTCCCTGTGAGCAGCCCCTGCTTCAGACCTGCACGAGGTTTGTGCAGTGCCCAGAGGCAGCTGGGGCTCCAGCACTTGAATTTCCACGAGGGTGTTGATGGGGATGAAGGTTTGCTGCCCGTCTCCCTCTGACAGGCCAGGTCTCACGGGACAGAGTCTCTGTTCTGGTGCCTTCCTTTTTCCTGGGTCCTGCTCAGTGTGCCAACACCAACACCAATACCAACACAAACACCAACATCAATGCCAACAAGAACACCAATGCCAACACCAGTGCCAACACCAACACCAACATCAACACCAATGCCAGCATCAACACCAGTGCCAACACCAATACCAACACA
This sequence comes from Daphoenositta chrysoptera, assembly GCA_013397915.1. Lineage (NCBI taxonomy): Eukaryota > Metazoa > Chordata > Aves > Passeriformes > Daphoenositta > Daphoenositta chrysoptera. Next base: position 1,323,302 of record VZRO01000190.1, on the reverse strand, counting down.
AACACCAACATCAATGCCAACAAGAACACCAATGCCAACACCAGTGCCAACACCAACATCAATGCCAATGCCAACACCAATGCCAACACAAACACCAACATCATCATCAATGCCAATGGCAACATCAACACCAATGTCAACACCAACATCAACACCAACACCATTGCCAGCACCAATGCCAAAATCAACGTCAGTGCCAAATCCACACCGATGTCAACATCAATGCCACGGTCAATGCCACTGCCACCACCACCACGATGGCCTGCTCCAGCTCGTGGTTTTTAACTCCTTCCAGCACTCCAAACCCAAAGACAACTAAAGCCACTGTGCCTTTTTAATCTCTTATTTGTCTATGTGACTCTTTAGCTCTTAAAAATATGTGAAAGAATAAGGATTGTCCCCAAGGATAATGGAACAATGGGAAGCAGTGATGATTTAATGAAAATAAATAAATTAATCTGTATGCAGTGGTGCTAATACAAATGATTTGTGAACGGCATGAAAGATTTTGCATTCTTTTCAAAAAAAGCACAAAACCCTTTTCTTTTGCATTAAAAACTCAATTTAATTTTAAGTCACATGATAAATGGTGGCAAATTGAACTTTATTACGAATTCATGAACGCAGTTTAATACAATTGTTCTTTCTGGCCTTTGTGCTTTGAAGCCGGTCCCTTCTGCCACAACGTTATTTTTAATGTGCCAGTTCAGCAGCGGTGACCTGTGGTGTCCCTGGCCCGCGGGTGCCAGCGGGGTTGGGTGCTGGCAGAGCCGTGCTCCGTGTCCGGCAGGATGAGCTTCGGGATCACCGGCTCTGGAGGAGGCTCTGGAGGAGCTCCTGCTGCCTTCCCACCCCCTGGCTCGGCAGGGAAGACCCTCACGTGGAGAACTACGGGGGAATCCCGGAGCGGGGATTATTTTCCGAAGACAATGCAAACTCCGAGGGATGAGTGTCACTGCAGCGACGCTCCGGTGCGGAGCCCGCGCCTCAGCAGCCTTGGCAGCTGGACAATGGCACAGCCAGCCCGGCCTCCAAGCCAGGCTCCGGGGAGCCATCCCAGAAAACGCCAAGACGTCTTGTTTTGGGCACTGGATTGTTCTGTTCCCGCGTCAGCCTGGCCAAGTCCTCCTTATCCCCCGCCTGCCACCCCTCAGCAAGGGGAGCTCAAGGACAGGGCTGAGGAGTTTGTCCCTGCTGTCCCCTCACCGCTGCCCTGCGCTGTCACGATGTCCCCAGCAGGGAGCCACCAAAGGAGGTGACATCTGCACATCCAATACTCACCTGCTATGAAGAATATTAAAACTCCCACTCCTTTGGGTGATTAACAGGAGCCATCGCACCGGCTTTTTAACAGCATAAAAAATGGACAAATAAAAATTATTAAAATCATGACGGGGATTAAATAGATCTGTGCAAACAACAGAAATGGAATTTGTAGCTGATAAGTCTGTGTCTACGCTCTGGGTGTTTCCGAGGGCAGAGCAGAGTCTGTGCCTGCAGGAAAGGAATGCCCAGTCCTAACACAGCCCCAGCTCCAGCACTGGGCTGAGATTTCTTGCAGAGACTTTGGCAGTAAAATAACCGCAGTTACTTTGAAAAACTTTTCCTCTTCTTGCTGGATACCCCCTAAATTTAGAAGAATTTCAGATGGACAAATTAAAAAGTACATTTGATATAAAATACACAGTCAGATGCTGATTTGAACTCCAGATCTAACTCCAAAACCACTTGCAGCTTGACATGGCAAAATGATTTACTGTGCTCATGATTATATCCTGTAGGTAGCAGCTCTACAAGTGGGAAATAATTCAGGCAGGGATGTGGAAAGGGAATAACTTTTCTTCTGAGTGCAGGACTTCAAGAGCAGCAGCACAAAGCCGAAACCCCACAGTTTCCAGTACTTGAAGGAGGCTTATAAGAAAGAAGGAGAGCAACTTTTTACACAGTGATAGGATAAGGGGGAATGGCCTTAAAATAAAAGGGGTGAGATTTGGGTTAGATGTTAGGGAGAAATCCCTCCCTGTGAGGGTGGGCAGGCCCTGGCACAGGTGCCCAGAGCAGCTGTGGCTGCCCCTGGATCCCTGGCAGTGCCCAAGGCCAGGCTGGACACTGGGGCTGGAGCAGCCTGGGACAGTGGGAGGTGTCCCTGCCATGGCAGGGGTGGCACTGGATGGGCTTTGGGGTCCCTTCCAGCCCAAACCAGTCTGGGATTCTGAGTGATTCCAGCAGCAATTCCAACGGAGGCTGCTCCATGGGATGGAGGAGGTGCCGGTCCCTTTGGCACCCCTCCAGCTCCTGGGGTGAAACCTCTGCCCAGTGACTGCGGGGTATTAAACAATTAACCAGCAGCAGTGCAGGGTGATGATGATGACAAGGATGATGATGACGACGATGATGATGACGTGCATTTGGGATCCTGACCCCTCGGAGAGCTTTTTCCCTATTGTGCACTGAAAATGATATAACCATATATAAAATAAACTATCCTACCCCCTTCCTCCATGCACCAGGAAACGTTCTGTGAAGGCCCTTCATAAATAGCCTGTCCCACCTTCTCAGATTTAATTATAAAAATACTTGAAACACAATAGTCCTTCACATGCAGGGCTCATTTTCTAATTGAGTTTTGATATGGATACGCACCCAGGAGACCCTCGGCTGAGGCACACAACAGATGGAGGGACCGAGCCCTCTCTCCCCTCTCCCTGAAGCAGAGTCACAGCAGGAGGATGTGTCAGATGTCCGGGCTCGTCTCTCCAGCCCCTCCTGCCCAGCAGGGATGGAGCTTGTTCAGGTGCAATGGACTGGCCCCAAAACGTCCCCGCAGTGGCCAAGGGGGAACGGGGACAGAGTGGGGGTTCCTGGGCCCTGCAGCACCCGCTCCTCCCTGGGAACGATGTCCTCAGGCCTCCGTGAGAGACCTGTCACCGACACTTCCCCGCCTGGTTAGGCTGCACCGGCAAAATTAATTCTGAGCAAAGGTTCAAACACTAAATTAGAAGCTGAGCCAAGCCAAGCGAGGAGTCCCCGGCTCGCGCCGGCGCGGAGCTGGTGGGCAGCACATCAAGGGGGGGATGACACCCCGGTGATGAATTACTCGCTCCTCTAACACTGCCCAGCTGGAGTGGCTGGAGCAAGCCTTAATTTACTATTTATAAACCTCTCCAGCTGTATTTTCCTAGGCAGAGCAGCTGGCTCGTTGCGGGAGTGTGAAGGAGAGGATGTTAACAGGTTGGCTGGCCGGACTCTGGAGAGCGTTTGCAGCGGCCCAGGGAAGGGGTTCATGTGCAGGACAGCACTGGAAATCCTCCTCCAGCCAGGCCAGGGCTGCAAACCCCCGGGGCCAGGCTGGCGAGGGGGATCTGAGCAGTTACTGGTTAAAGATGATATTTCTGTGATGATTATGGTGAGAAAACAGCTCAGGAAGGCTGAGCCCAGGGCTGGGGGTGCCAGGCTGGTACCCACCCTGTGAATGGGGGAAAAGCCCTCATTTTGTCACCCTCACTGTCCTGCTGAGCCCCAGCCTGGGCAGCCTCTCCCCATCCTGCTCCTGCTCTCCCACCTCACCCCCATAGCTCTTAAGCCCAGCGGGGACTCGTGGAACTGGGAGCTCCCCCACACCTCGCCTGCCCCGCTGGGGAAAACCCACAGAAAACCAGCAAAACCCACTGGAAATAGAGGCAAACCCCACCCACGCCCCTTCCCTGGGTCAGAGCCACCCGAGGGTGTGCAGTTGCTGAGCTTTGAGCTGGGTGACACATCCCCACGCTCTGCATAGGCTTCTCCCGCCGCTGCTAATGCAAACATTTAATTTTGATGATTTATAGCACAGCTATAAAAAAACTCTGGATTACGCTTTGGAGTCAAGGTCTCAGCTAGAGAGCACATTTTTATAGAGTCAGCATCTCTGTTTTTAAAAGTTATACTTCAATATTAAATATGACTTTTTTTTCAGCAAGTCAATAAAATCCCTTTAGAGCAGATAATAAACTCATTTCTTCTGGGCTGGCTATTGTTTCAGGCCTGGGCCATATCCTGAAGCCTTTAAGGCTGTTCTTTAGCCTCTCTGATGAGGAATTTTGAGTTCAAACCCTCCCAGGCACTGCCCGAGCATGCACAGACCCCCAGACCAAGCCTTCCCTCAGCCAGGCTCTGTTCCTCAGGGCAATGTGGTTTGCTGAAGAAACCACCAAGGTTTGGCATAGTAAGTTCTCCAAGCTCTGATCCCTCTCCCATGGCTGCTCCTGGGCCTAAAACCCTGCCTAGCCCAGGGAGCAGCAGGAGAGAGGCAGTTGTGGACTGTGGGTCGTGCCTTGCCTGGGCTGAGCCCGTTCCTGCAGCTGCTGGTGCTCACCCTTGTCCCAGGGCACCCCCATCCCATCCTCATCCCACCCCCAGTCCAACGCTTCCCCATGCCCTCTCCACCGTGCCTGGCAGCAGAGCTGGGCTGGGAATGGGGCTGGGACGCAGCCTGGAGCTCCCTGCACCAGGATGGTGGCCCTGGGCTGCAGGGGGATGCCCACGGTGGGGGACTGGTGGTACCAGTCCCTGCAGGAGGCAATGCCACGTCTGGGAGTGGATGGAATCCCTGTGCAAGTGCTGCACAGTAAAACACAACTTCTGCCTTTAAGGGCAGACAAGTGTTTTATGTTTTTACAGCTCTTAGAATTACCCTGTAATCTTATTTATTTTCTAATACAAGTTTCTGTGGAAAAGGGTATCAGAAGATAAATAGAAATTAACTGATTATGAGGATTGTCATTCTTTAAGTACATATTTATCGGGCCATTTGCTCATTCTCTTCTAATATCTTGACATAAGAGTGTCAAATTAAAGACTCCCCAGATTAGGATAATACCCAGCACTTTTGTAGCTTTGCTATCTGATTTGCAAAGCTTTCTTCTCCACAAATGCACTTGAAGTTGGTGCTTTACAGGGCTTGATAGAATTCATTTCAGGATTAATAAGCCTTCTCTGAACCATTTAACAAAATCTCTGCAGCTTCCTCGTCTTGAATGGAGAATAGATTCCAAAGAGCGCTTTAATTAATTTGTCTAATTAATGGAGGGAAATGGAAGCTGGTTCTTTGCTCCAAATTGGTTCATGTTCACGGCAGCAAATGTCAGCCGAGTTCCAGGGCTGGCCCAGCCGCGGCTCCCAGCACTCGGGGTTATCTGGGGGGGCTCAGCTCTACACGAAATTCGGCGTCTGGGCCCACGTGAGGCTCTAATTACTTTTGCCACGTTGCCTTTGTGCAGTCATTCATCCGCAGCCCGTCCTTATCTTGTCATCCCCGGTGTCATTAGCGATGTTTGAATGCATTAGTGACCGAAGGCAGGTTGGGCGGGCAGCGATTAGAGCGGCGGGGCCTGAGTGGTGTTTGAAATACTGGAATCGTTCTGCTCATTTCTATCCAAACAGGAGGGTGAGGCGTCGGCGGTGCTGCTCCGGGGGGAAAACGCTTCCCGCTTTTATCAGGGCGTGATCGCCGTCCCACTGAACCCCCTCGGCGGGGCTGCGGGGCCGCGGTGTCGGGCGAGACGGGACACGCGGTGCCGGGGCTGCAGGACCTCGTCGGAACCGGGAATGTGCTCGGGAAAGCAGCATTTCCCCCCTCACGGCTCCCTGAAGCTGCTCTGCTGCTGCCGGGGGGTGTCTGCACACCCAGCACCTCCAAAAGCACCCGGCCTCGCCGCGAGCATCACTGATCCCAGAATGGCTGGGAGAGATCCTAAATCCCACCCAGTGCCACCCCTGCCATGGCAGGGACACCTCCCACTGTCCCAGGCTGCTCCAGCCCCAGTGTCCAGCCTGGCCTTGGGCACTGCCAGGGATCCAGGGGCAGCCACAGCTGCTCTGGGCACCCTGTGCCAGGGCCTGCCCACCCTCCCAGGGAGGGATTTCCTCCCAATATCCCACCTATCCCTGCTCTCCATCAGTGGGAAGCCATCCATGTGCAGCTGTGGCAAGCCCAGCTCAGCTCAGCATCCTCTTCAAGAGACCTTGTGGTGGTGGAGGAGGAGGCATCAAGAGCTGGGCATGGAGAAGAGCTCAGGGGACCACACTGGCTGTGCAACCCCACCAGGAAATGGAGCTTTCCAGGCTGAAGGACATCCCTAACGCAAGAGCAAATCTGTGGAGTGTCTGTGGACAGAGTTTGTGGTGTTCTGATTTCAGTGGTGTGAAGGAAGATGTCCTGCAGCATCTCTACGGACACGAGGGAGTGTGGGGGGAGGAAGGGGAAGCAGCCTCAGGAGCTTTGGATTGGGCTCAGATTTATGGAATGGATTCTATGCCATGGCTGCCTCAGTACAGAGCATTCTCCTGCCCCGAACTCACAGTGAAATCCCTGTAGGAGGAATTGTGCGCTCCTTGCTGGCTCCCACGGCAAATTAAATCAAATACTTGGACAATTAGTACAATCCTCGTGTCAAGGGAACAGCCTCCAGACACAGCAAACACACTGGATGTTTGATAGATCTGAAAAATCTTTATAGTCAAGATATTTTACACTGAGCCACATTGATTTCCCGTCCATTTTTTTATATCAGTGTGTGCAACACCAGTCCAGCAAGGAATACAATAAATACCAGCAGTGATTTATCCAAATGGCATTCAGCAGGCACTTTGCAGTCACTCAGTTCATAGCCTCAGCATAAATAAATCAACACGAAAACAAAAGCCAGCACGTAAATCCCATGTACAACCTGCACCCTTCTTGGGATGGAAAATCCCAGGGGAAAACAGAGCCAGCACGAGCTGTTCCTGCTGGAGAAGCTGCACATCTGGCTCCCCTTACTCAGTTCAGAATTTGCTTTTCTCCTTCCATTAAATTTTGCAAAGATATTCAGCATTTCACCTGCCAGTCCTAATAGCAAAGGGCCCTATTAGCCCACGTATTACCTGGGCCCTGTCTCCTGGAAATTTGGATGAGACCAGGCAGGAACAGCTCCAGAGAGACAAAGAAAAGTTCTGTGCTTTGAGTCAGGTGGATGGAAATGGGCAGGAGGAGATGGGAAGGAGGAATGGGAAGGCTGGAAATTAAAAATACTGATACTAAAGAGAAGAGGAAGGAGAGGGGAGAAGGCGAAGGCTAAGGCGAAGGCGAAGGAGAAGGAGAAGGAGAAGGAGAAGGAGAAGGAGAAGGAGAAGGAGAAGGAGAAGGAGAAGAAGGAGAAGAAGGAGAAGAAGGAGAAGAAGAAGAAGAAGAGGAGGAGAAAGAGGAAGAAGATGAGCAAAATTATTTATATGCTATATAAAATAGAGAATCCCAGGATCATTAATACTGGGAAAGGCCTTTAAGACCATCAAATCCAAACATTAACCAAGCACTGACACATCCATATAGATACATTAAAGCCGTGGTGGGGTATTTTAGCTGAGTTTAAAACCTCCACATGCAGTGTTTCATTTACCCCCTTGTGCTATTTAAGATTTTGCAGATGCCCCATTGCAGCAGATGTTGGTGCTCCCACAGTTTCCTGCAGCTGTGCATGGAAGTTACTTTTTCCAATTGATTTTCTAGTTAATTTAAAATAGCCAGACTAACGGCCTGTGTGCTAAATTCAGTGTAAAAGTGCATACTTTAAAATGGACTTAAAGCAATTTTAACTGGAGATACTTCTTCAGTCTGCCTGTAGGAAAAAACATAAAATAAAATCAATCCTAACTTAATTGGAGGCCACAAACCAACTTCCCCATTTGCTGCTTGCTGTGAGGAACATGCGAGGCTGGGTTTACAAACAGGATTTGGGGCAGGGAGCCTGAGAAACCTGTTGCATATTAAGCAATTTTCATTTTTGCTCCTTTAAAAGCCCGATGGCTCTGATGCTCCCACAGATCCAAGGGCATCACCAAAGCCAGTTGCTGTTTCAGGGCTCTGGATATGAACAGCAATCCTAGAAACCCTGGAGACTCCCTAAAAGCCCCGTGGAAGTGCAAAGGATTATTAGTATCAGATCAATGCTCGTATATCTGCTCCGAGCCGTGTTTATTGTGCAGCGGCTGCGGCGGGGCTGCTGGGATTCGGGATCAATGGGTCAATCCCACCCACCCAGCACCGCCTTTCCATGAGAATTCAGGATCCCCAGGCCCAGCAGCACCTCAGGGGGCTCTGAGCCAGGGTTTGCACCCAAGCTGCACCCCGTGAGGAGGAGCGTGGGCTCAGACAAACCCCTTGGAGCGCCGGCTCCGTGGGCAGGCCAGGGCAGGGCTGGGGAATGGTTTTCTCTCCCTCTTCAAGAAAACAAATATCTTCTTTCCCAGTTCTCCTGGATGTGGAAGCTTCTCCCTGTGTGCTTTCTCCACGCCTGCAAGGAGGGAGGATGATCCTCTCTCTCTGCATCCTGCAGCAGGGAAGCAGCGCGGGGCTGCCGTGCCGGGGCAGACCCCTGAGCCCGGGTTTATTTCCTCGCCAAAATAAACCCAAACTGAGATTACAGGGATGGGGCGTGAAAACCTCAGTCCGAGAGGCAAAACCACCTCCACCTCATTATATCCACCCTCACGGAGGCTGCGTTCCAGCCTGTGGAGCATGAGGTGGGACGAGGCTTCTCCCCTTCTCTGGGAGAAGCCAGCCCAGCTGTCCCCGGTAATGAGGAGCCATCAAACCTCTGTTTGAAATGAACTCACGATATCAGTGTGAAAGCCACCAGGCTGGGGGGGAAAAATAGAGAATAAAAATCATATTAGTGCTGGAAACTCAACTTTCTACTTTTCTTCCTCTCGCAGAATTTAATAAAGCCTTGTCCGGGCCCAGCGCCGCTGAAAGCCACACGAGCCCCGAGCAGGCAACCCCGGGGCAACCACACTGAGCAGTCACTGCAGCAAGGCTTTATTAGAGCCAGGCCAGGGAAAAACGTGTGCTCCTGCAAAGCTGAGTCACAAACGGGGCTCACAGAAGCTCCAAACAACGCCCCTTCCTGAGCTGAGGGGCTTTTTTAGCGAGGCACATCCACTGACATGAAACTCTGAGAGAAAAAGGGGGGAATGGCTGAGGCTGGAGGTGGCAGCAGCCACGTCTGGGGTCGGGTGAGGCAGCTCTGCTCTCATGGTGGTGTCAGGGTGGGACTGGGAAGTCACCAATAACCAGAGACTACTCCAACAGGGTGGGTATGGACCATGCCAAAATTCAGGTTTAAGACAAGCAACCCCCCTTCTTCTTAACCTTTTGGGGAATTTTGGTTTTTGTTTTTTTTTTTTTACTTGTGTGAATTTAATTAGTAGAGATTCTGAGGGTTTAATGGGAAGAGCATTCTCCTGCAGCCACAGCAGCCTGATGTGCTGGGCTGAGAGGTTCTTGGGGTTTGAGACTCGATTTGGGTTGGGTTAAGGTTCAGGTTTGGTTTGTGTTTGAGTTTGTGGAGGAGCTTGATTGGTTTGGGTTTGGGTTTGGTTGGAGGTTGGCTTAGGGCTGGGTTTTAGTTTGGGTTGGGCTTAGATTCTGGTTTAGGTGTGGGATTGAGTCAGGCTCTGGTTTGTGTTTGGGTTGGGCTCAGCTTTGGGTTTGGTTTAGTCTTGGTTTTGGGCTGTGATTTGGGTTTTGGTTGGGCTCAGGTCAGGATTGCGTTGCGTTCAGGTTCAGGTTCAGGTTCAGGTTTCTTTGGCTTTGGCTTTGAGCTCATGTTCATGTTTTGGTTTGAGTTCATGCAGGGGTCCCAGTCCAAGTGTGAGTTCAGGTTTGGGACAGGAGTCCAGGCCCCTTTCCAGAGCTGGCCCTCGGAGTGGGAGCAGGACCAGGGCCCAGGATCCCCCTCCTGCCGGGATGGAAGGGGTTTGCACTCGGAGCAGGACTTCCCCAGGGCGCTTCTGAAGCCGAGCCTGTCGGAAGATGAGTTTTCTAAATGACTTTCCTAACTTCTCTTTTGGCTCCCGTTGGTAATTGGTTCATTTCCAGGTACTTGCAAGAATGTAAATATGGAATGAATCAACTTTTTCCACATTTTCTTTAGCAGCCCTTTTATGAAGAACAGATTTTCCACAGAGGAAATTAAAAAGTACATAAAACTGAGAAATCATGGTGTTGTTGAGAACAGCATCAGCTTTCAATGTCACTTTGTAACTGGCAGCACATACTGTATTCCAATGGCATTAATAGAAACTACAAAGTTTGTTTCAATTAGCTTCGTTTTTCTTTCAGAAAAGGAATTATCATAAATCCCTGAAATAACATTTGTCCAAAAGAGATGTGTAGCGTTACTTTAGAAATCTTTTATGTCTGTTTTTAAATTACACTTCCTTGTAAAAATGATTATACATTGATTTAATAAATGCACTTGATTTGTGTATATTGCTGAAATTTAAAAAAGCCATGACACAGCTCTAGTTTCCTGTACAAGGCTGTCAAACAGCTTTTCTGCAGTAAATTGTGAGAGAAGGCTCTTGGCAACTTGTTCTGTGCATGGGCACGTTAGTGAGGAGAAAAAGGAGTTGCGTTAGGATTTGGACAGATTCTTTTGGAACAACTTCTGAAATAATCTTCCTTCTCAGTGCATCTGTCCTCGTGGGAGGCCCTGGACCTTGTGGAGGGTGACGGGTGTGGACAGCTCAGAGGGTGGGACTGACCAGTCCAACCCACACCTGGATCCTGGAGGCTCCTTCTGCATCAGCTTTGCAGCTGGAGCACCATTTATCCCACACAGGTCCCCGGGCTCCGGGCCAGAGGGTGCCCAGGCACTGCAGCAATGGAAATAATCTTCCTGTAAGAGTCTAAACAAACCTTTCCTTTGGACTCTGTGCCAGGGAGAAGCTTACAGCATGGTTAGCCAGTTAAAGGTGATTTTTATATCTGATTAACTCTGTTGTGGCGATGATTTGCCAACAGCTTTAACGGGAAACGCCCCCAGAGGTGGTGCCCATGTAAAATATGGCATTTCATGGTCTTGTTTCACACCAAGCAAATACAGGCACTAATTTTGGGGGTGCATGAGGCAAACCCTGAATCTCTGTGGTGTGGGAAGGAGGCTAGATGGAGTGGGGAGGAGGTTGGATGGTTGGGAAGGAGGCTGGATGGGGTGGGAGGAGGTTGGATGGTTGGGAAGGAGGTTGGATGGGGTGGGAGGAGGTTGGATGGTTGGGAAGGAGGTTGGATGGTTGGGGAGGAGGTTGGATGGTTGGGGAGGAGGTTGGATGGTTGGGAAGGAGGTTGGATGGGGTGGGAGGAGGTTGGATGGGGTGGTCGCTGTGTAGCTCCAGCCCCGCTCTGGGGAACATTCACAAGGGGCTGGGTGGGGGCTGGTCTTAATTAAAATATCCCAAAGGTCCCTCCATGCAGCTGACAACGGATATAATTTATCTTGTCAGCTGTCCCCACATCAGAAGTGCACTCTTTGGCCAACAGTAATAATAACATTAATAAAAATCATCCCTGCCTACAATGTGGAGCAAGCTGTGGCTGCTCCCCTGCCTGAGCCTGCCCGGGTGGTGGAGCAGCTCCGGGCTCTGCTCCCGGGGACCCCCTCGCTATTTTTGCTCCAGGAAAAATGGATTTTCCCAGGCATTTAGTGACTTTTTTCAGGAGACCATCCCATATTCCCCGGGCTCACCACCCCAAATGGCCCCGCCCCGCCCCGCACTGCGATATTCTGGGGAAAAGAGCAATAATTGTACGTTTGCTGGGAATTACACAGGATGAAGACAATTATAGGATGAAGACAATTAGGGCATGAAGCAGATCTGATCCTGTTTCCACTCCCCAAATCACATTTCCGAGTTTGCTTTTGTGGCGCTCAGAGTCCACCCCGTGAGTGAAGTGCTGCTCGCGGTGGGGCCCCCCCGTGCCCCCACCTGGGAGCAGAACGAAAACCTCACCCAGGGCTCTCCAAACCCAACCCCTTGCTTTGGGTTTCTCTCCCTTTACAACGGGAGGAGACAAACTCCTCCCATCCCCAGTGCCTCTGGAAAGTTTTGGGATTTAAATCATGGCTGAACTTCTGGATTTCACTTCCAGGGGAGCAGGAGGACGAGCCCCACGGGCACGTGGGCTCTGTTCCACCCGGGATTTTCCATAATCTCCCCAACAACCCAGGGCCGCGTCAGTTCCAGCCCCGTCCCCTTCCCCTGCCTCCACCGCCTCCTCCCCAGCGCCCACCGCAATTATCATGCAAAGCAGCACCTCGCACCTCGTTAATGCCTTTCAAACCTGAACTTCCTTGAAGTTCTGAGGGGTTTCAGAACCCCGCTCCCCATTAGCAGCGTTTTTCCCCGCGCCACAAACGCGCAGGACGCGCTGGAAGGCGCCGGGAACAACAGCAAACGCCGCGTCGGGAATGTTTACAGGGCTGGTGTGGAAAACGCCGCCGCGCTAATTTATTCCTGTTCCTTAAATTCTGTTAGCAGTTGTAAGACAGTCGGATCCCACCCATGGGAGCGTGTGCCCTCATGAAACACAATTACAATGAGAATATCTCATTATCTCATTGGCTTTAGCTTACTCTTCTGTTACCATGGTTTCAAATACACAGAGGAGCCTGAAACTAAGCGCGCTGCTAACAAAGAACATCTCCTTGTACAATGACATCAGATCGTGTCAGACAGAGCAGACTTAATTAAATACCCCCCGACGCAGGGCAAACGCAGAAGTTGGGGACACTTTTAAACCCGGCACCTCCCGGGTGCTGTGGGAAGCTGCGCCGAGGAGCAGCCGGGTGGTTCCCGTCGGAGCGGCAAACGCGCAGTTCTGGCGATAAAATTGGCTATAAATGATGTCTGTCCACCCCGAGCCCTCTCCACCTCTGCACGGCCCTGCCCTGCCCGGGCCCGGCGCGGGTGATGCCGGGGGCTCGGGGCGATNCGGCCCCGCTCCCACCGCCCGGCCCTTCCCGCGGCGGCATTAAAAATTCCACAAATCATTTATTTACCCTGGAGTATATCCGGTGACATAATGTGACAATAATGACATCCCTAGTGGTGTTAATTGATTTTGTCCTGGTAGAGGAGGTAATTTGGCGTCCGCAGCAGCTTCTAGATCACGGACCTACTGATTGTCTGCCGAGGTAATATTACTGTTAATGAAGAGAAAACACGCTTTCCTCTTTAAAAGACAATATGCTAATTAAGGCAGACAATAGAGAGTCAGGGGTCATTTATTATTTTTAAACAGAGAGTTAATGCTAAACGACTGGCATGGAAGTGCAAAACGACTGTAAATTAATAAGTGCAATTCCTGGCTCATAAAATCCATCGTCGCTGTTAAATAAAAAGAAGGGCATTCATGAAATATTCCGACCATCGGAATACTTGAAGGTGTGAATAATTAACAGCCACAAGTTAACATCCACCAGCTTGTAAAAGGTCTGATTAAAGGCAGTGTTCGTCAGCCACCAAACTATCACAGCTCGTCGGGTCAACATCTCCTAATTAATGATTTCTTATTAGAGAGATAAAACGTGTTTTCTGAGGAGAATTATTTTTAAAAAGGAACGAGTGTTTTCAGTGCAACGCGTGGAATAATTAAAACTCGTTTAATGGGGCTGAGCTGGCTGGGTTCCTCAGGGGGTGTTGCTGTGGGCACTGGTGGCTCTGGTGACACCAGGGGCTGTTGGAGAGGTCACCTGGAGCCTCCAGCTCAGAGCTGAACTGGGCCAAAACCCAACCCCCAAACCCGTATTTTCAACTTTGCCAGAAAACACATCAGAGCAGCACCCAAGGCAGCCCCCAGCTCTCCCACAAGCAGGAGCTGAGTGAGGTGGGAGCGGGAGGAGAGGTTGGATACAGGAGCCCAACCCTGCAGCCTTGGCCCTTCTGCTCTGTGCGTGCCATTTCCATGAGTTTAATACAGAATTAGTGGAATCCAGGGGAAGGGACCCGACCTTTACTGCTCTTTGCAGGAAAACTTTGAAAAATTCATTCCAGGCCACGGTTGAGGTGTCCCTATGACCTTCATCCCCCTCTGCCTCTCCTGCTCCTGTCACATCTCGCTCGGGTTTCATGTTCAGAGTCAGAGCTCACCTGCAGCTGCCACCTCCACACCCTGCAGGCCCAGCTGCCCCACGCTCACAAGGTTGGGTTTTAGCTCAACTGCTCTGAAAACCAAACTGCCCTTATTTTTCTTTATATTTCAGAAGATTTCCTGGGCACTTTCTTTGTCATTTTACAGTTTTTCTTCCCAGGAATGAAGGACACCTTTTTTGATCCGTTTTAACCTGTTCCGCTGAATTTATATATTTATTTTTACAGCTTTTCTTCATAGGAATGAAGGACACTTCTTGTTCTGTTTTAACCTCCCCAACTGAATTTGTGTATTTATTTATCTCCAGAAACAGGGGCTCTTTGCCTTCACCTGTTGCAAAATTCTCAGTAGCAGAGAGAACTGGCATTATCCCAAAGCCAGGACCACTGTTGAGGCGCTGTTTTCTTGACTTCTACTCCTTTTGCCGCTACATTAATATAATTAAGCTTATTTTCAAAAATAATTTGGTTAATGGCTCGAGGAATGGGTTTAGGGTTTGGGATTTGGGGTTGGACAAGCACTGGGATTGGGATGAGCTGCTGCCTGCCTGGCCACGGGAGCCTGGGTGCCGTGACCCCGGGAGGAGGAAAACCAGGAGGAGCCCAGTGTCCCCTCAAACCCTCTGGTGTCACCCGTGGTCCTCACTGGACCAGGATCAGAGGGAAATGAGTGGTGGCAGAGCTGGGAATTCAGGCCCGAGCCCCCCGGGGGAGGGAGGTGCAGCTTTATCACCACCTAAACAACAACAAAGAGCTCTGGTGACAGCGTGGCCCCCGAGCTTTGGGGTTTGGGCTTTAATTTACCTTTTAAACACCGATTTCTGAGCCGGGACCTGCATTAAAAGCATCTCCTGGTGCTCATTTGCATTTAAAGAAGAGAAGTTCAAGCTCTTAAACCTCCAAATTCTGCATGAAGCAGGGGCTGATGAACCAATATTTACTCTGGATTCATTTTGGGGCCTAAATGGCATTTTAGGAGCTGTTTTAATGAGGGAGCACTGCGCATGCCCCCGTGCTGTTTTGGACTTGCTCTAATGATCTGGAGGTGTGGCTATGCTTTAATGATCCGCTTTAATAATTTATCAATAGAGTTTGTAAGTGCTAATTTGCACTTTTAGGTGCATATTCTCCTTTTGAAGCCGCCACACAGCCCCCTATTAATGTTAATGGGAATTGTGCTCACATTAAAAGGAGATTATACCCCTAAGGTGTTGAACATCTGACTTAGCCAGGTCTGAAATTGCATTGCTGAATGTCACTGCTTTCATTTCGGGAGATGGCTTTTGGTGGGGCTGTCACCACACGAGCGCAGAGGCAAAGGCAGCTTCAAACAAGGACAAAAACTGGGCACTGGTAAGTCAGTGCACCAGCCTTGACTTCTTAGGCTTGGGCTGAAATCCAACTGCGGGGCGAGGTCGGCGATGGAGCAGCTCCAGAGGGTGCTGGTGTCACCCAGCGCTGTCACCGGAGCCACCGAGGTGTGAGCAGGGTTAATTCGTGCCCAGGAAAGAGCGGAAAGGCCAACAGTCTGGAAAACAGATTTCCTCCACCAGTTTAAGAGAGGCTCCAATCACTTCTGGGGGCAATTTTTGCCGTGGCATCACATTCCGCGTTTCTGAATTGACACCTAATTAACGGGAAGGAGGTGAGGGCCTGTGTTTGTCTCCTGACTTAACAAATCACTTCAGCAGAAATTTAAATCCTATTTACTGCGCTGGAATTAATTGGGTTAAATGACATGACCAGGGATCGATGCAGGAGGGTTTCACCTCTTAACCCTTTCCTCAGCCCACACCTCCCAAAATCTGGGGTTTGGGGAGAAGAATGGAGCAGCAGGGAGTTATTTGGGTGCAGTGGGGTTTGCACAGGGATGTGTTGGCACAGAGAGGAGCGTGGGGACACAGGAGAGAGGGATAACGAATGACTGAAACCCATCTTCTCCCCCAGAAATGGTGTCAGAGCTGTCCCTAACTCAACCACTCCCCTCGCTGAGGTTTTCAGATTCGCCCTTAGCTCCTTTGGAGGGATTTGGGAGGGATCAGATGATATCCCTGGTGTCAGCTGGGTCCCCCCAGCTCCTCGTGCACCCCCGGCTCAGCAGCAAAGCCCTCGGTGCTGCGTGAGCCCAGCTCAGCAAGAACAGAACCAGCCCAGGGTCATCAGTGCTGCTCCCAGCACAAACCCCAGCCCCAGCCCCAGCCCGGCCACTGTGAGGGGAATTAACCCTCCCGCAGCCAGAGCGGACACGCGTTCAGCAGGAGCGAGGCAGAGCCAGCCCGCTGATGAATTATGCATCTGCCCCACCTGGGAGTTCATATTTACCATATCTTGCTGCAATCCATTAGGAAGAACAAACATTGTATTTATCCGACACGCTCCGAAGCCGCTCCTGCGCGTCCCCGCTGCGAGCGGAGGGAGCCGGGGCGGCGCCGGCTCCGAAGGGCTCCGGGCTCAGCCCCGGCCTCGGAAAGCCCTCGGCCGGACACGCCTGGAGCCCTCAGGGGGGACAGCCCGGGGGTGACTCGGGCCGCAGGCGACGGGCAGGGACGAGGGTGGAAGGGCTGAGCCCTCGGTGCACCCCGAGCTGCTGCACCCCAGCACCCCCAGCACCCTCAGAACCCCCAGAANCCCCAGCACCTCCAGGACCCCCAGCACCCCCAGCACCCCCATAACGCCAGTGCTCCAGTGCCCTCAGCACCCCAGCACCCCCAGCACCCCGGTGACCCCAGCGCCTGCAGCCCCAACACCCAGGGCGTTTGATGCCCCGCTGGGTGGGAGGGGGCCCGGGGAGCCCCCCAGCTCCCCCAGCGCACACGGGCAAAGGCCGCGCTTGGGAAGCCGGGGCAGCAGCGGAATCCTGTTTTGAAAGGAGGGATGGTGGCGGCAGAGGAAGGGGAGGCCCGGGCTTTGAGGAGAGGAGCGCAGCTCCTGCATTTCATCTCGGCTCCCGGCCCGTCCCTGCAGGACCGCGCCTCCCACCTCCCGCGTTCAATCGCTCTGCCAGCCGTGTTTGAAGATGTCAGGGGAGAACGGGGCTCTCTGTGAAGCGACTTGCAAGAAAAGAGACTGTTCGCTGTCCCTGCTCACAGACGAGCTCTTTAAAGCCTTCAGGAACGCCCCAGACCGGCCCCGCTCCACTTCCCGGAGCGCTCCATCCCCGCTCTCACCTGCCTGGATGCTCCAGAGGGGAAGGAGCGGTGGTGGGGAGGCTCAGGAGTCCCCGGCAGCGCTCAAATAGCCCTTTTCCTTCTTTCTTCCTACTTAACTCAATAAGAAAAAAAAAATATATATATAACTTCTTCCCATTTTTCTGACGAGGTATGGAAAGCTGTGACAGTGCGTTCTGCAAAGCAGGAGCTCCAGCAGCCCCCAGGGTCTCCTCTGCCCACGCAGGCAAATCCTGGGCAGGAACACGCAGAGCTGAGACAATTCCCGTCCTCAGCAGCCCGGGGGGGCTCTGCAGTGATGGAGTGCAGGAAGAAAATGGGAAAACTCCTTCCTGAATACCAGGGATGAGCCATGACTGAGGTGGGGTCTCTGTTGAGTACATCCATGAGAAATGGGAATGGCTTCACACGGAGAGAGGGCAGGGCTGGATGGGATATTGGGAAGGAATTGTTCCCTGGGAGGGTGGGCAGGCCCTGGCACAGGGTGCCCAGAGCAGCTGTGGCTGCCCCTGGATCCCTGGCAGTGCCCAAGGCCAGGCTGGACACTGGGGCTGGAGCAGCCTGGGACAGTGGGAGGTGTCCCTGCCCATGGGACACTGGATGAGCTTTAAGGTCCCTCCCAACCCAAACCCTTCTGTGATTCTGTGATTGATGCTGCCGAAAGAAGAAGTTAAATATTGATATAAATATTTAAACTTCACTTACGGCCTTCAGCGTCTATTTACTCCAAAGCATCCCCTTGGAAAGTTTTGTCGACATGATCTGCAAGTTAAGCAACTTTTCAAAAGGCGCTCCAGGGGCCGCACAAAGGACCCAAACTCTCTGTATTGTCACGGGCTTNCGTGCCCGGGTGGCCGTGCCCGGGCTGCCACCAGCGCCGCGGTGGCTCCCGGCAGGGCTGGGCACTCGCCACCGCCCGGGGAGAGAGGAGCACATGAAAGCCGGGCTGGATTTGCCTTGCAATGACAGCTGCATATTAATCTAAAGAATTTCTGAAAAATCAAAAAGACATTTTTCAGCAAAATACACCCCTAGAGCCTCAATCCTAAAGCAAGGGAATAAACTTGAAACAGGATTGATTTCATCTTAAAGGGAATAGCTCTTTGAAATGCTACCAGCTGCAGTTGTCTTATTTGGTTTTCAATACTATAACAAAACTGTGCCATATTGTGTCAAATAAGGAGATAATATAACAGCTTTAAACAAATTTTGTAATTATGGGATCAATCAGAAATGAATTAAATCCGTGTGCATTAGGTAAGTGGTGCCCCTGAATACTGAGTAGCTCTAAATGCCAGCTCGAGCCCGTCTCCAGCGGCAGCCCCAGAGCTGGGAGGGTGGTGTGGCACCAGCCAGGGGACGCGGGGGACGTGGCAGCCCCGGCCAGCGCTCCTGCACGGGGGAGCAGCACAAGGCAGCGCGTTGGGGTTAAAATAAAAGAGCAAACGCTGAGCTCCCGCAGCAGCCAGTGCCAGCAGCGCCGAGCCCGGCAGCAGCCGGGCAGCCCGGGGCTGGTGAGCTGGGTTTGCTCCTGGCCGTGGCTGTGCTGGTCCCGCGCGGGGCTGGGGACACTCGGCTGCCCAGGGTGTTCTCCCTGCCCTTGCCCGAGTGGTTCAAGGATGGATTTGCATCCCAGCTGGGAGGGAAAGCCGCTCTCCAGTAAAGCTGTGTGCCCACACAACCCCAGACTCCTGGGGATTTATCTTGGGGTGTTTGGAGCCACACCAAAGCAGGAATCATCCCCGGGCAGCCGGTGCCAGACCCATCCCGCGGGAAGGGGGCGGCCAGAGCTGCTCTCCCGCCCCAGCCGGGTTCGTGCCTCTCTCCCAACCCGCTCCTAGGCACAGCACCCAAACCCTGCTCACTGATAACAGGACTGACAAGAACCTACAAACCGCGCTTCTGCTGCCTCGCCCAGATGGTTTTACAAAAACCACATTAAACAGGGCCAGGGTCACCAGGAGAAGCTCTGGGGCTCCTCCACCAGATCTTGCCCATCCACGGCTGCTCAGGGGTGTGGGGGCTCTCACTCCTGCCATTTAATTACTTGATAATGAACTTCTTATGCAAATGAAGCACCAAGCGGCCCTTCCAGCTGTGATGTCACCCTGGGACCTGCAGGGAGAGGGGCCCTGGTGCTGCACGGAGCAGGACTGGATCCCGGCCGAGCAGTGTGATCCCACCAGGGACTAATAAAGCTATTATTTGGAAAAGCTTTTGCATATTTAATATTCTTATACAAACTGGAGCATTCCAAATCAGGCCTTTCTGCTCTTTCAAAGAACGAGGAATGCTGTTAGGGAATAATACATTAATAGCTGAGATGCTGCACACACTCTTTTCTGAGGCAGTTTCTGCACCACTTGAATAATTCTGTTGATTTCTCCACTTGAACATCAAATTTGTATTTGAGCCTCTCTCTTGGAAGCTGCTGCCACAGCTGGAGCTACAGGATGAGTCAAAACAAGACTCTGTGAACACAGGCAGCACAGGAGGAGGGGATTGTGTGCAGGAGTGCTCATCATCCCTCCCCAAAATTAGGCTCTTGGTTTCTTTGTACTCTGTTTGATTTCCCTTTTCCCACACTTCCTTCAGATTCCCGTTTTCCTTCAGGGCAGCAGCGAAGAGCTGGGCTGGGACAAGGTTTGTTTCGAGTGTCAGGAGCCCAAGTTTTGCGTGGCTGATAAAGGCAAACCCCGTTTTCTCTTTTGGAAAGTAAATTCCAGCAGCGTGGGGGATCAGGAGCTGAGGAATTTTGCAAACCCTGAAATTATCAATACAGTGATCCATAAAATCCCTCTCCTAAATGCATTGCTCCCCAGACCTTCATCCTGAGCAGAATCCAGGGACCCAAACTCCCGGAGATGTGGGGACCAAGGGAGCACCACCAGCATGGAGAGAAGCAACCATTCCCCTAGAAACTGGAAATTTAATGTCTTAAAGACCCAAGAATTCATTTTTGGTTGCTTTTTAGAGGATTGAACAGTTTTTCCTTCCATCCTGTGCAGGTCTGGGCTCCTGGGCACATCACCCCCTGTACCCCTGGAGCTACTCCCCAGTGCTCCAAACATCTTGGAGGAGAATTCTGAGAGCAGCTGGATCTTTTCCAAAGGAATTTCCAAATCTCCTCCTCTTCCATGTGTCTTATTGACTGTGGCCTTATTATCTAAAATGATTTATGAGGAATTTGGGCTGATGCTCCTCTCTCAGCAACACCTTCTAAAGATTTAATAACAGCTACAAAGACAAACCTCTGTTCTGACCACTCTCCTCTGGCTGGTGGCCCCACATCCCCATTTTCAGTAAACAAATGGGAATTTTCAGGAAATGCGTATTTGAAGTGCTCCTGAGTGGGCTGTCAGTAATGTAAAGGCTTTTCCTCTGGAATACTTGGAGGTCTGGTGGGTGTCCCTGACCACAGCAAGGGGCCAGAACAAGAAGGGATTTAAGTTCCCTCCCAAGCATCCCATGATTTTCTGGGGTCAGTGGGGAGGCAGCGGAGCTTGGAGGAGCCTTGGCAGAGCAGATCTGCCTTGTGAGGAGCTCGGGGGTGCGGGGTGGGCAGGGACCGACGGCCCCGGTCGGGCACGGGCGGGAGGCGGGACCAGCCCTGGGGGCTCCGCGCTGAGCTCCTGCGGTGTGTGCTGCTCCGGGGGAGTGGGAATGGGAGTGGGAATGGGATTGGGAGTGGGATTGGGAGTGGGAATGGGATTGGGGAATTGGGATTGGGGAATTGGGATTGGGAATGGGAATGGGAGTGGGATTGGGAGTGGGAGTGGGGAATTGGGAATGGGAATGGGATTGGGAATGGGATTGGGAATGGGATTGGGAATGGGATTGGGGAATGGGGATTGGGAATGGGAATGGGAATGGGAATGGGATTGGGAATGGGAATGGGAATGGGAATGGGGAATGGGGAATGGGAATGGGAATGGGAATGGGAATGGGAATGGGAATGTTTCAGGGATTGGGAATGGGAATGCTGTGTGGGAATGGGAATGGGAATGCTGTGTGGGAATGGGAATGCTGTGCAGGGAATGCTGCAGGGAATGCTGTGCAGGGAATGCTGTGCAGGGAATGGTGTGCAGGGAATGCTGCAGGGAATGCTGTGCAGGGAATGCTGTGCAGGGAATGCTGCAGGGAATGTTGGTATAGGGAATGCTGGTGTAAGGAATGCTGCAGGGAATGCTGTGCAGGGAATGCTGCAGGGAATGCTGGAGATGCACACATGTTTCGGATGAAGGGCTGTCACGTGCAGCTGGTGCTTACAACGTTTTACATGGCTCCGGATTATCCATCTGTCATGTTGGGTATTAGGGCACCCTGGATTACGCTGCATTCCCACTTAACTCAGGGATGTACGGAAAAGCAGTGGAGCACCCTCCCCACCACAGCAGAGGACCTTGTTTTCCCCTATTTGCCCGGGAAGATCATCCATTAGGATCGTTGTGTACACTCCACCAAGTAAAATGCTCCTCATTTATTCCATACAACAGATCCGGTGTCGTTTAATTAATTTAGGCTGCAGAGGAATGATCAAACATTCACCAACAGCTTCGCCTTTGGGACTGTCGGGGAAACCCTCGTGCTGTGCAGCAGCCAGAGCCGGGACAGCAATCCTGGAGGGAAGTTCTGCATGGAGAGGGAACTGTCCCTGTGCCCCAGCTGCCACCAGGTCACCGTAAGGGCTCCGGCCAGCTTAGACCAGTAATGCCCCGGAGTTCCTGCCCGTCCTGGGCACGGCCCCGGCCCCAGAACGGCACCAGCAGCTCTCCCCTGAGGTGCCCTTGGTCACTGGGAGGTGACCCCGGGTGCCCTGACCTCAGGATGGGGAAGGGGTGGGGGATCCCCCAGGGAACGCCCGCACTGGGCTTCCCCCAGCTCAGCTCCAGCCAGGACAGCCTCAGGACAGCCCCAAGGACAACCTCAAGGACATCCCCTGTTGTCTCAGCACCTTCAATCCACTTCTCATCAATCCTCTTCCCACAACTTTTTCTTCTTTCCTGTTTAAAGCCTCACCAATTCCTTTTAAATGAAGATTTCACAAAGTTTCCCGGGCCATTTCCCATGTCTATAAATGGTTTATTACTGGGGCAATATGGCCAAAGCACTCCCTTGTCCCCTCTCCAGGACCTCAAACACACCAGAACAATTGCCCTCACCCCTTTTTTCTAAGGGTCTCATCACGCTGAAAACTTGCTGGGGTTTGTGACAGCACTTTTATATTAAGATACAAGAATTCAGATTCTCCGTGTGATGCAGCACCAAAAATCACATTAGCAGAGAGCTGGAGCGAGAAGATCAACATTTATTACATCCCCATCATACACCTGCTTTTAAGTATGAAATGGAATATTGGATAAAGGGGTTTAAAATCAAACCTGTCTCCAGCTTTGTGCTTGGGGCAAGTTCTTGCAGCGCCGGCACCGCCGGGGTCGTGTTAAATTTGCTGTGGGGATCCAAAACACAACTCAAATCATTTGTCCATTGTGGTTTGGGAGATGGAACTGATACTGTGGGCACGGGGGAGACTGGGAGGAAGGAGATGCTCCAAGGGTTGATCCATCTGGATTAGATATCATCATCCATCCGAGTGCTCTGGGTGAGCAGCAGAGTTGGCACGCTCAGCCTCTAGGTTTTGGTGCAGTGCGGAGCCCCTTCCAAAGCCTTTCACCTCACACTATTTCTAAATCCGAGGTCTCACTTCCTTTCAGGAAGATGTGGATTTTGCCCGGGGTGTGGGTGGGCTCAGCTCACTGTGGGCTCTGTGGGGTGGAGTCACAGAATGTCCTGAGCTGGGAGGGACCCACAAGGATCATCCAGTCCAACTCCTGGCCTGCACAGGACACTCCCAAAATCCCACCCTGTGCCTGAGAGCGTTGCCCAAATGCTCCTTGAGCTCCGGGCAGGGAGGGCAGCAGGGAGGGCGCTCCTGCTGCAGCTTTTTGTTGCACTGAGCAGCCACGATTGTACTTTGGCAGCAGCCAGATCAGGGTTTTCATGCCCAGGCAGCACAGCTGGAGCCGGGGCTGACACTGCCTGCCCTGCCTGCACTTCCACTGCCAGGAACAGGCAGCGGGCAGGCACGGGAGGG
Source organism: Daphoenositta chrysoptera (assembly GCA_013397915.1). NCBI lineage: Eukaryota > Metazoa > Chordata > Aves > Passeriformes > Daphoenositta > Daphoenositta chrysoptera. Next base: position 1,300,094 of record VZRO01000190.1, on the reverse strand, counting down.
TTACTGCACAAGGAGTGGTGGCATTTGGAGCCAACAGCATCTTTTGGAGGCATTTTTTGCAGCAGTATCAGCTCAATATCCAAGCATTTCACCTCCCAGGACAAGCCATGGCTCCTGAACTCACCCTTTGCAGAAGTTCCTGCAGTTTTTTAGGCACAAACAGGCAAAAGATGTTGGTTTCCTTTGGGAAGATTCCAACCCATCCCATCCCTCCAGTCCCTGGCTCCCCACCCATCCCACAGCACCTCCCACAGCCCCGCAGGAAAACCACGGGGATTATCCACCAGGAGAGAGGGAGAAACACCCACATCTGTGCAGGGACAGACAGCAATAAATAACAAATGAGATCTGATTATGTAACACAATCTTATTTTCGATGTACAGACGAGTGATGCAATAATAAATCCCACCTTTGTGCCTCGCCAGCTCACAGCCAGCTCCAAACTGCAACATCTGGAGCTCTGGCTGAGCCTCCCAAATCCCGGGGGTGCCTGGACCCCAAGGTTCACCTCCAGCAGAGCAGATGGAGAACTCTCAAGTTTTAGCTCTCCTGGTTATCACAGAGGCTCTGGCACACAGGGAGAGGGCAGTGCCCTCCATGGCCGGGTGCAGCCAGGGCAGAACGGGCTGGGAACAATTTCTTTTTAAAGCACTGGGAAAGTCAAGGAACAGACTCATGGAATTGTTCCGTTTGGAACAGCCCTCTAAGGTCACTGAGTCCAACCATTCCCCAGCACTGCCAAGGCCACCTCTGAGCCCTGTCCCCAAGTGCCACATCCGCAGGGCTGTTCAGTCCCTGCAGGGATGGGGACTCAGCACTCCCCCGGGCAGCTGTGCCAGGGCTGGACAGCCCTTCCTGGGAAGAGATTTCCCCAATATCCACCCTGAGCCTCCCCTGGCCCAGGCTGAGGCCGTTCCCTCTGCTCCTGTCCCTGTTCCCTGGGGCAGAGCCCGACGCCCCCGGCTGCCCCCTCCTCTCAGGGAGTTGTGCAGAGCCACAAGGTGCAGCCAGCAGGGGATGGGGATGGGCATGGGCATGGGCATGGGGATGGCTCTGTGGGCATCCTCTGCTCCCCCCGGGAAAGACGCCCCCAGTCCACACCTGGAGCTCCTTTTCCTGTTAAGTGTTGCCTGATCTTTAATCACCTGTTTGCCACTTTGGCCAAACCGGGTGAAAGAGTTTGCTAAAACAGCAGCGGCCCTGTGCCCAGCTAAAACCCGGCAAAGTCGGGAAAAACACGGGCAGAGCTCGGACGTGCTCGGGAAGCCGAGGCTGCTGGAACAAGGGAAGCAAAGGACCAAAGCAGCAGCAGGGGCTGAAGTTTGGTTCCCGTGGCTCCGTGGGCTCCGTGGCAGCTCCACACCCCGGAGCAGCGGCAGCACCAGCGGGTCCCTGCTGGAGCCGGAGCTCCGCGGGGTTTGGGATTCGCGGCTCGGCAGCGCTGGAACAGCAACTGCTCCATCTGGTGGGAGCGGCTCCGGCCGGGATGGATGCGGGATGCGGGATGAGGGATGCAGGATGCGGGATGAGGGATGTGGGATGAGGAATGTGGGATGCGGGCTCGCAGCTCCCCCGGCAGAGCAGCGGCGGTGGCCCGGCCGGTCCCGGCATCCCGGGGGCTCCCAGGGCTCCAGCATCCCAGGGATCCCGGCTGGAGGGCGGGAGAGGGCACCGGTCCCAAAGAAACCGGGCTGACCTGGGCCGGCTGCCCTCGGGTTATACAGGAGTCAATTAAAAGAAGGGGGATTTGGATCCGAGATGAGGGGGAAATCCTTCCCTGGGAGGGCGGGCAGGCCCTGGCACAGGGAGCTCAGAGCAGCTGTGGCTGCCCCTGGATCCCTGGCAGTGCCCAAGGCCAGGCTGGACATTGGGGCTGGAGCAGCCTGGGACAGTGGGAGGTGTCCCTGCCATGGCAGAGGGTGTGGGATGGGATGGGATGATTTTTAGGGTCCCTTCCAACCCAAACCATTCCAGGATTCCATGAGGATTCCCAGGAGCGTGGCTCAGCCTGGCACTGGGCAGGGGTGGGAGCACACAGGGCTGGGCTCTGCCTGGGGTCCCAGGTTTCACTTTAAGAAACAAACACAGAAATGCAGGGAAAAAAAACCAAGCTGATGTCCAGAATTTAAACTTTCTTTTCATGTGAATTTTTGCTTCCTCACAACCCAGGGAGAGCAGAGAGACCGGGCTGGACTGCAGCACTCATCCCCAAATTATTGATTGTGCATCTGCTCAGATATTGATGGCTCCAAGCATTTATTTGTCCAGGGCCAACTTGAATGAGCCCCCACTCCAGAAGGGATCAAACTGCTCCTGATGGAATCAAACCACCCCAGGAGGGATCAAACCACCCCAGGAGGGGTCAAACTGCCCCAAAAGAGATGGGGGCACCTGGGCGGTTTCTGTGCTATCCAAGGTACCTGATGGATATGGAGACTCCCTGACAGACGTGGATGTTGGAAGAAGAAGGGAAGAAATACTTCCTTGCTTTCCAAGCATGGCATTTTTGTACCTCAGCAAATTGGTGTCGCTACCACCGGCAGTCCTTACTTTAAAATATGGGCATTTCTCTGCTGGAAATGCTTTCCTGCACTATTTCCTCGACCTGAAAGCTGGGAGTGTCAATACATCAGCACTCAGTCTGCTGAGTGCCTAGAAATAAGGGGATATCATCTCCAAAATGAGTGCCCACCAGGGTCTGTCAGCTCTGCCAGCGCGGAGCAGCTCTTTGCAACTTTGATTTACTGGCAATTGTTGGAAAAGGAGCAAGCAAGGAATGAAAACCCAATATTTCCATTACCGTTTACTTAATAAAAAAATATTGTAGGGAAGTCAGACATCATAAAACGCCCATCCTCGCTCTGTATTTACAGGGTCATCCAATAACTCGAGCCAGACCAGTAATCAATTTTAAAAAGCCCTTTGCAATTGAAGGCACAGACAAGTGAGTGCTCAATATCAATATTCCCACAGCAGAGCAGCTGCTCTGGAGCACCCCAAACAGACGGGCTGAGTTAGAGCCCTCGCAGGGAGCACTGGAGAGGGAGGCTCCGTTTCCAAGGAGCCCTTTGGAACACTGAGAAATTCCTTCTCCAACGTGTCCAAGAGCTCTTCTGCATCATCCACTCACTGAACGCGTTCTCTCGTCGATGTGGAGGGGATTTTTACCATCAAGCTCTGGGGTTCTGGCCAATCCATGGGGCAGAAGTGCTGCCTGTGGCAAGAAGAGTTCCGTTCTGAGGAGGAGATTCCTCCTCTCCCCCAGCATCACCTCCCTGCCTTGGCTGCTCCCGGTCCTTCCCATTGTCCCAGGATCACAGAACAGTTTGGGTCGGAAGGGACCTCAAAGACCATCTGGTGGTCTGGTGGCTTTAGGGCTATCTCGTGTCCAGCCGTGTCCAGCTCGGGCTCTGCTCGTGGGCAGCTCTGGATGTTCAGCTTCCTCAGAGTCGCTTTGGGCCATGAGAATGTCCTTTAAGAGGAGAAACCTCAGGCTGCTGCTGAAGAAATGAAAGCTCAGTTCCCGGAGAGGGCCGTTCCCTCTGGTGTGTTCCCACCCTGGGAGATGTCCTCCAGCAGAACGAGGGGTGGGCTCCAGGCAGGAGGGGCGGGGCAAGGCAAAACCACGCAATCCTTTTCCTTCCTGCTGTCTGCAGCCCCCCTCCAAAGACATTTTATGATAAATTGTGCTGTTTCAAGAGTTGCTCGTTCTGAGGCTCGTGGAGAACAGTGCCAGGTCCGTGAATCCCCAGGGAGCAGCAGGAATTTCCAGGGAGCAGGAGGGGCCCTGCTGTAAAGCCAAAGCAGCTCTTCTGCCAGAGCCACCCAGCATCTCTCATTTCTCAGTCGATGGTTTAATCTATTTTAATGATTATCAATACTGATGGTGAGTGTAATCACCTTGTCTGATACAATTGCTAGAATCTAAAAGTCAACTTGATTTTAATGGTTTATCATTAGGAGTATTATTTAGTCGGATTAAACTGGTCTTAATTCCTCCGCAGTCATTATTTAAAAGCTGTTTGGAGCACATTAGGGCGACCCCCCTCATCCTGGAATGAATCAATGCCCTGTNGAAACACGCACTTATGCTACTGCACCTTCAAAGCAATTGAATAAATGTTGTGGATCTATTGGAAGGACTGTGCTGGTTCATGTGTCCACATCTTTTTGCCTGCTTTAGAGTGTCAGTGTCCATGCTTGGGTAAGGCAATTTCCAGCAGCCTCTCACAAGCAGCCACACGATGGACACCAAGGCACTACGAGCTGTTAATATTCATGATCCTCCCTCCTGCCGGTCAGATTCCCTGAACACCCCCCAGCAGGGCTGGATTTAACTCTCCCGCTGTGACGGAGCCCCTTAACCCCACGCTGTCAGCAGGAGGGCTGGGAAACGCTCACGGACCGGGATTTGGAGAGGCTGGAGCAGCTTCCAGGGGACAGGTCCGGAGCCTTTGGAGCCAGTGCTGTGCTGCCAGGGAATCTCTGGGTGCGTCCGTGTCACCTCCCAGGGCCAGGGGACAGAGCCCAGCAGCAGTCCCAGCTCAGCCGAGCGCGGGGCCGGGCACCTGGGCTCCTCCAGCCGCACGGGTGCTGTCCCGAGGCTCCCTGAGCCCAGGGTCACCGCTCTCCTGCCTGCCCAGCCCTGCCGGGAGCAGGGCCATGTCCGCCCGTGGCTTTGGGAACCAAACCTCTGGATGCCACCCAGCCCTCGGCTCCGGAGCAGGAGGTGGTGCAGCCTGAGCGAGGCTGATCCTTCGCTCCTCTTCCTGCCGGGTGCCAAATCCAATCTCCGCTCCCAGGGAGCCCCGGCGCTCCCCTCCCTCAGGCACAGCGTCCTCCCTGTGCCGGGCACCCCTCGCCGGGCTCTGCTGCAGGAGAACCGGGCAGGGCAGGGCAGGGCAGGGCGGGGCAGGGCAGGGCAGGGCAGGACCGGGCAGGGCAGGGCAGGGCAGGGCAGGGCAGGACCGGGCAGGGCAGGGCAGGGCAGGACCGGGCAGGGCAGGGCAGGGCAGGGCAGGGCAGGACCGGGCAGGGCAGGGCAGGGCAGGACCGGGCAGGGCAGGGCAGGGCAGGGCAGGGCAGGACCGGGCAGGGCAGGGCAGGGCAGGACCGGGCAGGGCAGGGCAGGGCAGGGCAGGGCAGGACCGGGCAGGGCAGGGCAGGGCAGGACCGGGCAGGGCAGGGCAGGGCAGGGCAGGGCAGGACCGGGCAGGGCAGGGCAGGGCAGGACCGGGCAGGGCAGGGCAGGGCAGGGCAGGGCAGGACCGGGCAGGGCAGGGCAGGGCAGGACCGGGCAGGGCAGGGCAGGGCAGGGCAGGGCAGGACCGGGCAGGGCAGGGCAGGGCAGGACCGGGCAGGGCAGGGCAGGGCAGGGCAGGGCAGGACCGGGCAGGGCAGGGCAGGGCAGGACCGGGCAGGGCAGGGCAGGGCAGGGCAGGGCAGGACCGGGCAGGGCAGGGCAGGGCAGGACCGGGCAGGGCAGGGCAGGGCAGG
>VZRO01000190.1:1250748-1279863 GCA_013397915.1 Daphoenositta chrysoptera | reverse complement strand
GGCCTCAGCCCGCCTGAGGGCCGGGACCCGCCGCGAGCGCCGCGGCCCTGGGGCCCTCCGCGGCCCCGGGGCCCTCCGGCGCCAGCAGCCCGCCGGTCTGGGGTCTGATCCCTGAATCCCAGCCGGGGAGAGGCTGGAGGGGCCCACAGCGGTCATCTGCTCCCAGACGTGCCTCCCAGGGCCGGGCAGAGGGGCAGGATCGCCCCCTGACCCGCTGGGAATGCAAGGGCATCGGAGACCTCCCCGCTGCGGCACCAGCACACGCCTGCTCGCTTAAACACGTTTTAATCTGATCAGTAAAGACTGCAATACAAAGAATTATAATTAACAGTCCTGGGATCCTTGTAGGGATATTTGTCATTTTAGAAACATAGAATGATTTGGGTTGGAAGGACCTTAAAGCCCATCCCATCCCACCCCTGCCATGGCAGGGACACCTTCCCCTGTCCCAGGCTGCTCCAGCCCCAATGTCCAGCCTGGCCTTGGGCACTGCCAGGGATCCAGGGGCAGCCACAGCTGCTCTGGGCACCTGTGCCAGGGCCTGCCCACCCTCACAGGGAAGGATTTTTCCCTAATATCCCATCTAACCCTGCACACCTTCTGCTCAATGCCATTCCCCCTTGTCCTATTGCTCCAGACCCTTGTGAAAAGTGCCCCTCCAGCCTCTTTGCAAGCCCCCTTAAGGTCCTGGAAAGCAGACATGAATATTTTAGAATATTTCGATAGGGAAGAGTGCTGTATAATTTACTGAATTTTTAATACAGTTTTACTTTTTATTCTCATACAGGCTCATCATGTCAGTGGTTGCTGTAGCCTAGCTAATTAACACAGGGCTGGGAGAATGATTAAAGGCAGGCTCTGAGTATCTGCATTGTTCCAGTTTAATTGCTGCTCAGGCAATGATTCAGCGTTGGTTTTGGCAGTTGAGCTGCATTTGTCTGGCACGGTGAAATTCCCTGTTATTTCCATGACACTCATGTTGGGGATGGGCAAAAAGAGGAGGATTTGTAACAGTTTTAGAGGCAGGCTTGTGGAAGGAACAGGTTTTGTTATGTGGGGAAGACCAGGCTGGAGAGGAAGGTGTCCCCTGCATCCCAAGCACTCCAGGATTCCGTGGCTGTCGGAGGGGAGCTCCTGGATGGACCCTTCATGCAAGCACATTGTCCTACCAGCCTGAATCCACCCCTGTCTCCTTTGCATCTTGTCACAGCCTTGTCACAACTCCTCTTTCCTGCCTTGTCTCCTTTTGCTCCTGAATATTTAAAAACTCCTGTTAATCATAGCAGAAAATGAGCAAAAAAGCAGTTTATATGTGAAAAAATGGTGTAAAGATACCTCCAAAATCCTTACAGAGACTAAAAAAAGTTTTCAGAAACAGAGATTGAGGTTCCTAGGTTTATCCAGGCCTGTTGCTGTCCCTGTTCCTGAATAAACACGTCTTTGATGTCACGAGCTGCATTTCATGACACTCCCTTAAAAAAGAAGTGACTAAAGAGAGGATAATGTAGAAGACAACCAATTACTCCATAAATGTAAACGACATTAAAAGTGGTGTATAACATTATATATTTATGGCTACAATTTTGTTCTGCTGTCACATAACAAAATGAATAATGCATCAGTCCAAGAACTTGTCATTAAGTGAATTTCTTTGTTGCCTTTCTATTAAAATATAAAAACCCTTGGTGTGTGTATATGTGTGACATTAACCCTTTTCTGGGAGCAAAATGTAGGGTGTGTGAAGGCACTGTGAGAGTGGAAAATTGAAGTAGATTTTATCATTTTACATGTGAAATAATGTTAGTGATATTCATTGGAGGGATTTGAAGACATTCAGAAAGGTGCTTTCTCTTGATGAGAGGTGATAAATGCACTTCACTTCTAAAAGACAAACTCAGTACACGGAATCCAGGGGAGAGCCATGAAAATGGTTCAAAATCCAGCTGGAGGTGGCCCTGACCACCCTGCTGGGCTTGGACTTGATGGTGACTGGAGGCAACTTCCAGTCTCAATCCCACTCTAAGAGATGGGGTACTGAATAATTAAAAAGATGACCTGTTACTGGTATGAAGAATCCGCTGAACTGAGATCTGGTGCCTCCTAAAAACATCTCTGAAGTTCATGGTCTCCACCCCCAGTTCCTGTGGGTTTCCATCTCTTTTCCATGTTGTCTTCCTTTAATCCTTGTCCTCCCGAGAAGGGAGGGGAACATCTATTTACAGCCTGACAAGGGAGCCTGAAGGGCCAATCTAACTTCTGATTAGGAGAAAATTGCCTTTATGGTTAAAGTCAGTTAAACGGGATATGGAATTTCAGGCCCCAGCTGAAATCCTCATCCTGTCCTGTGAGTCCTGCTGAAAAAAAGGAAACCTTAATTCAGTTAGATGAGGGTGAAACAGTTTTGGTGTTGAGCCTTTCAGACTCCTCCATGTAGATGCACGTGATGAGTTTGCACCTCTCAAAAGTAAGATTAAACTTATCTGAAATACCATTTATCTCAGAATGCATTAATCTGATTTTTTTTCTATTTTCTCCTATTTCTCCCTAACGTAATTGACAGCAAAATTGAATCAGTTTCCTACCGAGTTGGACTTGAAAGGTGAACGTTGAATTTTCTATTACTTGGTTTTAATGCAATGTGTACACCTCACGATTTGATAAATTCAGACCTGCTGGGGAAAAGCTGGGAACCACATTTTGGACACAAAGGATCAGATCTTGTTTTATTTCGCAGGAACTATTGGTTCAAATTTTGAAGTTATGAGAGAAAAATGGTTTCTCTGCAAAATGTGTTGAAAATTCAGGGAGTTGGTTTCTGAAGCAGGAGCTTCTCAGGTTGGGGAGGATGTTGGAGGAAAAACAAAACAGATACAGTGATACAACCCAAATAACCCCAAAACAACCACCCCACAAACAAACCCAAACTAATAAAAACCCCCAAAACCACAGAGAAACTGAGGAAATGAAAACGTTGTGAGGATGGCTCAGGAAAAGGACAGGACAACATAAGCCGAGTGGGAGAGATGAAAACAAAGAGATGTTTCCTTCAAAAGGAGACGTTTGAGAGAGCAAAGAATCATTAATTCAAACACCAGGACAAACCAGTTATCTGGTGTCCTCTGTTCCTAATGGAGTAGGGAAAAGTCTCTGGCTAATGAGTAATTTCCTAATTGTGGAGTGTTGGAAAGTTTTGCTTAGAGAAGCAACATCAGGACAAACATCAGGTGAGCCTAGACCTGACAGCTCTTGCCTCAACAGGTTTGGAAACCTCGAGGATTTTCCAATCCAACATTCCTACAGTTTCATGCACATTTATTTATACAAAGACTTTCTTCTATAAACCTAGTGAACAAAACTTCGCCTGCCAAGCCACTTCCATACCAGTGCTGATATTAATTAATTTAAATAACTTTTCCCATGAGGTGCTACCTCTCTTCTATTTTCCCCTGCCTGCTTTCCTTCAGCTCCCAAGTAACCGCTGCCTTTTAGCTCTCCTGCCATTGTGAAATGAGGTGCTGGTGGAAGCGTGTTCCCCTTTCAAAGCCCCGTGCTCCTCTGAGGTGCAGCATTAATGATGGAAAGCTTATTAAGCATCTGGGCAGATGTTTTAGGGTTTTTGCTGAGGCATCTCTCGGTAGCCAGGAGGAGAACCTGTGCACAAGCAAGGCGTGAGTACCTTGCAGAGCAGGCACTGCTTCTCTTGCGTGTAACTCAGCACAAATCCCTGTGTTAATTTTCACTGCTATGGATTATCTGGTTTCATTAGCAGCTTCAGAGGCTGGGTGATTAATATTAATAATCCCTGTTAGCCTATAGACTTAATTAGTGCGAGAAGCAGCTGGATGCTGTGCGGAACCAGCCCCGGCTCCAGACGCGGTGTCTCTGCCCTGATTGCTGAGCTCTTAACTCGGGGCAGCTGGGAACGGCACGTCCTCGCTGTTACTTATCAATACCGCTCCTCCTTCCTGCTTCCAGGACCCTTTTAAAGCCCTCTGGCTCCTAACCAGGGCCTGGCAGCGTGGTTGGAGCAGTCCCTGCTGTCAGGCGGGTTTTGCTCTCCTGGGTAAGTTTTCCTCTCTGCCGCTCTCAGGGACAGAGCACCAGGGTTCCTCGGGCTGTCAGCAGCAGCTTCATTCACTTGTCCTGGCTCTCCTTAAAAAAACTTGTGCAAGCCGAATGCAGCTTTTGCCCCCTTGGGGTATCACAAAGCAGGAAAAGCCTAGAGGAATGTTCGAGTGCGAAGCGCAGCAGAGCTGTGAGAGGGCTCCTCGACCCGCGGAGCTGCGGCTCCAGCGGCACCGGCCCAGCACTCGAGTCTGGGTCGGGCTCGGGGTCCAAAACCCCGGCAGCAGCGGAGTTATGCAGCTCAATTAGCACAGTTCATAAACTGTGCAGCTCAATTAAGGAAGCCCTGTTCGTGGAAAGCAAAGCCAGTGGAAGGAGGTGCCTGAAGTAATAAAATCTGCGGTTCAGTGGGAAAATGATGCAGGTGGTTAATGAAAATGTTACCTGAGATGTGAAACGTGGGGATGTACAAACGAGCCTGGGTGAGGTTGAGTTTGTCCAAAGGGAGGCTGAGGTGACTTTTTTTGTTGCTTGTGAGTATTTTGGAGACATCTCTGAACCAGCAGTGGTTATAAAGAAATGAGTATGCAAAGTTTCCCTATTTGTGATAATCTTTATCACCGCGGTGGCGCAGCAGATGTTGGGTTTGTGATGCAGATGAGCCTTTGGAGCAGGGCAGCTGTTAATGAGCTCTGAGAATTGCACAAGGTAATACCCACCTGCAAACCTGCCCAAACAGCAGCACCAGGGCTGGGCAGGGTCTGGTTCCTCCGAGACCTGGGCCATAATCCCAGAGCTTTAGTCAGGGAAAACCTCTTTTAATTTCGGCAGGAGCTGTGACTGGTACACAGTAACTGGAGAATAAGCAAGACTTGGTATGGAAAAAAATCAGAATTGTTGCCCAGAGAGGCTGTGGATTCCCCATCTATGGAAGTGTCTGAGGCCAGGTTGGAGTGGTCTTGGAGCAGCCCGAGACAGTGGAAGGTGTCCCTGCCCATGGCAGGGGTGGAACTGGATGAGCTTTAAGGTCCCCGTTCAACCTAAACTATTCCATGTTCTATGATTCTAAAACAGCTTTAGCAATAAATCCAAAATTTGATTGAAATATGAAGTTGACATCTAACACTTTTTATTTTGCTGTGGTTACAATCCTGAATAATGCACTTAGTATATGAAACTGTGCAAATACACTGAATATTGGGCTGCTGCCAGTCAAACACATGGCCCAGAAATGCTTCTTGTTCCTTTCTCCCAGCAGCTTCTTCATAAAATCTGTGGCATTGTCCCCTTTTCTATCTGGGGCAGCATAAGGTAAAAGCAGGGAATACCTCCTGGGAGGATAAAGGACTTCAGATCCTTGTAGTGACAATGAGAATCTCTCCATTAATTTTAGTGAGGTTTTGAGAAGCTCTGGTATTTTTTGGCATTAAATACTTTATCCTCTCAGGAATGGAAAGACCAGGATGTGTTTTCTGAAGGAAAAAAAAAATTAAATTGCCTCTCCTGTTATGGTAGAGGAAATATTGCATCCAGATCTACAAAATTCTTGGATGAAATTCCTGATATGTCTGTAAAAGATGTGAATTAGCTGTGCATTAGTGACCCCTAGGACATGTGATAAAGACCTTGCTTAAAAGGGAAGCCTTTACACAGTGCCAAAGGTGTTTGTGTCCTGGCTGGTTCCATCAGAATCAGGGGAATGTTGCCTGGTTTTAAAATTGAGTGGATTCGGGGAACATTCGTGGGTGTCCTGCTTGGCCAGCCTTGGAGTGCACGTAGTTAAAGGCCACGAATGGGTGATGGCCTGTCCTGGGTCTGTCCCCTGCCAAGGCCACCCCAGCACAGAGCAGGGTTTGAAACTCATTATTTATCCCATCCCAGATTTCAGCCTCAAACCCAGACAATTATTAGCCAAACTGAAACCCTTTGGAGGTGTGATCCGTGAGTCCTGCACAGCTCTCCTTGGCTTTCCATGGCTGGTTCCTGGCATACAACAGGATTTTGGCATCAGGACAGGCTGCAGGGACATAAACCTGATTTTGCCCTTAGCCTCTTATGTCAGGAGGGGAGTGGGTTCTTATGAAAACCCGAAATTAAAGAGACTCCAGCCTGACTGTGAACTTAATAGAGCTATCAACCCCCCTTCTGTCATTATACAACAATTGTTAATTATTTACAAGCAAACTTCTGCAAGAACAGTATTGTAGCTGTCAGCATTGTCGTTATTAAAATTAAAATGCTTTGTCTGGGTGGAAGATAACATGACTCATTTTGGTGAAATGTAATGAATATGGAATATTTAGTTGCTTTTCCCAATTAGTCAGAGGGAGAACAATAGCCTGTCTCTTCCCTAACAAGATGTTTGCTTTTAAAAGTCCAACAAAATAAATATTTTCAGGGCTTTGCTGAAAAAGGGCATCATTCATTGTAGCTGTTATAATAAAAGTTAAAACCAATTAATTTTTTTCTAGGATGGGGAAAAAACCTATTTTCATAAAGTAAAGTCTCTTCTTTTTTTTAGCTGGTGAAAGATGTGTGTGAACCTTTTTGCTTTATTACCACAATATCTTGGTTTGTCTTATTACAGCAAAGACTCTAAAGCTCATCTTGTTCCACCGCCTGCCATGAGCACCTTCCACTATCCCAGGTTGCTCCCAGTCCAGCCTGGCCTTGGACTGGGAATTGGGAATCCACAATCTCTGGGTGATTTTGCTTGCTATTAGAAGTCAAAGTCAGGCTCACAATGAGCAAAGGGACCTCTGAATTCCTGCTGTACCATGAATAAAGTAGTTATCAGCTGCAGAAATAAAATCCAACCCCCTGTCTGTGCTCTCCTAGTTGGACTACCCTGCCCTGTGAATTTTAGTGGATTAGAATCTCTTGTTTAGAAAATGATTTTCAGAGTGAGACTATTTCTGTTCTGCCATCATCTCACAAGATCTTTTACAGTCTCATAGGAGTGGGAGAAGCCAACTGTGTTCTTCATGTCCTCCCTGAGCTAAAAGGAAGATGCAGGGAACACAAAATTGCATTTCCCTTAAAGAACAACAACTTTAACATTGTTAAAAGAATGTGTTCACCCCCCATTAATTTTGTATTTGATTGCCCAAGCTGTGGTGCAATGAACAGGAGGAATTGCCATCAAAACTGAGGACCTGTATGACTGAATGTGTTTTCTAGGGAGCAGGTTTTTAAAAAAACTGTAACTTATAAACTCCCTCAGTATTACAAAAGCCCTAACAAGAGTTGTACGAACATTTCTCCTCATTATCTTTGGGCAAACAGGCTTTCCTTTCTCCCAGCAGCTGCCCAAGGGTGCTTGACCTTACACTTGGCTGTTCCCAGTTGGTTCCTTTGATATTTCTTTGGCTGTTAGTAGAAAAATGTCCTTGCTGGGACACTCCCAGTTGGGGTTTGCTCCTGTGCTCTCCCAGGAGAGGAGGACACAGCCCAGCTTGGATCCATGGGGTCGGGCTGTAGGGTAGGTTTTAGTTAAGCTTGACTTGGTGGCAATCTGGAATTCATTTATCAGAGGGAAGTTAAGGGGAAGAGTATGGACATGCTTAATGTGGAAGGATCAGGTGTGTGCTGAATGCCTCTGGAATGCTTTGGAAATCATTTCTGTTCCAGCTGCCAGGCTCTGGAGGTGCTCAGGTAGGCCCTGGGCACGGCTCCCACCTGGGCAGTTCCCTTTGGAAGGGCTGGCTGAAGTCCAGCAGTTGGTGAGATGCCACCAGTGTCAGCTGAAAGGCTGCATTTCCTCGGTGTCCTGCTCTCCCCTGGCTTTCCTTTTGGCTGAAGTTCCTCCAGAGCCACTGACAGGCTCCAGCCTCCGAGAAGAGGCCCCATAAGGAATATTAACTTCTGCAATTTCCTTGTTACTCTTAAGCAGGTTATTAATTAACTGAATGTAACCACTGGCTGTTGATAAATCCTTTTAACTAATTCAAATTCCCTATCGAGCTGGGAGCATTTTCACTCGAGCTGCTGCCCAAGTTAAGCTGGGTGAGGAATTATTCCTGATGTGTTTTCCAGCGCCGGAGTCGGGGCAAAGGGAGAGAAGATATTTGTTTGCTTGATTCCACATGACAACGGCAGGGTAACTGAACAGGCTGCACGGTTGGGTTGACAGGGCTGAGCAGCCTCGCTCACATACCAGAGCCAGGGGGATGGAAGGGGCACCGCGGCTGGGACGGAGCCGCTCCCAGCTCCTCTAAAGAGCGCCAGTTTGCCGTCAATTATTCATGGTTTCCCCAGGTCTCGCTTCTGAGAGGTATGAATAACTTAAATATGTGTTCATGTACCAGTTTGAATAATGAATAAATTACTGCGAGGAGAGGAGTTGAGGAGCGGAGCTGAGTGTTAAATAATGGAGGAGGTTTTGGGGCGAATGTAGCTGTTAACAGCGAGGCTGATCCTGGTTTTCTCTGACTGCGGGAGCTGTGCTTATTAGATGTAGCGATGTATTACAGTGATGCCTGTGAGAAGTGGTGTGAGCTGGCTGGAAGTGCCAGGGAAGGAAAAAGCAGTGCCTGTGTGTGGGACATGAACCTGCAGCACTCCTGGGTCCTCCTGGGGCTCAGCTGTTTCCTTCCCCTCGTTGTGCTCCGTTTGTCCCCGTGCTCCAGAGTTAAAGCCCTGCTTTAGGGGAACCCTGGCAGACTGGGGAGCTGCTGGTCCTGTTAACTCACGAGCTGGAGAGACACTGGGGTGGATTGCCAGGTACCTGGGAGGAACTTCAGGACATTCAGTGCTTGCCTGGTGACTGCTGTTTCAGGAGACTTTGAGGTTCAGTGATTTTTGCATTCATTTACTGCTCCAGTCCAAATTTCCCTTCCAGAGTGGCATTTCTCATGACAGGGTTCCTGTATTCTGACCCTGTGGTCCCTCATACTTTGCCCCATTTCCTCCTTCACTCTCTTCAGACAGAAATACACATTATTCCCCTTGTAAAATTTTAAACCAAATTCTTTTTCTGTAACGTCACTGCAGTCCTGAAAATAAGTCAGAGATCTAAAAGGTCGTTAAGCAGCCCTTGAAAATGAGCAGCTTTTGACAGCATCATTGTGACAGTGATGGAATTGGTGTTTGTTATGAAGCAAGTTATTCCATCTTAGCACTGTGTTGTTTAGTTTAGCCCAATATTTAATATCATGGAGACATTTAAACATGGAATTCTTACAAATCTGCTTTACTGATGTTAAAAACGCTAAGTCTTATGAAGTGTTACATAAAGCATCAGTGTGTGCTGAAACAGCGGCCAAATGTGATTTCTTATAGACTGAAAATCAGAGAGAACTGTCTTGACAGCACCCAGATTATCAAGTAATTTATTTATATAAAAAATTGATCAAGTTGCCTGTTTGCAGCAGTAGAAGTTGGCAAGTTCCTAAGTACATTCTTACCCCTCTGCAGCAGTGGGTTCTGCATGGGTTGTGCAGCCAAATTTGCCTCGGAGCTCTGAGAGATCTGGTTCACCTCAAGCTGCTTCTGACCCATCAAACCTGCTGATTGAAGCAGCTCATCACAGGGGAGAAAATTCACACATCTGGAGGGACCCTGAACTGCCTTCAGGCTGTGGGCAGTGGCACAGCCCTGGAATTCTGGTAGGAGAGATCTTTTAAAATTCCTCATTGTCCTGCAGTGGCCCCCACAGGGACATGGGTTCCTTGGGTGCTGAGAGCAGTTCAGCTCCCAGCACTGCAGCAAGGTGTTTCATTAGTAAATACCAGTTTTGACCCCAGCCTAATTAATAGACTTCATAATTTATCGTTTCATCATCTGGTCCAGCTCAGCATCCACGGGATTTCAAGGGATGTGAAGTGTGGAAACCTGTCCTGACAGAAAAAAAGAGAGAGGCTTGTAGGAAACAATGGTTGTCTTGTGGGAAGATTTTAAATATATGCAGCTGATCCCATGGGAACTGCTGTAGTCTATTCACCCTGTGTGAAAATGATGCTCTCTCAATATAATCTTTAATCCTTCTCTTTCACTGAAAAATGTGAGAACTTTATTTCCAAGTTTTGAAAGAATGCTCTGTTTTAGGGAGTAAATGCTTTCCAAGCATAAAAATAAAATAAATTGTTATTAGTGCAACACAGAGGGGAAAGGTTCTCTGAAATATCTTATGATATTCTGTCCATAAATTGCATATGTGGATGTTACTGGAAAATGTATCCAGGCTCTTCTTTTCCCTGGGTGGGTGCAGGGGGGAAGGAAGTATTCAGCAGTCTTGGCAATATCACAGGCTTCTGTAACTTTGAGACAGAAATTCCACAAAATTTTTTCTTGTAAGATGGGAAAGAAGAGTTTCAACAGAAGGGAATTCTACCTGAAATTCAAAGTTTTCTTTGAAGATGATTCTAATCTTCCTGCTATTTGTAGAAAAGGAAACTAAAAGTAAATATGCAGTTGTTGCAAACATCTATCCCCAGAGCATGGAAATCCAAACCTGTTCTGTTCACCCCATGCATGTGTGAATAACATCAGCCCCAGAGGGCTCAGCAGAGCTGCTCTCCTGGCCTTTAAGAGCCCAGGTCCTGAAGGTTGAACCCTGTTTGGTGAAAACCAGGCATTCCTGGAGCAGTCCTGAGGGGGATTTAACAGTCTGGAAAGGCAAGGAGTCACTAACACTATTTTTCTTCTGTTTTCCCCCAGTGTCTTTCATCCAAGGCATCCAAAGCACTCTGTGTAATCCATGTGTTAAGCATGGCATCATGGCTGAGAGGTAAGGAAATGGAGGTTTTGTTTCCTTTCAAGGGTACTCAAAGCTGTGGGCTGTGTTGTGCCCAAGATGACCACGGTAAAGCAACAGCTCCCAGTTCCCTAACGCGAGTCTCTCCAGTTCAAGGGAATTCCCAGATCACTTTCCTCTCCCGTGTAATTTACTGCACACTCTAAGTTACTCTTTTGAACCAGGTGCTCATTCCATACCTTTTACATTTTTTAAGATTTCAGGAAATGAGCATGGCCTTGTGTTTATCAAAGGGCTTTGGCACCTGTGGTGGCTCAGCCCTTTTGTGGGGAAAAAAAAATTCCATGTGGGAGCTGTGCTGCAGCATCTGAGGAGAACCAGGTGTGGTGCCCGCGGCAGATTGGGTGTCACAGAGCATGGGGGCTCTGGTAATTAATTGGATTCCCTTGGGAGCCTTGGCTGGGCTGGGCTGGGAGCATCCCTGTCCTCGCTGCAGCTCCAGCAAGGGAGAAACCTGAAAATCCTGTAAAGGTTCACTTGTCGTGAACTCCAGTGGCTTGAGCTCCCTAAAATTGCTTAAACAGAGTGAAGGCTTTCCTGATGTATGCTGTGTAGCTCGGAGCTAGATAAAAATGTTCTTGCACAATTCTTTGAAGGTTGTGTTTCTGTTTTCAGTGGGATAACACCCAGAAAATCAAGCAGCTGGATTTACATTTCAAGTCTTTTGGAAGCTAAGCAAATTATTTTCTTGTAGAATTTCCTTCACTGTAAATATAAAAAATTTTATCTTCTCCCTTCCTCTTTGGTTTAAAAGATGTTTTTTCCCTGTCCTTCTAATGTCATTCTGCAGAAGCTGAGCTCCTGATAAACTGTAAGGCTCAGCCTTTCAGCTCAAGTTCAATTGGCTTTTGGATGCCTGTAGGTCCAACTGCCCTTTTACATGGAATTTTTATTGTTAATCCTCTATTATTGGGGGAATTATTTTGCAAACAGACCAATTCAGTAGCTTCAAGCTCTGAAACCTGTCAGGCTGGCTTTTATTCTGATTGCTTCTGATAAGGAGCTTTGGTAAGAATGCTGTGCCTGCAGCAAGTGGAGAGACTCACCTTGGAGGGGAACGGCTTCAAGGTCCCAGGGAAAGGGTGGCTCTTTCAGCTTGGCATGAAAAGGGAAACGAGGTGTTGAAAATCAGATCAAACTTTGGAATTAATGTGGGACTGCACCAGAACCAGTGGAAGTGGTTTGTGTTATGAGCTGAGGGTTTTTTCCTGCATAATGATGACTTGAAGTTTGTTACGAGTGCTGGAGTTCCTGCTTTGTTCCCCGTGTTTTGGCGTTGGAAAGGTGTGGATTCCTGCTGTGAGTCCCCTCAGATGCAGTGCTAGTGGGGATCCAGGCAGGATGGACAAACTTTGGCAAAACCCTTTGCCTTTTCCATTCCTTCTGTACATGGGACACAAATAGAGTGAGTGAGAAGGCTCTGGTGGGTGCTGTGGAGTCAAGGTGATGTGGGTTCAAGGTGATGAGACACCCCAGGAACTAGACTCTGAAGCACTTTTATTGCCCAACTTGACCCTTTAAAAAGAAAATTCAAAAATGACATTTTATAAGACCCATGATTTATTTTCCCTCCTGCCCAGTGCCTGCTGCCTATTAATAGCAAACCTTGTAGTGAGCAAGGAAATGCTTAAGGAGCAATTCCCTTTAATGCTGATGCAAGGAAAGCATTTCCAGCACTGTTACACAATGTAAGCATTAAGAGGATTTGCTATAATTCCATTTCAAAGAGCTCACAATAAATAAATAAATGTTTTTCTGCATTATCCTGAGTGTTGTCTATAAAACCCACATAAAATTGTCTGTTCAGGTAGAGCTCAGGACCTCTCTGAGAAACTCCTCTGCAGGAGCACACCCAGGGGAGGATCATTTGCAAAAGGCCAAGGATCAGGGAATATCCTGAGCTGGAAGGGACCCAGGAGGATGATGAAGCCCAGCTCGTGCAGAAGGGGCTGCTGTGTTTCAGAGCAGCTGATCAAAGGGAGGGCTCAATGGACCTTCCTTCCCGGAGCACTTTTCTACATTATGTGGGCACATTTTGTTGTGCTACTCCTTAGGGTCACGTTAAAAGCCGAAGCAAACCTCAGACCCTCTTTTGTGCTCATGTAAAGGCTACAGAACGACAGCATTTATTCCTTTGGCCAGGAAATCTCCTCTCCAGCAAGGCTGTTCACTTGTTCTCTTTCTTTCAAACAGTGTGAGCTTACTGAGGGCTTTTTCCCCTCCTTCCCAGGGAAGGATAGCTTTCCACTAACACAGAGAGTTCTGTTTTCTCTATTAAAAACAACTGCCCTCAAGTGGAGAGGGCTTTGTATTTTGCCCTGGAAACAGAGCAGCTCATTCAGAGATAAGGCCTCCCTGCATTTGGGTTCCTTCAGTCACCTGACGGAGCCGTGGGTAACTTTTAGGCTGCTTTAGTCTGCATTCCTGGGATGCCTTCCCCGTGGCACCGCAATTAACAGCCCCAGGATCCCTGCCTGCCACCGCTTCCCGGCTTTCCGCTGCCTGTGCCCCTGGATGCTGCCCGGGGGGAGAGGAGAAAAGGGGCAGGCTTTGTCCCCAGAGCACCTGTGCCCATCCCTGAGGATGGCCTGGGGCAATCCCGAACAGGTAAACAATCTGGGGCTTTTTTGAAGTTTCGTTTTTGAACTTGGGAATGGCTGAGTGCGAGCAGGGTGTGAGTGTCTGAGCTCCCACCATCCCTGTGGCTCCGTGGTGGGTGATTTGTGCCTCGTGTGCCTTGGGGTTTGCAATCTCAGCTCCTTCCTGCTGCTGCCTGATGAAATTGGGAGTCCTGTGGGATGCTGTTGATGAGGTGGGGAAATTAAAACAGCCCTGCCTTGTGGCATTATCAAGTGCCACGTACTGTCTATTCAAATGGAGATTCTTTCAGGGGGTTGTTTCCAGAAGGTTTTCAGTGCTTTGCGTTGGTTTTGCCCCTTCTGTGGGTGCCCCAACCCTGGCAGTGTTCTAAGCCAGGCTGGATAAGGCCTTGGGCAACCTGGGCTAGTGGTTAGTGGCCCTGCCCATGGCAGGGGGTTGGGACTGGATGGGCTTTAAGCTCCCTCCCAACTCCTTAACGTTCTGTGATTCTGTGGTTATATTTGACTTTTTTTTTCCCCTGCAAAATAGCATGAAATAGAATAATGGGGATTAAGGATTCTCCTTATCTCAGATAATAATTGTAAGTGATAGATTTTGTGGCTTTGTGCCTCAGCTCAGGAGAAGAATCCAGAGGAGGTGACACCCTGAGTGAGTCCACGTGGGACCTACTCTAAGCAGAGTTTTGGGATTCAAGTGTGGGACACTTCCCAATGTGTGAGCCTGGCCCTGCCTGGCTCAGCCGCTGCTCCCTTCCGCAGCCAAGGAGAAGTGCAGAGTTTCACCTCAGCCAAGGCTTTGTTTTACATGAGCTGAAAAGACCCCAGGGATCATTTTGGCAACAAAAGTCATGTTTTTTTCTAAACAAAACTCGTTATCTTCTCAATCTTGCTAATAATGTTTTTCTGGAGTCAAGACACGAGAACCCAGAAAACAAAGAAAGAGACTTCACCCTCCTCCCCCTCGAGCTCGGCTCCTGACCAGGGAAAGGGGTTTGGAACCCTCATCAGCTGGTCCAGTCACCAGCCTGCTCAGGTAACACGCATTGAAAGGAAGAAAAACCTTGGGTTCAGTTATTATGTATTTTTAATCTAATTCTAAGCCATTTAGTGTTTGAAGGTAAAAATTCCCACAGTTCATGAACGTGCTTAAGGATGTCCCTGGGCCAGGGGGTCCTGTCTGACGCTTTCACACACATTTAAAAATCTTTGCTAAACTGGGATATGTCAATCAACACATTTGCTAATTTTTCTTTATTTGTTATTGTTTTCTTTCAGACTGGGGCCAAGGAAGCCTTGAAATACAGCCCAGATTTATCCTTCATATTGAACTGATTGCTCCTGGCCAGGCTTGGTCCCGTTCTGTCTCCTCCTGAGCGCTCCGTGCCCATGGTGCCAGCAGAGGGGGCTGAGCAGGGCCATGCATCATCTCTTCGGGCTGGTTTTGGCACAGAAGGACCTTTCCCGGGCAGGGGACCTCTTCTCCCTGGAGGATGCTGAGATCGAAGGAAGCCTCTCTGAAGCTCTTGAACAGATCAGAATCATTAGTTCAGCTGCAGTGAGTGAACCGTTGTCCTTCATAATTTTTCATGGGGTTAAATATATTGTATAAATAAAGGTGGGGACATAATTTAAATTTCTGATAAGGCTTGAAGAGCAAAGTGTAAGATTTAAAAATGTGGTGACAAAATCCAGTTCCTACCAGCTGGTTTTCCTTCAAAGATATTTCAGATAAGAAAAGATATTTCAGATAAAGATATTTATCTTTATAATAATTTTTATTAATTATTTAAAGCATATTAAAGATTAACATGAGATTTCAGGGGTCCACATCTTCACAGTAATGAGAATTAAGACCTGTGGGATGACAAATTCCAGAGTTTCATCACTCTGAGCATTTGTTGTCAAGGTGGATGTGGGAAAATGGACACTGGACTGCTACAAAAACTTAATTTTGTGGGGTCCTGGCAAACCAATTCGTTGGCAAATGTCTTTTGCTGTGCCCCAGGACTACCAGACCAACGACAACGACCAGGCCGTGGTGGAGATCTGCATCACCCGCATCACCACGGCCATCCGGGAGACCGCCTCCATCGAGAGGCACGGCAGGGCCCTGGTGGCTCTCTGGGAGTCCTGCCTGGAGCACAACCTGAAGCCCTCTGGCAAAGACGAGGATGCCCCACATGCCAAAATTGCATCTGACATCATGAGCTGCATCTTGCAGGTAGAACTGGGCTGGAAGCCAGCGAGCACTGTGCACTCGTTGCCACTTCAGTTTTATTTTTTAAAATGCTTTTGTAACTCTTTTTTGGGGTGCTTGTGAGTGGTTGTGTTTAAAATTAAGAGCTTGGGGAATTGTGCTGTTACTGATTCCTCCTCTCATGAAGTCAAGGAGGTAGCTCATAGAATCATGGAATGGTTTGGGTTGGAAAGGTCCTTAAATCCCCCCCAGTGCCACCCCTGCCATGGCAGGGACACCTCCCACTGTCCCAGGCTGCTCCAGCCCCAATGTCCAGCCTGGCCTTGGGCACTGCCAGGGATCCAGGGGCAGCCACAGCTGAGTTACAAAAGTACATTTACTGCTCCCTGAAACAGAGCTGTTATTGGCAAGTTCCTTTGCATTAAAAAAAGGTATAAAATGAGGTTTTACAGCAGATGTGGGGGACAGTTGGAACAATAATGAATATCTGCCAGCTGGGCTGGATCTCAGGCAGGTCTCTGTTGATATCAGCAGCAGGGAGGTCCCCAAGGTTTGAAAACATCACTGTATTACTTTATTGAAATCTGCTCTTCATTGTCACCTCCCCATTTTCTAAGTGTGCCTTCCTGCCCTGATGTTTATCATGGAACAAATGAAACTTTTCTCCTTCCCCCTGAATTCAAACCTTTTCTTAACTAAGGATTTTATCTTTATTGTAAGAGGGGGGGAGACAGAACTGTTCTTTGGAATTTTCTTAGCTCTTTTAAATCCTAGCCAGAGAAGCCTTATCTTCCCATTCTTTGTGTGGAGTAGCAGAGCAGTAACTTGGAGCAGCATTTGGCTCCTGCTCAGTGGTGTCTCAGCCAAACATAACGAGGCATTATGTTGATTTAAACATGCTGCTGCAGAAAGCTCCATTTATTTGAGGGGCTTTTCTCATTAAAGATGCAGCTCTTGGTCATAGGGCAGCTGCCAGAATTATCTGTCTTGACACCAAGGGGTGGCTGCAGCCCCTTCTTCCTCAGGGGTCTCTGGAAGGGAGTGTCCACTGCTTGGCAAGTCTCTGTTCCAAGGAAAAATCCTCAGAGCCATTCAAATTCTGTGGAATAACAGATTTGGGGTTTTCTCAGAGTAAATTTATTCTATTCAGAGCTGCTCCAGAATGAAAGTCCAGAAAGTCTGCTCTGCCTTCCTTTGCACTGTTCTGTTGCTGTCTGAAACATCTGGGTTCCAGGGGTTGCCTGGGATTTCAGCTGCTAATTAAACATAATCACGTTGCAGGATTATTTTCAGAAAGAGGGATGTGCTCCAGTTTCAAAGAGCTGCTCAGGGCTGACTGGAGAGCACAGCACTGGTTAAGGAGGCTCCAGAGGGAATGTGGGTCCTCAGTTACACACAAACGTGTCCTGCTGGTGTGGGGATTCAGCAGGCAATGGGTGTGTGTGGTTTGTACACAAAATTTGCTGGATAAATAATAGCAGAAAACCTTTTCTGACCTTGATTCAAAACCCACGTGTACACTCAGGGACCCTGGGATTCCTGAAGCTTGGAGCCATTTTAGGGAGAGGAGTTTGCAGTCCTGTAAAACCTCAGTGTTCAGAGAAATTGGCTGGAGCTTCCCAGAGCAGCTGTGGCTGCTCCTGGATCCCTGGCAGTGTCCCAGGCCAGGCTGGACATTGGGACAGTGGGAGGTGTCCCTGCCGTGGCAGGGGTGGAAATGGGTGAGCTTTAAGGACCTTTCCAACCCAAACCATCCTGGGATTCTGTGAGTTTAAATAAAAAAAGGAAATCCTAATGATTACAGAATAATTATTGATCAACACCAAAGCTGTTACACTGAGAGCAAGTTTCCCAATGCAGGTACTGGGAGTGGCTGCTCCAAGGTGTTTCCTGTGCTTTGGGATGATGGATACAGCCTCTGTCTTTCCAGGGAGCACCAAACACAAAATGTCTTGTTAGAAACATTAACATTTAGTTAGTGCACTTCATATCTTACATGTCTTATTTATATTTATGCACCACATATTTTATTAGTGCACTGCTGCTTCCTCTAGCAGGAAACAAAAATAGGCCCACTCTTAACATTTCCTGCTTGCAGTAGTTTTAAATTTCTGTATTTGTTCTTTCTTTGATGCCAGCCTTCAGTGGTGGTACCAAAACATGGCCTTTCTTGGCAGGTCTTTTGCTCTTTTCCCCTTCTTGCTTTGACTTTTGTCTGCCTACTCTGCCCAGCATGAGACTTTTATATGAACCATGTTTTTCCCACGTTTTTGCAGAATTACAACCGGCCTCCAGTGATGGCCTTGGCCGTGCCAGTGGCAGTGAAATTCCTGCAGAGGGGCAATAAGGAGCTGTGCAGGAACATGTCCAGTTACCTGTCCTTGGCTGCCATCGCCAAGGCAGAGCTGCTGGCCGAGCACACAGAAACCATTGTCAGGAGTGTCCTTCAAGGTAGGCCCAGAGTCTGGGTTTAGTCCAAGTGTGTGACCATTAGATCAGCGAGGCTGTTTGGGCATGTATAGAACCATTATCTTATAGAATCAATCAGCCATGAGGGGTGGGAAGGGCTCCAGGATCAATCCAACCGTTAAACAAATCATGCATAAAAACAGATGAGATGTATGAAGCAGACCTATGGAAATATCTATAAATGTGATCAGATGTATTAATCACACTCTAATAACAGACTGTATCAAGGAATATGTGAATTTACTGCACCTCTGGAGGTTTTGGTATGGATTGGCTGACCCACAGGGCAGGAAATACATCTGTCCTCGTTAATATTCCCTGCTAATGGACTCCAAATTATCAGCCTTGATATGAGGCACCAGCCATGGAGCTCTTATCCTTCCTCTTAGTGTCACTGGCAAGGCTCCAAAAGAGAAATGGGGATGAAATTAATCCCATTCTGTGGTGAAATAGTCAGATGGAAGATATAAAAGCTTTGTAGTTGTTCTTTAATTTTGCCTATGTTATTAGCTTTATATAGAACAATGTTGCTAAGCTCTTTACATTTTATTTTTTTGTGGTTTAAGAAGCCAAAAATATTCATTCCTCTATAAAAGGAAGTCCAATTGAATTGGAGTAATAAAGTTCACAGTGTTTGTTGCAATACGGTGCTACTGCAGTGGTAAAATCACTGTTCTCCTTCAAGTAGGGGCAATAGCAGTAAGTAGCAATAACTAATTATTAAAAGAACATTGTTATGAAGATGTTAAGCCCTCAGATTAAATGTGTGCGTCCTGTATTTATTAATTTATAAATTAATTTATTAATCTATTATTTTAAGACTTGTTATTTATGTGTTAACACTGTGGGTTGCCACTTGTAACTCTGGGGTAGGAACAGAAAGAAATAGGGAATATATTCACCGTTTTGGGAAAAGTGATTCCCATCCACAACTGAAGGTTTCCGCACGGCCGAGTTGTGTACTTATGTCCTTCCACCAGCAGATGTTGCTGTAGATATCGAGTTTGGGAATTCCAGCCTGGAAGAGGCCACTTTGAACAGCCAAAATGATTTGTTTTGCGTAGTGACTTAATTACACCGCATTCAGTTCGTGTGTCAGGCGTGAAAAGTTGGGTTTGCAGCAGGCTGAGAGCTGCCCTGAGAGTGTCCTTGCTGAGGGAGAAGGGGAGCAGGAGGCAGAGCTGCTGGGGATGAATTCCCGAGGCAGGTTTTGGGGGCAGAGCTGCTGGGGATGAATTCCCGAGGCAGGTTTTGGAGACAAAGCCGTGTTGTGGGGCTGCACAGACGGGGCTCAGCCTCGTGGCACCAGGCACAGCAAACTTTGGCCCCTTGCCTGCAAATGTTGGAGAGGAACCGCAGTTTTTCATTACTCGGGGCAACTCTTTGGCCGCGTAACCAGGTTCTTCTCTTATGAGCTAAAAAAGAGCTCTTTTAAGGAGTTTGACTGCTCTGCTCCGGTGAGTGCGGGCTCGGGCTCCGGGCACGCCTGAGCACCCCGTCCGTCAGCACCGGGTCACACTTTTGGGGATTTATTCCCATCCCCGGGACAGCAGCAGCCCTGCCCTGGAATCCGAGAGTCCCGCGGCTGCTGCAGCGCCCAGAGCGGTTCAGGCACCCCGAGGGGCCGGGCTGGGGCTCAGCCTCGCTCCTTCATCTGCGATGGCAGTGCCGGAGCGGGACTGCAGGGGCTCTTCATCAGCTGCAGCCCAAACTCCCCCGAAATACGATTTCCTCGGTGTGTTTCAAACTGCCGACAAAGGAAGGCGTAGTTGAGTGAGGCAGGAGGAGAGAAGGGAGCTGGGGGAGGTGAGCTGTGGTGCTGGGCGGTGGGAAAGCTCTGCGGGTCCTGGCAGGTGATAACGGGAGAGCCCTCGGAAGAGGGAACTTCAGCTGAGTCAGTGAGGATGGAAGGCCTGGCTTTGCTTTTGGTCCTCTGCCAGACCTGAGCAGAGATAGCACAAGGCTCCTTCCAAGACAAAACATTTCAGGTATGAGCTGCAGTAAGAGAGAAACAGCCAGGAAGGATTTCTGGGGATCTTTTTGAGGATTTTCCTTTTCCTGCTGCATTTCATGGACATTTGTTTCCACTTAATGGAGGGCACTGAACAGAGGGAGGATTTGAGAGTGGTTTTGCCCTTGCACAATGCTGGGACCCCAAGTGTTTTTGTAACTCTGAAGATCTCGGTTTTGGCTGCCAGAGATGAATGGAGGTAATATTTCATTGTTCTCTAGCTAAGGTTATTTGCAGATATTACTTAGCGAGGGATTTTTGTCAAGTTTACTGCCAAGCATTTATAACTTAGATACATTTTTATTGCAGGGTAACAGGGGAAATTCCAGCAATCAGAGCAATTCTTTTCCCTTAAATAAGCAGTGCTGCCAAAACTTTGGAGCAGGTCGTATAACTTTAGGTATGAAGCACAACCCCCTTGAATGGCACAGGAAAGTGGAATTTACCTTTATTTACTACTTTTGTATCCGGGCAGCAAGGATCTGTCATGGTCAGGAGGAAGTGTAGCAGCAACATGCCAAGAAATTTGTCAAAGTGTGTTCTTAGGACATCTGTAGAGTGAGAGAGACGGGGAAACATGGGAATAGAGAAGAAGGATGGGCTGCTTCCAGGGGGAATAGGAATTGCTTTGAGTAAGACATTCCTCATGATAACTTGTTCAGAGGTTTCAACAGGTAGCAAGTAATGGTTCTTGTTGTAAATGGTTACATATCCAGCGAGTAGCTATTCATCATTCCCTGCTTGTGCTCTCTTTTCTACATAAAAATCATCACCAGCTCCTTGGCTCTCTGCAGCTGCTGTTGTGCTCTGTATGCAGCCCTAGGCTTTTAGTGGATTTGGGATAAGTTTGTGTAAGGGAGAAGAGAATCACTGGCACTGAGCAGCAATTCTGCCTTGTACAAACCCCCTGAGGGCAGCAAACCAGTCCAAATGTACCTTAAAACCTGGCCCCAGGGGGCTGGGATTGTGCATGGGGTCTCTCTGCTCCTGTGAGGTGTTGCTATTTATGTTTTCTCTATCAGCAGCTAAATCTTCATGGTTCAAAACACGGAAAAAGTCCCACTTGGGACTTGGTTCAGAATTTTGGTTTATGAGACAAGTAGAGAGTTTTAGTCTAGTAAAGTATCTTTATTTACAAAACAACTTTACAAAAATAATTTCAATAAAATTATCACAAAGTCAATGTACAATATAATACAGCTGTGTTTTCTCCCAATGTAGCATCAGATTATGATGGGGAATATTATTTTTATATCAATCCGTGGCATAAATAATGCTTTAAACAAGGAGCTAGCTTTCTTAGAGTCTACAACTTACTAACAACGATTAATAGACAACACATTTCTTGACTTGGCTGGTTCCTCTGTAAAATTCACATTTTAACACTATAGAACCCAAGGATTGGAAGAGCCTGGAATGGTTTGGATTGGAATGGACCTTAAAGCTCATCCCATTCCACCCCCTGCCATGGCAGGGTCACCTTCCACTGTCCCAGGCTGCTCCAAGCCCTGTCCAGCCTGGCCCTGGACACTTGCAGGGATCCAGGGGCAGCCACAGCTGCTCTGTTCTCCAAAGCTCAGCAGGGATGGCAGGAGCACTGTTTGGCTCCTGAATGTCCACGGTGCCCCTCACTTTATACATCAGAAAACCCTGCACTGGAGAGACAGAGTTGCCTGACCCCAGGAACAGCTCTTCCAATGCCATGCCTTGATCTGTGGGTGTGTTTTCAGTGTTTTTCCAGGACAGCAGGCAGAGATCGAATCCCATCCCCACAGTACCTCGTTCTGTGAGTTTGCAGCGCTGATGTTCCTTGGGAATTCCAGAGACAGGGGCTCCTGCAGCTCCGGTTGTTGTAATATTGACGCTCAGCTCTGTGAAATCCACGCCCTGGGCAGACACCAGGCTTTAGGACACGTACTGGGCTCCTCCGTAGGGCAGCACCTCCGTGACGCCCCAGCCGACGACGTTGCCCCGGGTGCCGCAGGTGTCCCCCGCGCTCTGGGCTGCCACCTCGGCGGGGCTGAGCACCCGGTCCCACAGGTTAAAGCCAGTCAGCTTCCCCGAGAAGGCCAGAGCTTCATCGAAGCCCCCTCCCACGCAGCAGCCGTTCTTCTCCTGCCCGAGCTGCAGGATGCCCCCGTCGGGAACCGTGTGGGCAGCGGCCACGTGCAGGGCGCCGGCCGCGAGCCGCCCCTGCGCCCACAGGGCCGCGGAGCCGTTCTCCGAGCTCCAGGTGCCGCACAGGTGGAGCCACTTCCCGGGCACCACCACGTTCCGGGCGGCCAGCTTGTGCTGGGCACCCCCCACGGCCAGCACGGCCGAGTCCCGGCTCAGGTACAGCTGCACTTCGTAGGGGTTGAACCTGGTTCCGTAGGAGAAGACGATGGTTTTGTCCAAGGCCTCGGTCACCTTGAGCCAGATGCAGGCGGTGAAGGAGTCCAGGGTCATTCCAGCCGTGGGGTGGACGCTCCCAAAGATCTTTCTGGAGCGCATGGGGAACAGAATTGCGGTTTCACAGCCTGGAAAGGTTTAGAAGATGGTCAGGTAAATGAGAACTGGTTTATTTGTACGTGCACAGCTGGGACCTCCGACATAGCATGGAATCATTATGGTTGGAAAGGACCTCTACAATCACCAAGTTGTGGCTGCCCCATCGCTGGCAGTGCCCAAGGCCAGGCTGGACAGGGCTTGGAGCACCCTGGGATAGGGAAAGGTGTCCCTGCCTGTGGCAGATGGGATTGCAGTGGGATGATCTGTAAGATCCCTTCACCCCAAACCATTCCGTGAGTCTGTGAAGTCCAGCTCCAGCCCAGCACCACCATGTTCACCACTAACCCAGGTCCTCAGGTGCCACATCCCCCCGTTTTTGAACACTTCCAGGGATGGGGACTCCATCACTTCTCTGGGCAGCCTGTCCCAATGCCTGATCCAGTGCTCCCTTCCAGGCTTCCCAAAGGGAGCTGAGAGCTCAGCTCATCCACTGGGATGCAGGAACCCACCCCAGGATGCTTTGAAGGAGCTGTCAGAGCTGATGGAGGAACTTTGCTGGACAACACAGCAAGGGATGATCCGGCTGCAGGAATCTCTTGGCTCTTCCCTGCCTGCAGAGGTGGGGCACTGTGCAGTCCTGTGCCACCCAAGGGATCTCCAGGGTTAGGGCAGCCTGCCTGCCCTGCTGCTGCCCTTGGGAAGCCCAGCTCCCCGAGGCTCTGAACGGAGCACCACCTCCTGGAGGAGGGACTCTTTGAGCCCTTGAAACCGGGTAATTATGCCAGGTAACTGGGTAACCCTCCCTCGGTGCCGCTGAGGTGGTGTTTTATCCTCCTTTCCTTTCAAGTGTGGAGTAATGAAAATAGCGACGCTGTGCTGAGGGAAGGGGTCAGGGATCCCCTCAAACAGCAGGTTTGGATACCGTGGCATTCCCAGGATAGGGTGGGAGGCCTGCAGAAGGGAACTGCTGGGTGGCTGTGCCATGGGTAACGGGGCATCAGGGCACAGGAGCTTCTGAAAAGCAGAAAATGTTGGCAGGAACATGCTGAGATGGGCTTGCTCATTTAATTAAGATAATGGCTCCCTTTCCTGGCCCCGCCTTTAGGACTTTTTGGTCAGGAACATTCACGGACACTGGTTAAACAGGGGAAATTATGAGACAACTGATACTTTTTAACCAGTTCTTCTCTCATGTCCAATTCATCAGAGTGTTGATAATAGAAATTAGATCAGTTAAAACCACTAAAAGAAATTTATGCAGCTTGGGAAAGCAACTGGTGGTCACTAAAGCCAAGACATTTCTGGTGGTTTCTGTGCTGTTCCCTGGTTGTACCTCAGTTAATATCCAAGGTGACAGGAGGGAACAAGCAGCCCCTTCTCCAATTAAGCTGCTTCATTTCCTGTTTAAAGAAGCTGGAGGATCTGAAATGTTTAAAACGTGTGTGGAAATTTCTGCTCCAGGGAATGAAGGACTCTTTGTGCCCTCCAGGACTGAGCTGCTGTGGTATTTCATGGGCTGCTTCCCTCCAGCTTTGAGCAGATTTTACATCTCCCATTGACCCTTTTGAGGAGGGGCAGGGTCAGTGAGCAACTGCTGGGGATTCTCCTTAAAATGCTACTTAGGAGCACTATTGTGAAAAAGCTTTTAATTAGCAGGCTTTCAGGCTTTATTATCAAAGCCTAAACAAAATTAAAACCAGCCTCAGTGAAGAACAAAAAAGTGTGATTAGAAAACCCCTCAAGAGTATGGCTGGCAGTAAGTCAAGATGTGAGAAATTGAAGTCAGTTGCTAAAAATTCCCTTGAAAAAAAAATCCAGAGAGATACTCTGGAAGTACTTAAAACGTAGCCTTTAAATTAAAAAGTATGGTTGTTTTATGTAAAATCATGTAGGAACCAGTGGAAATAAACTGAATTTCCACTGATGATCCTCAATGCAGATCAAGTTTGTTGCTCTCACCTCGTGCAGAATAGCTGCTGAGGCTGGCTGGGTTACAGGGAGATAAGGAATGAGATCATGCTCACTGCAAGGTTTGTGTTTGGGGAGAAGAGGAATATGCTCAAAGATCCACTCCCAGTGCACAAAGATTTCTGAGGTGTTGTGATAAAGTAGTAACAACCATTTACTTCTAAAGCTGAGTCTGTGCCCGGCTTGAAAGGATGGATTCAGGTCAGACTGTAAAAGCTTTGATGTAAACGATTTTGTGGCTAAGTGAATATCAAAGTTGTTGCTTGGCTTTAGCAATTACAGACTGCATCTTTTTGCTCCCTGGTGTAAGAGCTCACTCTGGAGATGCTGCACCCCCTCCTTGCTACACACCCACCCTGCGGGGGTGGATTTTGGGGGGAGTTTAGGTTGCAATAACTTATATTTGTGGCAAACAGAGCCATTAATCAGCATTGAGAAGCCAGGCAGGCTGATATCAATGCAGTTTATCTTTTACACAGTAATTTGGCTCCCACACTTTAAACAAATGAGGGGCTGCTCTGCCACACCCCAGCTGCTGCTTTTTGGGGTGTCTCGCTGCAGTGCACAGAAAAGCTGAGTTGGGGTTTGTTATTTTGACAGGGTTTGAGGTCTGAGCCCACCTTTCTATGGCCACCTCACTGAGCAGTGCAAATGTTCTGGAAGGGGAAAAGTCCCCCAAACAACAGCAGCGAGGGTTACTGACTTCTCTGTGCCAGAGGGAATATTCTGCCCTGACCCTGCACGCAGGGAACGTGCCCTCCCTGCCCTGGAAGTGTGCTTGGCTGGCAGCAGCAGCGTGTCCAGCTCTTGGGCACTGGAGCTGGTGAGGAGATGTTAGTTTAGGAAGAGGAAGGAGTGGGAACGTGCAGGAGAACAGGAGAGCTCCGTGGCTGGTGTGAATGCACAGGAGTCACCAGCTGGGAAGGCAGAAGGTGAGAGAGCATAATCTGGGTGTCTAAAATACATTTGCTGCTCTCTGACAATGGCTTTGATCTGGGAGAGCCTGGAGGAGGTGGGATCCTGGCTGGCTCTGCCCTGCACAAGGACTTTGATGAAACCTTTCTTTGATCCCACCTTTGAAAAGCTCAGTGCCTCTTTTCCCACAAGTTCTGGGGTTCCCCCCTTTATGCACAGCCTGTTCCAAGCTGCCCTGCTGCTCCCGAGGTTGCTTTGGGGTTGGAGGTGCTCGGGAGGCGTTTGTGGATCCCTGTTTGCAGGGGCCCTCCCCAGAGCCCCCGGGAGGAGCGCACCGGACTCACCCGCTGGCAGCAGGTGCTGAGCTGCCCATTGCTGCGATGCCCTCAGCTCAGCCCGGGTCTGCTGCAGCTCCTTCCACACCGAGGTCAGGATGAGACTGTCCCCTCTGCTGGCATCGAGTTTATCCTGCTGCAGAGCTGTTTCCTGCGCCTGCTCCTCGGCCCTGCGGCGCCAGGCGCTCTCCAGCCAGCCCAGCCTCGCGGACACGTTGTGGCTCAGCTGCAGGACGTGCTCCAGAACCTTCCCCTGCTCCGACTCCTGCAGCCTCCTGGCCTGCTCTGCCTGCTCCCTGCTCCTCACCAGCACCTGCTCCACCTGGGCCACCAGGTGCGAGGTGACAGTGGCGAAGGTGCCCGCCAGGGCGGTGGTGAGCTGGCTCAGCTCTGCCTTCAGGGTCTGCAGGTCCACCCTGGGGAGCTCCTCCAGAGCCTGCAGCATCATGTTCTCCTTCATCTGCGAGTTCTCCAGCATGATGAACAGCTTGTCCCACTTGCTGTGCTCCCGCTGGCAGTCGCACGAAGCAGCTGGAAGGGAAGGCACAGGTGTTGCTATTCCTTTGTACTGAGCTTTAAACGGGAGCGTTTGGCAAAATCTGACTCTGTGCAGGGCTTGTGCCCTCCAGACTGTCACAGAACCGTGGACTCAGACTAGTTTGGGTTGGAAGGGACCTTAAAGACAACCTGGTTCCAACCCCCTGCCATGGTGGGGCCAGTGCCTTTCCCTCTGTACCAGGACAGAGCAGTGCAGTGGTGTCACTACAGAGATCCCAAATCTCTGTGCCAGCAACAGCCTTTTGCAGGAAAACTGAGAAATAGAGAGTCTAAAGCACAGTCCAAGGCACCCCATCCAAGGGCTTTACCATTACAGCCCAAAATAATCTGCTGCTACAAGCCCGAGCTTCTCCCTCTGCAAAAAAAGTAAATTATCTTTGCTGTAGTAACTCGTACAAGAGGTAGGCAGCAACGCCGGTAGTTCTGCACTTAATCCAGTTTAAATTCACTTACCTTCCTCAGTCCCAGCGGCAGGACCTTCGATTTCGTTATCCAGGTTCACGTACAAGAGCTCGTAGTCATCGTCTTCATCCACCACAGAGCCAGCAGCCCTGAAAACACAGAACAGCGTGAGCAGAGAGAGGAGCTCTCGGGGCAGCATCCTGCTGGCTGCTCGCTGCGGAGCCGGGGCTGAGCGGAGCCGGGGCTGTGCGGGCGAGGGGCCGCGAGCCGCTAATGAACGCTGGGAGCCGCTGATTAATGAACGCTGGGAGCGCCCGGCCGAATGAATGAGCGGAGCGCTGCGAGCGGAGCGGTCCCGGCTGCTGCTCTCGGCCGGGAGGGGAAGGCACGGCAGGCGAAGGGAAGGGAGGGGAGGGGAAGGGGGCGGGCAGCTCGCTCAATCCCAGCCCCCGGGGTGTGCCGGGGATGTTCTGAGTGGCCGGGGGGGAAAAGGGGGAAAGCGGCGCTTGCCCCGGGGTGGGATGGGACGTGCAGCAAGGCGAGGGGCTGGAGGCGCTGGGCTGCGCTGGCTGAGCCGGTTGTGTTGTTTTGCGTTATTTGTGGAAAAGAAAGTGTTCTCTGCAAATTGGGTTTGTGGTCGGTGTGTGCCAGGGCTCTGGAGGGGATTGGTAGGAAAATAAACATACCTGGAGTTGCTTTGGATACACGTGTCTGGTTTGGCTAAAGAGTGCAGCTTTTTTTGAGAGTTAGGCACTGTTATATAATAAATTCTATTATATACCAACAGTTTATTGCTTTAAGCAATAAAGGAGAATTCTTAAGGAGTTCTTAACAGCTTGTTAGGGTTCTGCTTTTCCAGCCTAATTACTTACGCCACCATTACTCTGTGGGTAATCTGTTAGTGCTGTATCCTGTTTTGGGAACATGTAAATCTGCAGCTGCACGACCAGAGTTGTGTCTATTACCTTTGAAAAGGCAAAACAAGGTGCTTTTGGATGAGACATTAATTTAGTCTAAGTATTTTTGGTATTAATCTGGTTTAAATTTCGTGATCTTATTTGGTTCAACAGGCCATTAATCATGTCAGAGATGCTTTGCTTAGGTTAGATCAGGGATGATCTCATACAAGTTATGTATTGGCTATGAAATATCCAGAGAATAGCAAAAAAACCCTCCCGTAATTACATCTAACTTGGAATCTGTGTTTCCCTTTCCCTGTGTCTCTGGCTTTGCTTATACAAACCTGCACTACCTGTGCCTTGGATATTGGGGAGGAATTCCTCCCTGTGAGGGTGGTGGGGACAAGGTGGGGATCGGGCACAGCTTGGACTCTGATCCTGGAGGTCCTTTCCAACCAAAATGATTCCGTGGCTTTCAAGTAGGTATGTGCCTAACCTGAGTCATCCTGGGGGAGAAATTAGTCTTGGTGCTTGGGCTTTTGTCTTTGGGAACTCCCTTTGGGAGCCCGGGGCACTGCAATGTGCTCCAGGGCCCTTGTCCTTCCCGAGCTCTCTGTGCTGCTGGATGGGCAGAGCTGGAGCTCAGAGCAGCCTTTTCCATGAAGGGTGCAGGGCTGGCACCACCCTTAGGGTCTCTCCCTGCCTCATGTGCAGCCATGGAGTGTCCCCAGCTGCAGGAGCCTTTGTGCTGGAATTGTGTCGTTCCCAGTGTGAGGTCTGCTTGGGAAGTGTGAGGAAATCTAATCTGGAAAGCACTGGGGGTCAGGGTGGCAGGGGAGGAAGAGGGAAGGAAGGTATTTAGGGAGTTGAGTGGGATGTTTTTCCATTCTCACACAACAAACATATTTTAATGCTCTTAGTTTAGATTGAGGCAGATGAAGCAAGATCGGGAAAAGTGAATTATTTGTAATTCCCGATGTTGCCTCCAGCTGTCTGAGCTCTGGGAATCGGGAGGTTGGGGAGCTGTGTGTGCACAGATCCCTTTGCAGACTGTAAAGGTGACAAACAAACAGCTCTGAGCAGCCCTGGCTTTCCATCGGGATCGCTGCGGGAGCCCGCCACGCGGGAAAACCCGGACTGGACTTTTCCCGGAGTACGGAATGCATTCTCCTAAGTCGGGGGAAAACCCGGACTGGATTTTTCCCGGAGCACGGAATGGATTCAGCTGGGGAAAACCCGGACTGGATTTTTCCCGGAGCACGGAATGGATTCAGTCGGGGAAAACCCGGACTGGATTTTTCCCGGAGTACGGAATGGATTCTCCTAAGTCGAGGGAAAACCCGGACTGGATTTTTCCCGGAGTACGGAATGGATTCAGCCGGGGAAAACCCGGACTGGATTTTTTCTGGAGTACGGAATGGATTCAGTCGGGGAAAACCCGGACTGGATTTT